>CM031963.1:27873704-27991204 GCA_018749465.1 Paracanthobrama guichenoti
GTCTGTCTGTCGCCTATCTGTCTGTCTGTCATCTAACTGTCTGTCATCTGTCTGTCTGTCGTCTGTCTCTATCATCTATTTGTCTGTGTCTGTCTGTCTATCTATCTGTCATCTATCTGTCATGGCTGTCTGTCTATCTATCTGTCTGTCATCTATCTATCTGTCATCTGTGTCTGTCTATCTGTCTGTCATCTATCTTTGTCATCTGTGTCTGTCTTTCTGTCTGTCATCTATCTTTCTGTCTGTCATCTGTCTGTCTGTCTGTCTGTCTGTCATCCTATCTATCTATCTATCTATCTATCTATCTATCTATCTATCTATCTATCTATCTATCTATCTATCTATCTATCTATCTATCTGTCTGTCTGTCTGTCTGTCTGTCTGTCTGTCTGTCTGTCTGTCATCTATCTATCTGTCTGTTACCTGTCTGTAATCTATCTGCAACGAAGAAGGTGAAGCCGAGCTAGTTGATAGGTTCAACTTTTGCCATATCCGGTCGGCAAAATTCCGAACACATCTTCCTGTTTTAAGAATTAATTCAGTGCCGTTCTTTGTTCTTTTCTCAAAGAAAAGCTTAACTCCAAGTCTTCCAGAGTCGCAGCCAAAGCCGATTCGAAAGACCGCTGTTCGCCAGCTTCTTTGTTTTCAAGTAGCACATGGAACCGTCACAACTCTGCCGTCATTGTTAAGCCCGCCCACCGACTCTATATACAATGTGATTGGCCTGACCAGAGTTTGGTTTTTCCAGCTCGCAAGCCAACGGAGATTTGCTAGACGCCCTGGCTGCAAATTATATTAGCTGCCGCTAGGTGCGTCTAGATTTCTAGGCTACCCTGGGTAATGAAAATATACAAAATATAATATTATACATATAAAATAAAATATTGTAAATTTAAGTGAAGGATTCAACTCTTCTTTTGAATCCAGAGTTAATATTATTTATTTATTTATTTATTTATTTATTTATTTTATAGTACCAAAAATGTCCCTATTACCTGACAGGCATCACTGAAGTAGCAATAGATGTGTGGCCCACTTCAACCTAAAACGGGACAGTCTTTGTAAAACAGTGGCAGATGGGGCAATTATTTGGGATACTTGTTTTAAAATATTCAATACTTTTGTAATTCTGCTTGGTCCCACATAAAACATCATATGTGGTAGTTGCTAAGACGCCATACTTATTTTCAGCTTTTTTTTTTTTTTTTTTTTTTTACCTAAGCAAAAGACACTGATGTACCCAACCTGAACCAGCATAATCCATTTCATCCAAACACAGTCTCACACTCAGCCCTAACATTAGCGTTCCCAAAACAAGTGCGACAACCGAAACATCACGGCTGGAACAGGGCTTAAATTAGCTGGTGTGAAATATGCATGTCATTACACTTCATCTCTTGCACATTTAACTCTGAGCACTTCCCAAACCCCAAGGAGCAGTCCCAAAACAACACACGTCCCTCTCCTCACGCTCATGCTTTTCATTCCATTAAAGTTTGAGCAGCTCCCATGTAAAGAAATGAGAGAGAGATTGAGGGAAGACAATTAACGGAAGAAACTACACTGGCTGAAAGACTGTTCAGGGCATGAAAGAGAAATGATCCGCATTTGGTGTGGCTTTTGTCACTCTTTGGCTTTTCATTTTTTAATCTGCACTCAGGCTAAAGGTTAGGCGAGTTTCAAGGTCTTTTTGGAAGTTTAGAAGAGCTTACTATTCCCATTCCTCTATGTATGTATGTGTGTGTGTGTGTGTGTGTGTGTGTGTGTGTGTGTATATATATTTGCTGTGCAAATTAACGCGTTAACGCAGGCGATTAATGTTTTTCAGTTTAGTGCATTACAAATATTTTACACAATTAACGTAAAATGTTAAGTAAAATGTTTGTTTTTTATATTCATTTTTGCCTAGCGTTACATTATATGATCACACTCTATTCGTATAAATGCTTTTAAACAATCTAAGCACGACAAGACCGAAGAGAACGCACTGTGTGTCAGTGTCCTGTCTGTGTGGCTGCATCTCAATCTGCTCCCTAGTTCAGTAGTCAGGGCACTGATCAGGGAGTCGGCCACATTCATGTACATTACACCATATACTGATTCACCACCTAAGACACACACACACACTCGACGCACAGACAGACTTGCGTCAGTTTCGTGCACACATTGAGTTCTCTTTCGCTCTTGAACAAACAGTAATAACAACACAGAGAATGTTGCAAACATGCCAGTTTTGTCGAGTATTCTCATAATAGGAGTCTTAAATGAACTTGTGAGAAAATTCCAAGCACTAATTTTATTATACTCCATATTATTAGTTGTTATAAGTTTTGTTCACGCATCCACCCTCTGTATTCAACTCTTGTAGGCCACACGGCTGGGACTGATACCGGCGGGCCGGGGCAAACCACCAGCGGCACCAACTCGAGGCAGAGGGAGGGGCCGTGGGCGGAGCCTCAGGGGGCGTGGTGGAGGCAATCACATGGTGGTAGATCACCGGCCTCGAGCCCTCTCTATTATTGGCTTCACACAGGAAGAGAAGGAGGAGCTCATGCCGCATTTCGTGGTAAGACAGTTTATATAGGAGTAAGATTTTAAATAGACAGAGTATATGGAGATATACTCATGCTCTATCTATCTGTCTGTCTATTTGTCTGTCATCTTTCTATCTGTCATCTTTCTATCTGTCATCTTTCTATCTGTCTGTCATCTATCTGTCTGTCATCTATCTGTCTGTCTGTCATCTATCTATCTATCTGTCTGTCATCTATCTGTCTGTCATCTATCTATCTGTCTGCCATCTATCTGTCTGTAATCTCTCTGTCTGTCTGTCATCTATCTATCTGTCTGTCGTCTTTCTGTCTGTCATCTATCTGTCTGTCTGTCTGTCTGTCGTCTGTCTGTCTGTCTGTCATCTGTCTGTCTGTCTGTCTGTCATCTATCTATCTATCTGTCTGCCATCTATCTGTCTGTCATCTGTCATCTGTCTCTGTCATCTGTCTCTGTCTGTCATCGGTCTCTGTCTGTCATCTATCTATCTGTCTGTCTGTCATCTATCTGTCTGTCATCTGTCTCTGTCATCTATCTGTCTGTCTGTCATCTAACTGTCTGTCTGTGTCGTCTGTCTGTCTATCTATCTGTCTGTCATCTATTTGTCTGTCTGTCATCTGTCTATCTGTCTGTCTCTGTCATCTATCTACCTGTCTGTCTGTCTGTCGTCTTTCTGTCTATCATCTATATGTCTGTCTGTCATCTATTTGTCTGTCTGTCTGTCATCTATTTGTCTATCTGTCTGTCATCTATTTGTCTATCTGTCTTTCATCTATTTGTCTATCTGTCTTTCATCTTTCTGTCTGTCATCTGTCTATCTGTCTCTGTCATCTGTCTGTCATCTGTCTGTCTTTCATCTATCTATCTGTCTGTCTGTCATCTGTCTGTCTATCTGTCTCTTTCATCTATCTATCTCTCTGTCTGTCTGTCATCTAACTGTCTGTTTGTCTGTCTGTCGTCTGTCTATCTGTCATCTGTCTGTCATCTATCTGTCTATCATCTATTTGTCTGTTGTCTGTCATCTTTCTGTCTGTCTGTCATCTATCTATCTATCTATCTGTCTGTCTGTCGTCTATCTATCTGTCTCTGTCATCTGTCTGTCTGTCATCTATCTGTCTTTCATCTATTTGTCTGTTTTCTGTCTGTCTGTCGTCTGTCTGTCGTCTATCTGTCTGTCATCTGTCTCTGTCATCTTTCTGTCTGTCTGTCATTCATCTGTCTGTCTGTCTGTCTGTCTGTCTGTCATCTGTCTGTCTGTGTAATAAGTTAGTACCTATTTTGATCAGTCCATATGTCTTGTTTTATAGAGATTTGGCGAGATCGAGGAGCTTCGTGACCATGATGCTTCCAGTGTCATAATGACCTTCAAAACCCGCAGTGAAGCAGAAAATGTACTGTGGCTTTTTAGTTTGTTTTTTGTTTTAAATTTGAGATTTACTTTAAGACATTAGTAAACTTTAACCATACTAAATCTTTTTTTTTTTTTTTTTTTTTTTTTTTTCAGGCTGCAAACCAAGGGGCGAAGTTCAAAGGTCGAATTCTACAGATCTCATGGTACAAACCTAAAACTCCATCTGTGTCCACTGAACCAGAAGAGGAGGAGTCAAAGGAAGAGGTCAACGCTGCAGGAATCCATGTAATGACGGTAATTGCATGGCATAACTATATACACTCACCTAAAGGATTATTAGGAACACCTGTTCAATTTCTCATTAACGCAATTATCTAATCAACCAATCACATGGCAGTTGCTTCAGTGCATTTAGGGGTGTGGTTCTGGTCAAGACAATCTCCTGAACTCCAAACTGAATGTCAGAATGGGAAAGAAAGGTGATTTAAGCAATTTTGAGCGTGGCATGGTTGTTGGTGCCAGACGGGCCGGTCTGAGTATTTCACAATCTGCTCAGTTACTGGGATTTTTATGCACAACCATTTCTAGGGTTTACAAAGAATGGTGTGAAAAGGGAAAAACATCCAGTATCACGGCAGTCCTGTGGGTGAAAATGCCTTGTTGATGCTAGAGGTCAGAGGAGAATGGGCCGACTGATTCAAGCTGATAGAAGAGCAACTTTGACTGAAATAACCACTCGTTACAACCGAGGTATGCAGCAAAGCATTTGTGAAGCCACAACACGCACAACCTTGAGGCGGATGGGCTACAACAGCAGAAGACCCCACCGGGTACCACTCATCTCCACTACAAATAGGAAAAAGAGGCTACAATTTGCATGAGCTCACCAAAATTGGACAGTTGAAGACTGGAAAAATGTTGCCTGGTCTGATGAGTCTCGATTTCTGTTGGGACATTCAGATGGTAGAGTCAGAATTTGGCGTAAACAGAATGAAAACATGGATCCATCATGCCTTGTTACCACTGTGCAGGCTGGTGGTGGTGGTGTAATGGTGTGGGGGATGTTTTCTTGGCACACTTTAGGCCCCTTAGTGCCAATTGGGCATCGTTTAAATGCCACGGCCTACCTGAGCATCGTTTCTGACCATGTCCATCCCTTTATGACCACCATGTACCCATTCTCTGATGGCTACTTCCAGCAGGATAATGCACCATGCCACAAAGCTCGAATCATTTCAAATTGGTTTCTTGAACATGACAATGAGTTCACTGTACTAAAATGGCCCCCACAGTCACCAGATCTCAACCCAATAGAGTATCTTTGGGATATGGTGGAACGGGAGCTTCGTGCCCTGGATGTGCATCCCACAAATCTCCATCAACTGCAAGATGCTATCCTATCAATATGGGCCAACATTTCTAAAGAATGCTTTCAGCACCTTGTTGAATCAATGCCACGTAGAATTAAGGCAGTTCTGAAGGCGAAAGGGGGTCAAACACAGTATTAGTATGGTGTTCGTAATAATCCTTTAGGTGAGTGTAGTGTTTCAATTATAGAAGTCCAGCAAAAGGTCACTCACATTTATTCAAGATAAGTCAAATATGTTGAACTACTTTTTACTTGCTTACACCACATGACTTCTTTCAAACCCGTATGAAACCAACATGAATATTACATTTCTAAAAACTTGACAAGTTGAAACTTAAATGATGTTGATGTTTTCTCATCCTCTCCAGGAGCCAGTCAGCCCGTTTCTGCTTCCAGAGGAAGAGGAAGAAGATGATGACGAAGAAGATGAATACGAGAGCCGCTCATGGAGGCGATGAGGAAGGGGAAACGGCACCACTTTTTGTTCAAGGACTCTCATTTTTAGTTTTTGTTTGTGAAGGCTAATTTAAGTATATTTGATTAAGACAAAGAGTCTTTCTTTTCTTTTTTAAAGACGGTTTTCAGTATTTCGAGAGGTGGACAAACGAAAAGGCAAACCGTGCTCTCCGTATAGGAGAATGTGTGAGATGTCTGTGGAGACCTGCAGTGTTTCTGTCACTCTGAAATTTCTGCTTTATGAATCAAACTCTCACTTTTGCTGAGATTGAATGCAAAATGCTTCCATTGGGAAACATTTTGTTTCACTGTGCATGAGCAGATGTCAGTAACTCACAACATTTGTGACTACTGTGAATTTTTTTTTTTAAATACCTAAATTGTTTCACTAATCTTTTTCCCAGTTTAATATGATTTTTACATGAAACTTCATCTGCACTTTGTGCCACTTTGGTAGAATTTCTCCCGATGGATGCACTCTTTTGGCATCGTTCCCATTAAAGGCATTTCTTCCTTTGGGAAGAAACAAAATGCCCTCATGATGTCAAACATTTTCAAAAGAAAAACAAACAACTAAACACTTTTGTATCTGCTCTCTAACGTTTAGGCAATATTTATCCCCAGGTGGATTTTTCCTTCTCAATATTAATGTGCCACTTCCTGTAAATATGGACTCTATAGAAGATATATGTGGCACACTTCATTTTCAGTGTGTCAGTGCTCATATTTATTTCTCACATCTAGGTGAAGTACCGAAACCAAAAAGAGCTTTGGATGATGGTCTGAGAAAATGATTGTTAGTTGAGGTAGAATATGAACAGAGGTGTTGTGAATGTATTCAATAGTGATTTACACTTCATTTACGCCTTATATCGTCAGTGTACACCTGACGTTTTATGAGATTTGTGACACTTTTTCCCCCCTTTTTTTGTGTATATTTTGTAAATGTTTGCAGTGGTAATGACTGTTCTCTTCATTATTTTAGCCGGTCGAATGAATGAATCGCATTCATAACTCTTAGAGACTTATTTAAGTGAGCATATGACTTAAAACACAGTCTTCTATAATTACACCATGATTTTTTGACACTCCACTCATTTCAAAAGCCTGGTCCTGCAGAAATGGGTCAAAAACATACCCGTTTCTGTAACCTTAAATATTATCCGATAGCATGCTGGCATATGTATGCGTGTGTTCATTTGAAAAAAAAGAAAGAAAATATATGTATGTTTGCATATATATTTTTTTAATGTTCATATTTACATACTTTGCTAAAATAAGATATAAGTTTATAGTTCCTTTTAATGAAGGACCAGTGTAAAACTTTCCTATGTATGCTGTTGATGTGACCGTTAATAGCACGTTACTTTGCCATTCTGTTTGCCCGCTCTTCCCGATCGATTGTACATATTATTGTCATAATCTCCACAATGATTTCTCAATAACTCAGTTGCTCATTTAAGGTCTGGCAGGTCTTAATGTTGGTTTTGTACACGAGTCTAATAGAAGGACTCGGGACCGTGTGTGAATTTAAAGAATGGTTTTTGCTCATTTGTACAAGCGTTTTACTACACCACATTAGTACAAAGTCATACATTTAGCGTAAATAGATTTTGACTTTATTACTGTTTATAAATTTAAATATCTATGGATGTATTTTTCAGTTTTTTGTTTGTAAAATGAATTTCTAACAGTTGCATGTTTGCTAATCAATAAAGATAACGGAATGGGGGTGAGCAAGAAGAATATCAAGAAAAAAAAAATGCATTTCAATTGGCCGAAAGTAAAACGATTCGCAACAAACAAAAAAGGAAAAAGAAGACTCAGTAAAAAAAAAAAAAAAAAAAGAGTGAGAGCGAGAGAGAAAAAGGAAGAAAAAATCATGATCCATTCCAAGAATTATTCCCCTCTGAAACAGTTGTGTGTGTGTTTTTCTTTGTGATTGATTGTGCTGCATAATCAAAAAAATTTAATATATTTAGTGTTTTTAAGAAACAGACGTTATCGTTGGACTTCTAATATTAGGTTGTTTTTTAAGTCGTTGTTAATGATGTAACACTTGAGGTTTACGAAGACACTAC
This sequence comes from Paracanthobrama guichenoti, assembly GCA_018749465.1. Taxonomy (NCBI): domain Eukaryota; kingdom Metazoa; phylum Chordata; class Actinopteri; order Cypriniformes; family Gobionidae; genus Paracanthobrama; species Paracanthobrama guichenoti. The sequence continues at coordinate 27,881,512 of CM031963.1, forward strand.
ATGAGTAAATTGCAGTTTAGGAGAGACCGGGATTAATCATATTTTCTTAGCGAGTTTTTGAAAGTCAATTTCTGTATAGATGCATAATTTAAAGTCTTCATTAGATAAGACACTGAATATATACACTGATCAGGCATAACATTATGACCACTGACAGGTGAAGTGAATAGCACTGATGATCTCTTCATCACGGCACCTGTTGGTGGGTGGGATATATTAGGCAGCAAGTGAACAGTTTGTCCTCAAAGTTGATGTGTGAAGCAGGAAAAATGGGCAAGTGTAAGGATTTGAGCAAGTTTGACAATGGACAAATTGTGATGGCTAGATGACTCGCAATGACTCTTGTGGGGTGTTCCTGGTCTGCAGTGGTCAGTATCTCTCAAAAGTGCTCCAAGGAAGGAACAGTGGTGAACCGGCCACAGGGTCATGGGGGTCAAGGGTCATTGATGCACATGGGTAATGAAGGCTGGCCCGTGTGGTCCAATCAAACAGATGAGCTACTGGAGCTCAAATTGCTCAAGAAGTTAATGCCGGTTCTGGTAGAAAGGTGTCAGAATACACAGTGCTCAGTTTGTTGCATTTGGGGCTGCATAGCCGCAGATCAGTCAGGGTGCCCATGCTGACCCCTGTCCACCGCCGAAAACACCAACAGTGGGCATGTGAGCATCAGAACTGGACCACAGAGCAATGGAAGAAGGTGGCCTGGTCTGATGAATCACGTTTTCTTTTACATCACGTGGATGGCCGTGTGTATGCGTCGCTTACCTGGGGAACACATGGCACCAGGATATGCACTATTGGAAGAAGGCAAGCCGGCGGAGGCAGTGTGATGCTTTGGGCAATGTTCTGCTGGGAAACCTTGAGTCCTGCCATCCATGTGGATGTTACTTTAACACGTACCACCTACCTAAGCATTGTTGCAGACCATGTACACCCTTTCATGGAAGCAGTATTCCCTGGTGGCTGTGGCCTCTTCCAGCAGGATAATGCGCCTGCCACAAAGCAGAAATGGTTCAGGAATGGTTTGAGGAGCACAACAACGAGTTTGAGGTGTTGACTTGGCCTCCAAATTCCCCAGATCTCAATCCAATCGAGCATCTGTGGGATGTGCTGAACAAACAAGTCCGATCCATGGAGGCCCCACCTCGCAACTTACAGGACTTAAAGGATCTGCTGCTAACATCTTGGTGCCAGATACCACAGCACACCTTCATGGGTCTAGTGGAGTCCATGCCTCGACGGGTCAGGGCTGTTTTGGCAGCAAAAGAGGGAACAAAACAATGTTAGAAAGATAGTCATAATGTTATGATTGATCGGTGTATGTGTGTGTGTAGTTACACATCTGTGACAATAGTGGAGTGATTACAGAAGACTACTAGTATATGAAATACTATCAGAACTATAAAAGGACAAATTTCACAACATCTGCATTTGAATGTAGTTATTTAATTAATTTTTTACTAAACTATATAAAACATCATATGAAATGATTCGGGTTTGGTGATCATGGCAGATGGAAGTCTGTGACGTGCTGAGCGCCCATGAGTATAAAAGGCCACCTGAGTTACACACCATCAACTCTTTTGTCTGAAGGAGACATGCAGGCAAGCCTGAGACATGGCAACGAGACACAGTTTCTCAGGGAACCGTTTTGCATACGCAACCTGAGACATTCCCTTTCGATGTGGAACTTCAAAGCTGTGTCTTGATGTTGATGCTATGTGGAATTCAATACCCACTATGCCACGCTGAAGGAATGCCTGCCTCACTAAGCTGTGACTATACTCAAACAAAGAGGGCATAGCATTAAGTGACTCGGGACTAGGCCAGAGTGAAGAGCGCAACAACCCCAAAGGTGCATATATGTTATTTGTGCAAAAAGTTGCATAGTCACTACTCCCTAAAGACAGTGTGCACAGGTGCTATGGCAAAACCTTTCTTCCTGTCTCAGCTGGACAGGCCCAAGAGCAGAGCTGTAAGGTGGATAGCCTCGGTTATGCTCTGTTATGTGTCACTAGTGCTTCACCAAGATTACCTAAGAGACTCTTAGGGAGCAGCCTACAGAAGGGAGCATGATGTAAGGCTTGGATGAGCTGCTCGGCCATGGAAACCCATTCCATGAAGCTCTCTGCACACTGTTCTTGAGCTAATCTGAAGGCCACATGAAGTTTGGAGGTCTGTAGCTATTGACTCTGCAGAAAGTTGGCGACTTCTGCGCACTGTGACCCTCAGCATGCGCTGACCCCGCTCTGTGATTTTACGTGGCCTACCACTTTGTGGCTGAGTTGCTGTTGTTCCCAATTGCTTCCACTTTGTTATAATACCACTAACAGTTGACCGTGGAATATTTAGTAGTGAGGAAATTTCAGGAATGGACTTATTGCACAAGGTGGGAACCTATCACGGTACCACGCTTGAATTCACTGAGCTCCTGAGAGAGACCCATTCTTTCACAAATGTTTGTAGAAGCGTCTGCATGCCTAGTGCTTGATTTTATACACCTCTGGCCGTGGAAGTGATTGGAACACCTGAATTCAGTGATTTGGAGGGGTGTCCCAATACTTTTGGCAATATAGTGTACTTTGGAGAAAACCATATTATTTAATTTATTCCACATTTATATTGTGTGTAAATTCACTACAATTAAACGTTAGATTTTTGTGAATATTCTGAACAGGAGAACTAACAGGAGAAATGACAGAAACAAATCACTGTGTAAAATCTAGTAACATCTTTTGGTAAACTGCTGTGTAATTTCAGGTTTGCTGGATGTATGAGGAAAGTACTTGAGCCAAGTTACACAGAATTGTAAATTTCCAGAAAAATCCTGATACTTGGCATACACTGATATATACAGGAAATTTCATGGACATACACAGCTGAAACACTGCTGGTTGTGAGGACGGATGGCTGTTAGGTGTGAAGACCTTCCATATGTTAATGACCGGCAGTTAAGGTGTTTGCTGTGTTATCAGATGGAGGGAGGCAGTGACCCAGGGAAGTTTCACAAAGCAGCCTCAAAATAGTCTTGTTATTATTGAGTTCAGCATTATTGAACTCAAATATAGCCTGCTTAAAATTGTCAAAATATTAATACAATTCATTATTGTCAAGAAACCATCAGTGATGCTATTACTAAAATGAGATGTAAGCCAGTCTATCAACCCTGAAAATGTTTTTCCTATCAAGCTGCATAATAGTCTGTTGAAAATCTCGCTTCTTAGTGTAATATACAGCTAAATTAAAAAATAGCTCAGACTCAGAAATGATACGGTATAGACCTTTTGTAGCTCCACCCTTTTCAGTGCTGTGCTCATTGTGTTTCGTCTTCCGGTTTGTATTTCCAAGATTCAAGATTCAAGAGTTTTATTTGTCACATACACAGTTATATACAGAATATACAACCGGCAGTGAAATGTAAACAGGTCCGCTCCATGGACAGTGCAAATTCACAGTTAAAAACACAAGGAGGAAATTATAATAGAAATAGAATAAAAAAATATATATATATATATATATATATATATATATATATATATATATATATATATAGCTGTAGAATTATAAATAAATCAAGTAGAAAAAATAAATAAATAAATCAAGAAGTGGAATAAAATAAGTTAAATAAACTGTGCAGTGAGTAAACTGTAGAATTATAAATATGTGATTAACAGAAATGTACAAAGTATAATGTGCAAACAGGTTTATAACAGGTTGTTACACAGTAACAACGAGAACAGAAAGTGCAGTGCAATGTCAGTGTATCGATGGTCACGTGATGTTAAGTGACTGAGTTCAGGAGTCTGATGGCCTGGGGGAAGAAGCTCCTCCTGAGTCTCTCAGTTTTGGCCATCAGGCTTCGGGCGCTTACAGATGGCAGCAGCGTGAAATGAGGGTTTGCAGGGTGATTAGAGTCCTTGATGATCTTGGTAGCTCTACCTTTGCAGCGTTTGGTGTAGACGTCCTGCAGAGACGGGAGAGCTGACCCTGAGATACGCTCGGATAAGCGCACGACTCTTTGCAGGGCTTTGCGGTCATGACTAGTGCTGTTCCCATACCACGCAGAGGTCAGAGTAGGGATGGACATCATAGAGAAACTATGAGTCCACTCCTCATCCGTGGTCTTTCTCTGGTCTCAGGTACTCTGGAAATACTAATTGTACACAGAGTCCTGACCTCAACCCGATAGAACACCTTTGGGATGAATTAGAGCGCAGGCTGCGAGCCAGGCCTTCTCGTCCAACATCAGTGCCTGACCTCACAAATGCGCTTCTAGAAGTATGGTCAAAGATGCCCATGAACACACTCCTAAACCTTGTGGAAAGCCTTCCCAGAAGAGTTGAAGCTGTTATAGCTGCAAAGGGTGGGCCAACTCCATATTAGACCCTACGGATTCAGAATGGGATGTCATTAAAGTTCATGTGCATGTAAAGGCAGGTGCCCCAACACTTTTGGTAATATAGCCACAATTATTGGCACAGTTGACAAATGAAAATCTAACTGAAGTATATTCCGATTCATGAGCTGTGTTTTTACGTTCACCTTAGCAATTAGGAACACTTAAAGGGATAGTTTACCCAAAATATGAAAATTCTGTCATTAATTATTCAACCTCATGTCGTTCCAAACCCGTAAAACGTTTGTTCATCTTTGGAGCACAAATTAATATCTTTTTGATGAAATCTGAGCGATTTCTGTCCCTCCGTTGACAGCTATGCTTTGACGCTGACCTTTGAAGGTCATAAAGATATCATAAATCTAAACCATATGAATTGAGTGGTTTAGTCAAAATTGTCTGAAGAGACGATTGCATTATATGACAAACAGATTTAATTTAGGCTTTTATTCACATAGACTTTTATTCATCAGCTCACACATCACTTGTGGTAAACAGAACCTCAAGCATGTTTGTTTGACGTGAGAGAACCAATGAGGTTCATTCTCGTGTTACGCAGCACGTTTGAGCTTCAGCGAGAATCAATGAGGTTCATTCTCGTGTTACGCAGCACGTTTGAACTTCAGCAAGCTTCAGCGAGAATCAATGAGGTTCATTCTCGTGTTACGCAGCACGCTTGAACTTCAGCAAGAGCGAGGTTCATTCTCGAGCAAGCCAATGAGGTTCATTCTGGTGTTTTGAGCTTCAGCGAGAATCAATGAGGTTCATTCTCGTGTTACGCAGCAGCACGCAAGAGCCAATTGAACTTCAGCAAGAGCCAATGAGGTTCATTCTTGTGTTACGCAGCACGTTTGAGCTTCAGCGAGAACCAATGAGGTTCATTCTCGTGTTACGCAGCACGTTTGAGCTTCAGCAAGAGCCAGTGAGGTTCATTCTTGTGTTACGCAGCACGTTTGAGCTTCAGCGAGAACCAGTGAGGTTCATTCTCGTGTTACACAGCACGTTTGAGCTTCAGCAAGAGAGTTGTTCTTGCGCTTTAAACAGGTTTGGTTGAGCTTCTGTTTTTGTTCACTGATCAATGTTTAAAACTGAATAAAAGCCTAAATTCAATCTGTTCATCATATAAAGTGATCGAGTCTCTTAGAAAATTTGGACTAAACCGCTCGATTCATATGGATTAGTTTTACAATCTCTTTATGAAAGTTTTGAAGCGTCAAAGTGGTAATTGTGTAGCTGTCAACAGAGGGACAGAAAGCTCTCAGATTTCATCAAAAGATCTTCATTTGTGTTCTGAAGATGAATGAAAGACTTATGGGTTTGGAATGACATGAAGGTGAGGAATTAAAGACAGAATCTTTTTTTTTTGTGTGTGTGTACTATCCCTTTAAATGATGTCATGACTTCCTGTTTAAATATGAAGTGACACAAAGGCCAAATTCCTACAGTCATCCATCACTATGGGAAAGACCAGAGAATACAGAAATGATGTGTGACAAAAGGTTGTTGAGCTGCACAAATCATGAAATGGCTATAAGATCAGTTAATTGTTGGAATACTCTTTTTTTTCTTTCTTTTTTTTTTTTTTTTTACTATGTGGCCAATAATTAAGTTTAAATCAACTGGAGATGGTGACAATCTACCTGGAAGTGGATGTGTCTGTATTCGCCCCACGTACATTAAGGAGGATAGTTTGAACACTTGACTGACCCTGTCAGGAAGCTTGGGCTGTGGTTGAATCTTTCAGCAAGATAATGACCCAAAGCACATCTCAAAATGAACAACAGAACAGTCCACTGACCATAGAATGAAGGTTTTGCCATTGACATAACAGTCCCCTGACCATAAAAAACCTGTGGGATGAGCTGAAGAAGAGAGTCCACAAGCATAAATCTCTGAATCTGAAGGATCTGGAGAGATTCTGGATGGAGAAATGGTCTTAGATCTCTTGCCATATGTTCATCAACCTTATAACATGTTATAAGAGAAGATCCAGAGCTGTTATCTTGGCAAAAATATTAAATGAAGGGGTGTTTAAATTTTTTGTGAATATTTTGAATGAAGAACTTTTGAATGAAAAAATTGCAAAAACAAAATTTGCTCATGTTTACTAAGGGTGCCAATATTTGTGGAGCCCACTGTAGCTAATTACAAATTTCAATACCTTATTATGTACATTTTCCACTGGATATTGGACAGATTTTAATGAATGACGCTGAAACATCTAATGTATTGAGTAATGCATATAACATTTGTTCATTAATACCACTTAATGCTTTTGCTTAATGTAAAAACAACAACCATCAACTACCATTAAAATCAAATGATAGGGTTGTTAAAATGCTGTTGGAGCCACAACTCAATAAGAATGATGTAAATAAAGGAACATTCTGCACATTCAACAATATATTTGAACAATGTTTTTATTCAGTTGCCGCTCATAACCTTGAGTTGTGTGGCGAGGCCTTATATTTGTGCAACAAATCCCGCCCATCTTATCCAAACTTTCAACACAGTGTAAAAGTTAATTTGGCTTCAGTGGCTTTGACATATTCAAATGCTCATGAATAATGCACAGCCATCCCTTACTTTGGGAAGCCAAGTGAAAAACACTCAGAGTCTATTTGATTTAATGCAAGCAGTGTTGATTGCCCCGTGGGACGGCACGTCAACCACCAGCTTTACCCGCTCGTCATTCTCTCATCCCTTGCTGCTGGAGCGACAAGCACTCAGAGCCTGCTTGGAGCCTGGATACGAATGGAAATGGATGGAGCAAACATACTGACGACAACGGCGAGGTCATTCCGCAGATCAGAGCTATAATGCCTGCAGAAGAGCAAACTCCTGTCACATCTCACCAAGACCAAATCAATAAAACATGTCACCTGAAATCACTGCCATGTTGTTGCCGGCTGATGACAAGCCCGCAAATACCATTGCAACTGTTGAATAATAAATCTGTGTGTTATTTTTTTTAGATGACAATGGGAGGCTTTGAGATGATGTGGGCAGATGCACGGCTATCAGAGTTAGAGACTTGTGAAGTCACAGTGAAGCTGATCTTTCCATGCATGCAATGTGAGACCTGATGGTACAGAAGCATTAGTCAGGTGATTTGGCTGTCAAGGCCCAGTGACACATAGTCACCATTTGGTTCCCGTCTGTTTGGTTTGTTTAACATGTTTGTTTGGTTCGTTTGTGGTCCCTACACATTATCATGACTTGGATGTTCCTTTCAATTCAAAAGGTTTTGTTTCTGCCTTTAAAAATAGATTAAAGATTCAAGAGTTTTATTTGTCACATACAATACTGTAAGTTACTTTCACAAATAATAACTCAACTAAAAACATTAGGAACAATGAGGATGAAAAAACAAGCAGGCCTATTGTACTTTCATTAAACCACCAAATAAATAACATTAAAACAAAAAAATCATTTTAATGTGATTTTCTTATTTCCTTTTATGTAAAAATGTCACTGTATTTATTCACCAATAATAAAAAAGCAAATATTAAAGGATAAATGTCAAATATGGATGTCTGTACATATACACCTGTAATTTTATTTCAATGTTGGTTACATATGTTTATTAAAAAGGTTAATTTAATTACTTTAAATGTGAAATGGTGTAATCATCAATGAAATATAATAGAAACACTTTACAATAAGGTTCAGTTTTTAACATTAGTTAACTACATAATTTAACATAAACTAAGAATGCAAAATACTTCTAAAGCATTACCTAATCACACTGTCACGATTCCTTGTGTTTCTGTAATCAAGGACTTTTATTTTGATGTTCTTTTGTCTTTATTTTTCGGCATTCAGTTCCCATTCAGTCGGTCACTCTCGACGCCACGTCGGAGTACCGACGAATAGGAATCTCGCTCGCGAGAGCCAATCTACTTCGAGTGTAACTAAAAACGAGCCAATGCACATTGGCATGCAATGATTGCACCAGGTGCTCATGCCACGCTGTGCGGGTATAAATGAGACACAGGTGATTGCATCAAATTAGCATTTTGCTTCGGAGCCGAGTGGTAGATGGTTACTACAGATATCACTCCTTACTTCGCAGTCCTGACAGAAGACGGAAGCCGCCTTTCGGAAGCGATCTCTTCATTCGGTGTTGGTGTGACGGCACAGCAGCGGGTCGTGTGGTTTTCCGATCATCTCTCTTCGATCACAAAGGCTGTTCTCACAGCCGGTTCGGTGCGCTAGGTGGAGAGCGCTAAAAAGCCGTTCCCACGGCTGGTAAGAGAGCGCCTTCGTGTGAGAGAGCGCGCACGTCAGGCTGCACTATCCCTGACGGTGTCGCCGCGACCCCTCCCCCTGCGTGCTTCAGCACCAAGGAGAGCGTCCTTCTGAAAGAGCTTACACAGATAGAGCTTGCGTCTTTTTCAAGATGACATTCTATCTGTGTGTTTCTGGATCACGGTGGTTTCCTGTCACCGAGGATGGTCATCAGCGCTGTATCTCGTGTTTGGTCGTTCAGCACGCTGAGGCAGCGCTGGTGGATGAATCATGTTCTCACTGCGGAACATGACCATCTCGGAGTTGCGATCGCGGCTCCGTCTCGCAGGGGCGGAGCCTCTGTGCCTCTGCCGCGATCTAACTCTCCTCAGAGAGTTACTTCAGGCAGTAGCCCGGCTGATTTGAGGGTTACGGTGGCGCGTTTCCCCAGGGAACCAACCCCGGGAACCCTCATCCCTCTCGCACTCCGCAGCCAGTAGAGCTGCCATTGGAACGCGGTGGGCCATCCACGAGATGTGCACCATCCGTATCCTTTGGAGCTCCCCTTGAGGACCAGATGTCCATCGCTGCATCGGAGGGAGGGTCAGAACTCTCTGGAGAGGATGTGTCGGCGCAGGGGGCTCCTCCGGGTAGACCCGCTGTGCCCGATACTGATCCGGAGATGATGGCTATGCTTGCCCGGGCCGCCGAGAGAGTCGGGCTCGTGTGGAACCCTCCACCGTGTCCCGAATCCTCAAGGCTGGATGATTGGTTTCTCGGGGTGACCCGTGTCTTCCCTCCGGGGCCTGTAGGTACTCATCCGATCTGATCGGGAAGGCCTACCTGGCTTGTGGAGAGGCAGGCTCCGCTTTACACGCTACGGCGTTGTTGCAGGTCCATCAGGCCCCGGCTCTGAAGACCTTGCATGAGGGTGGTCACGATCCCGCAGTTCTCCAGGAACTGAGAACCGCAACGACCCTCGCGCCGTGCGGCGACGGCGGTTACTGGCGCGGGCCGTGGGTCGTCGCGATGTCCACTATGGTGGTCCAGGAACGCCACCTCTGGCTGTGTCTGGCGGACATGAGGGAGACCGACAAAGTCAGGTTCCTTAACTCCCCCGTCTCCCAGACTGGCCTCTTCGGCGACGTGGCCCAGAACTTCGCCCATCAGTTCTTGGCCGCACAGAAGCAGACTGAGGCGGTCAGTCACATTCTGCCTCGGCGGTCAGCTGCTGTCTCCACCCGCCGCCCGGCAGCTTCTCAGCCTGCTCGTCGCCGAGGGCGGCCGCCTGCGTCTGCCTCCGCTCCCGCGCCGCAGCAGCAGCCTCCACCCAAGCGGCGTTGTGGAGCCGGGCGCAAGCAGGCCACCCTACCCGTCCAGGCGCCTGCCAAGAGGGGAGGCAAGGCCAAGGGCAGGCTGCCACGAGGCAGGCGACCCGGAGGTGAGGAGGACTGCTCTTCTGGAGATGGTGACCACACCGCTCCATCCCCCGGTGGAGGGCCGGGAGGAGAATCTTGTGTTCCATTTTGTCTCTGTTCCGCGCTGGGCTCAGCCCCAGCGGTACCCAAATTCTCAACACAAGAGCAGTTCCTTCCATCTCCGGGTCCGCAGGGGGCTCGGAGAGTTGTGGCCGGTCAAACGCCGGACCACACTCATCCTCCCTCTTCGCCAGCGGGCAGCAGTGGACAACCCCATGTTCCTGCTGCCCACCTGTGGAATCAGGTAAGTGTTGCACGGCACACTCTCACCTTGCTGCAGGCCGCCTCCACGAGACAGCCGCCCCAGTCCGGTACCTGCATTCCACCTCGCTGCCCCACGGTGGGTACGCCGGTGGTCCCTATGGTCCTGCTTGTACGGTCCCTGGGAGCCTGGCTAGTGCTCCTCGGTCCGTCTCGCTGGCTCATTCGGACCATCAGGCTCGGCTACGCGATTCAGTTCGCCTGGCGCTCCCCCAGGATCAGGGGCATCCGCTTCACTTCGGTGAATGCTGCAGATGCCCATGTCCTGTGTGTGGAGATCGCTGTCCTGCTGGCGAAGGACGCGATAGAGCTGGTCCCTCCAGCCGATATGAAGACCGGCCTCTACAGCCCGTACTTCATTGTACCCAAGAAAGCCGGTGGAGTTACGGCCAATCTTGGACCTGCGAGTCCTGAATCGGAGCCTCCACAAGCTACCGTTCAAGGCGCTCACGCAGAAGCGCATTTTCGAATGCATCCGTCCCCAAGATTGGTTTGCAGCGGTCGACCTGAAGGACGTGTACTTTCATGTCTCGATCCTTCCTCGACGCAGGCCATTTCTGCGCTTTGCGTTCGAGGGTTGAGCATATCAGTACAAAGTCCTGCCCTTCGGGCTGGCCCTGTCCCCATGTCTTTACGAAAGTCACGGAGGGGGCCTCGTGCCCATGAGAGAACGGGCGTTCGCATCCTCAACTATCTCGGCGACTGGCTCTTTCTAGCACAGTCCTGGGATCAGTTGTGCGAACACAGGGACCTGGTGCTCAGACACCTCAGCCAGTTGGGTCTTCGGGTCAACTGGGAAAGGAGCAAACTCGCCCCCGGGCAGAGGATCTCTTTTCTCGGTATGGAGTTGGATTCGGTCGAGCAGGCAGCGCGCCTCACAGAGGAGCATGTCCAGTCGATGCTGAACTGCCTGAACACGTTTCAGGGCAGGATGGCGGTTCCACTGAAACGGTTTCAGAGGCTCCTGGGGCATATGGCAGCGCGGCGGCAGTGCGCCGCTCGGCCTGCTTCATATGAGACCGCTTCAGCATTGGCTACGGCGGCCGAGTCCCGAGATGGGCGTGGCAGCGCGGCACTCACCGGTGAGCATCACACCGGCCTGTCGCCAGTCCTTCAGTCCGTGGTCAGACCCTTCGTTCCTTCGGGCTGGAGTGCCCCTGGAACAGGTGTCCAGGCATACTGTGGTTTTCACGGATGCCTCCGCAATGGGCTGGGGAGCCACGTACAACGGGCATGCAGTGTCAGGGGTTTGGACGGGCCCGCACCTGCATTGGCACATCAAGTGGTTCTATTCGCTGACCGAGGGTACACTCGGCACGGATGCCCTTGCGCACAGCTGGCCCCAGGGGCTGCGCAAATATGCGTTTCCCCAGTGAGCCTACTTGCACAGACACTGTGCAAGGTCAGGAAGGGCGAGGAGCAGCTCCTGTTGGTGGCGCCGTACTGGCCCAACCGGACCTGGTTCCCAGAACTTATGCTCCTCGCGACAGCCCCTCCTTGGCCGATTCCTCTGAGGAAGGACCTTCTGACTCAGAGACGGGGCCTGTGGCACCCGCGTCCAGACCTGTGGAAGCTTCATGTCTGGCCCCGGGACGGGGCGCGGAGGTTCTAGGTGACTTACCCCAAGAGGTAGTTAACACCATCACTTCGGCACGTGCACCGTCTACAAGACAGGCTTACGCCTCGAAGTGGAACCTGTTCGTCAGAGTGGTGTTCTTCTCTCGCGAGAGGACCCCGAAGATGTTCGATCGCGTCTGTGCTTTCCTTCCTGCAACAAGGGTTGGGCGTGGGCTGTCACCCTCCACCCTCAAGGTCTATGTTGCTGCTATATCCGCCTATCACGACCACGTAGAAGGTAAGTCGGTTGGGAAGCACGACCTGGTCGTCAGGTTCCTTAGGGGCGAGACGGTTAAATCCTCCTCGACCCCCTCCATACCCTCTTGGGATCTTGCTCTGGTGCTCCGAGCACTCCAGAATGCCCCATTCGAGCCTTTGCAGTCAGCAGAGCTAAAGATTCTGTCTAGGAAGACTTTGCTGTTGGCTGCATTGGCCTCCATCAAGAGGGTAGGGGACCTGCAGGCATTTTCGGTCGACGAATCGTGCCTAGAGTTCGGGCCGGTAATACCCACGTGGTACTAAGGCCCGGCCTGGCTATGTGCCCAAGGTTCCTACCACTCCCTTCAGGGACCAGGTGGTGAACCTGCAAGCGCTGCCCCGGAGGAGGCAGACCCAGCCCTAGCTTTGCTCTGTCCCGTCCGCGCTCTGCGGATCTACGTGGATAGAACTCAAAGCTTCAGAACCTCAGATCAGCTCTTTGTCTGTCACGGAGGCCAGCAGAAGGGAAAGGCTGTCTCCAAGCAGAGGATGGCCCACTGGATAGTGGATGCCATCACCTTGGCTTACCAAGCACAAGGTGTGCCCTGTCCGCTCGAGTGCGAGCACACTCTACTAGAAGTGTTGCATCCTCCTGGGCGCTGGCACGTGGCGCCTCGCTGTCAGACATCTGTAGTGCTGCGGGCTGGGCGACACCCAACACGTTCGCTAGATTCTATAGCCTACGTGTAGAGCCGGTCTCCTCCTGTGTTCTCACCTCAAGCGGGTAGAAGCACTGAGAGGCCCCGGCTCTTGTCGGCTTGCTGCGCTCCGGCGCTCTTATTCTCCAGAAGCAAACTCTGTGAGTCCTCCATCTCCTCGGTGCGGACGTCGCGGGCGTCGGGCATCAGGCCCTGCCGCTGAATCCTTGAGAACCGGTAATGGGCTGGGCTTATATGAGTGACCCTGCGGGGATCCCATATTTCTTCCACGGTCGCTCCTACGGAAGCCCATGTCTTTCCCTTGGGAGAGCCTTCCCGTCACCGGGACTGAGCCCCCTCCTCCCTTGCGGGCTACGGCTCAGCTTTGTACTCCACATAACTCCTCCGGGGTACGATGTGGGCTCCGCAGCGGCCCCTTTTCTAGGGCACGCTTTCCCAGTGTCATCCAATAATCACTGAACAGGGTCATGCGGAACAGCAGTGATGGACTTCCTGGTGTGAGCCCCGTCTCATCAGGTAAGAGAGCTCAGGTGGCTCACACTGGGCACTGGAAGGGGGCAGAGGCCATGGCACTTTGGTAGGGATTCCTATTCATCGGTACTCCGGCGTGCGCGTCGAGTGACCGACTGAATGGGAACGTCTCGATTACGTGTGTAACCCTCGTTCCCTGAAGGAGGGAACGGAGGCGCCACGTCCGTCGCCATGTCCTCTGTACCCTGCTGGGGTGCCTGCCTACCTACTCGGCTCCTCAGCAAAAGGCTAATTTGATGCAATCACCTGTGTCTCATTTATACCCGCACAGCGTGGCATGAGCACCTGGTGCAATCATTGCATGCCAATGTGCATTGGCTCGTTTAGTTACACTCGAAGTAGATTGGCTCTCGCGGCGCGAGATTCCTATTCGTCGGTACTCCGATGTGGCGTCTCCGTTCCCTCCTTCAGGGAACGAGGGTTACATACGTAACCGAGACGTTCCTGTGATTTTAGTTCCCGTTCCTTACTGAACCGGGGCAATAATATTTTTAAATAATAATAATAATAATAATATAAAAATGTATTTGAAAATAATATCATAATGTTGTGTAAAAGGTGTATAATACTATAGACACAGACACTTGATTGAGAGATTTATTTGTGATGGAATAATTACTTTATAATTTTATTGGAGTTTTACACACATGCTGTAACGTTACTCTGAGCCATGCATTAATTTGAATGTTGACGGATATTATGGGATGGCTTGATGCAGGAGATGCAGATAACTTGATCTTGACCCTTAATAAACTTTAATTAATGCTGTCACATAACAAATCTGCTTCAAATTGACTTAAATTAAATGAATTGCTAATTACAACATTGAAATAAAAATGTAAAGGGTGTGCAAATTCTATAAAATCGTGAATATAAATAATTGTGAATCATGTTTAAAACATTTATCATCTATTATAACTTGTATGTTAGTTTGGTCATTTGGCTGTTTCCTTATAAAGGTCCAGAAATTCGTGTTTTTTCTTTTAATTTGTCAAGTTTTTCACCAGGTGGCTTTTTTAATTATATGATGTCATTACGTTGTCTTGACGCCAGCCAATCGCTGCTTTACTGATCGTGGTTTCGAGTATCGATGCATCTGCCCTCTTCAGTGAACACAAGACATTACGCGCAGTAATCTTAGATAACTTAATCCAGATATTTTAATCCAATCCATAAATTCGTTTGAAGAACCAAAATAGCCAGAGATCATTTATCACGATTAAAAGATCTGGGATCTGTCAAATCATCTCAGATGTGTTAAGCGAGGTACGAAAAACAGACCCCAGGACTCCAGATTAAGAAGAAAATGAAAACAAGACTCTATAACCAAAACAAAACAATTTTTAATTTTTTTTTTTTTATATTCAGTATACCAGTCAATTGTTAGGTTCCAAGCTAAAAAAAAAAAAAAAATGTTTATATTTTGAATTTTGTATGCATAGAGCTTGCATTTAATAGGTGTTTAATGTGATTTATCATAAATAAAACACAACTACTGACCAATCAGAATCAAGGACTGGAACTAACCGTTTTATAATGTTAGCTAATGCATTAACTTACATTAAATAACGGAATCTTATTGTAAAGTGTTAACAAAATAATACTATTAAGCAATTAAGTAAAACAATTTCCTTGTACTCATCATAATAAATACTTTTAAATGTAACAAGTTTTTTTAAACAAACACACATTTAAACGTAACAAACTGTGCTGATTACCTGTAATCTGGATTACGTAATGAGATTCCAAAATTAAAAACTTGTAATTAGATCATAATTCATTGATTCTTTTTACATTTTCCTTTCTATAAATGTCTACTGTTTATACGTTCAAAGGTCTTCCAGATTTGTGAAACTGCACACACAGCCACTGTCATGAACCTGAACACTGAGACCCACACAGCAATTAACCACTGGATTTACATCATTTCACTTTTAAGAAGTGTTTTCTCAACATTGCAACATTGCATATCAGATCAACTCCTGACAAACACATTAATTATTATATGAATTATCACTCAGCGAGTCATTTAATCATGCATTACTGTCTTTGGACAAAAGTCTTTCAAACACATTAGTACAAATTCATGTCATTTTATGTTTACATGCAGTGCAGAGATTCCCTAACTTTTTTTGTTTATATTTTGCGTTTTGTATATATACTAGTGCCTACATTTAATAGGCATTTAATGTAACCTCTTTGACCTAATATAGTTAGTAAGTTAATAAGGTATGTCAAAACTAACTACAATTTTTGTCATGTAATTTGGAATCAATAACCAACTACAATTTGTAAGTAGGCTTATCTGAGATTCGACTTGTAACAAGCATTTACTTTTATCATAGAACTCAATAATTACAACTTGTAAACTCAGAATATTCGATATGCACTGTATTGACAAAAGTTTTGGGACGCCTGTCTTTACATGCACATGAACTTTAATGACATCCCATTCTGAATCCGTAGGGTCTAATATGGAGTTGGCCCACCCTTTGCCGCTATAACAGCTTCAACTCTTCTGGGAAGGCTTTCCACAAGGATTAGGAGTGTGTTTATGGGAATTTTTCACCATTCTTCTAGAAGCGCATTTGTGAGGTCAGGCACTGATGTTGGACGAGAAGGCCTGGCTCGCAGTCTCGCAGTCCCAAAGGTGTTCTATCGGGTTGAGGTCAGGACTCTGTGCAGGCCAGTCAAGTTCCTCCACACCAAACTCACTCATCTATGTCTTTATGGGCCTTGCTTTGTGCACTGGCGCACAGTCATGTTGGAACAGGAAGGGGCCATCCCCAAACTGTTCCCACAAAGTTGGGAGCATGAAATTGTCCAAAATGTCTTGGTATGCTGAAGCATTAAGAGTTCCTTTCACTGGAACTAAGGGGCCAACTCCTGAAAAACAACCCCACACCATAATCCCCCCTCCACCAAACTTTACACTTGGCACAATGCAGTCAGGCAAGTACCGTTCTCCTGGCAACCGCCAAACCTAGACTCATCCATCGGATTGCCAGACAGAGAAGCGTGATTCATTACTCCAGAGAACACGTCTCCACTGCTCTAGAGTCCAGTGGTAGCGTGCTTTACACCACTGCATCCGATGCTTTGCATTGCACTTGGTGATGTAAGGTTTGGATGAGCTGCTCGGTCATGGAAACCCATTCTATGAAGCTCTCTACACCCTGTTCTTGAGCTAATCTGAAGACCACACAAAGTTTGGAGGTTTGTAGCTTTTGACTGCAGAAAGTTGACGACTTCTGCGCACTGTGCACCTCAGCATGCGCTGACCCTGCTCTGTGATTTTTTACGTGGCCTACCACATTGTGGCTGAGCTGCTGTTGTTCCCAATTGCTTCCACTTTGTTATAATACCACTAACAGTTGACCGTGGAATATTTAGTAGTGAGGAAATTTCAGGAATGGACTTATTGTGCAGGTGGCAACCTATCATGGTACCACACTTGAGTTCACTGAGCTCCTGAGAGAGAACCATTCTTTCACAAATGTTTGTAGAAGCGTCTGCATGCCTAGTGCTTGATTTTATACACCTGTGGCCATGGAAGTGATTGGAACACCTGAATTCAATGATTTGGAGGGGTGTCCCAATACTTTTGGCAATATAGCATATGTCCAATTGCAAAGCCCAATCCTAATTTACTATAACTAAGCTCCACCCTAACAGATGCCTAACCCTAACCCAAACTAACATTAATGAGGCTATAATCTCCGGTCTGAGACAGCTGGCCTGGCACAGCTGTCCTGAAAATGCATTGATGTATGGCCCTGTGCCTCTGCAGTTGGATTCTGTTTTAGAATTTTCAGAGAGCAGCTTTGCAAGAGTGCTGGGACGTTTCACTGTTTGTTCATTCTGCTTGTTCATGCGCGATGCTTTCTGCAGTTTACATTGTTACATCAGTTGTTGGTGGCACTGGCAAATGACATTAGAATCATTCACTAACTGATTCGTTCACAAATGCTAATTCATTTATCAATAAATCAATACACAATTACCTTGTCTTCTTCTTGGTGGAGCATTTTTCTTTTATGTGCCTATTGTGTCTAAAATATTAATTACTCAATATTAACTTCTTGTTTTATAAAATCAACATCACACATAGCTTTAGACATATATCCCAGACAGCAACATCATGCTGGGCCAGATCTCGTATATATGCATTCAACGTGTACCAGATATGGGCTGGATCTGGGCCAACACAATGTTGCAGTCTGGCTGTTATATAATTACCTTATTTATTGTTTTATCACATTACAACAAAATGGCTTCCTATATGTTGTCTTTACCTTAATACACATTGAGAAACCTATAATAATGATTCATATTTTAGAGTTGTTGGACTGTTTTCATAGTAAATTGAATACATAGGCCTAAGTCATTCAAGCATGCATGTCAGGTCATTTGTACACAGAGAAAAGTAGTAAGGGCTTTCGATTAGCGTAAAGGTGAAAGTTTGTTGTTGCAGTCATCAAGAAAAATTTACCATAGAGCATAAAAAAAGGCTAACCTCCGAGAAATCACTGGTTGTTTAATATATACACCGATCAGGAATAACATTATGACCACTTTCCTAATAATGTGTTGGTCCCCCTTTTGCTGCCAAAACAGCCCTGACCCATCAAGGCATGGACTCCACTAGACCCCTGAAGGTGTGCTGTGGTATCTGGCACCAATATGCTAGCAGCAGATCCTTTAAGTCCTGTAAGTTGCGAGGTGGGGCCTCCATGGATCTGACTTGTTTGTTCTGCACATCCCACAGATGCTCGATTGGATTGAGATCCGGGGAATTTGGAGGCCAAGTCAACACCTCAAACCCGTTGTTGTGCTCCTCTAACCATTCCTGAACCTTTTTTGCTTTGTGGCAGGCGCATTATCACAGCCACACGCCACCAGGGAATATCGTTGGTGTACATGGTCTGCAACAATGCTTAGGTAGGTGGTACGTGTCAAAGTAACATCCACATGGATGGCAGGACCCAAGGTTTCCCAACAGAACATTGCCCAAAGCATTACACTGCCTCCACCGGCTTGCCTTCTTCCTGTAGTGCTTCTTCCCATGGTCCAGTTCTAATGCTTATGTGCCACTGTTGGTGCTTTTGGCGGTGGACAGGGGTCAGCATGGGCACCCTGACTGGTCTGCGGCTATGCAGCCCAATACGCAACAACCTGTGATGCACTGTGTATTCTGACACCTTTCTATCAGAACCAGCATTAACTTCTTGAGCAATTAGAACTACAGTAGCTTGTCAGCTTGTCCAGCCTTCGCTCCCCACGTGCATCAATGAGCCTTGGCCGCCCATGACCCTGTCACGGTTCATCAATGTTCCTTCCTTGGACTTTTGTGGGAAAACCCACAAGAGCTGCAGTTTTGGAGATGCTCTGACCCAGTCGTCTAGCCATCACAGTTTGGCCATTTTCAAACTCGCTCAAATCCTTACTCTTGCCCATTTTTCCTTTTTCTAAATCATCAACTTTGAGGACAAAATGTTCACTTGCTGCCTAATATATCCCACCCACTAACAGGAGCCATGGTGAAGAGATAATCAGTGTTATTCACTTCACCTGTCAGTGGTCATAATGGAAATTTAGTGGTCATAGGAAATAATTAATATTATGCTTTAGTAAATCAGTTAACATTGACTGCATTTTAACGAAGCAATAGTTTTATTAGATCCAGAAAGGTAAACCCTATTGATCCATTAGGTCATCATATCTTCTATATGTTTTGTAGTAAACAAGATTATTAATACTACACCATATATATATATATATATATATATATATATATATATATATATATATATATATATATATATATATATATATATATATACACTCACCTAAAGGATTATTAGGAACACCTGTTCACTTTCTCATTAATGCAGTTATCTAATCAACCAATCACATGGCAGTTGCTTCAATGCATTTAGGGGTGTGGTCCTGGTCAAGACAATCTCCTGAACTCTAACTGAATGTCAGAATGGGAAAGAAAGGTGATTTAAGCAATTTTGAGCGTGGCATGGTTGTTGGTGCCAGACGGGCCGGTCTGAGTATTTCACAATCTGCTCAGTTACTGGGATTTTCATGCACAACCATTTCTAGGGTTTACAAAAAATGGTGTGAAAAGGGAAAAACATCCAGTATGGGGGCGAAAATGCCTTGTTGATGCTAGAGGTCAGAGGAGAATGGGCCGACTGATTCAAGCTGATAGAAGAGCAACTTTGACTGAAATAACCACTTGTTACAACTGAGGTATGCAGCAAAGCATTTGTGAAGCCACAACACGCACAACCTTGAGGCGGATGGGCTACAACAGCAGAAGACCCCACCGGGTACCACTCATCTCCACTACAAATTGGATAGTTGAAGACTGGAAAAATGTTGCCTGGTCTGATGAGTCTCGATTTCTGTTGAGACATTCAGATGGTAGAGTCAGAATTTGGCGTAAACAGAATGAGAACATGGATCCATCATGCCTTGTTACCACTGTGCAGGCTGGTGGTGGTGGTGTATTGGTGTGGGGGATGTTTTCTTGGCACACTTTAGGCCCCTTAGTGCCAACTGGGCATCGTTTAAATGCCACGGCCTACCTGAGCATTGTTTCTAACCATGTCCATCCCTTTATGACCACCATGTACCCATTCTCTGATGGCTACTTCCAGCAGGATAATGCACCATGTCACAAAGCTCGAATCATTTCAAATTGGTTTCTTGAACATGACAATGAGTTCACTGTACTAAAATGGCCCCCACAGTCACCAGATCTCAACCCAATAGAGCATCTTTGGGATGCGGTGGAACGGGAGCTTCGTGCCCTGGATGTGCATCCCACAAATCTCCATCAACTGCAAGATGCTATCCTATCAATATGGGCCAACATTTCTAAAGAATGCTTTCAGCATCTTGTTGAATCAATGCCACGTAGAATTAAGGCAGTTCTGAAGGCAAAAGGGGGTCAAACACAGTATTAGTATGGTGTTCCTAATAATCCTTTAGGTGAGTGTATATATATATATATATGTTTTTATTTATTTATTCATTTATTTTAACAAAGATAGCCTACTCTTTTTCTTGACAAATAATAAAACACTTAATTATGGACATTTTAATTAAACTAAACCAACAGAAAGGCAAATCTCAAGTGGCCTCAAAAAGCAACAGGGTTAAATATGTATGTATATAGTTTTTCATATTTCGAGTTTCAAAAAAGCTTTTAACCACAAATAAAAAAGAATAAACAATACATTCAATTTATTTTGACACTCAATTTAAGATTACACAAACACTATGCGGAAAAGTAACCGTTCATGTAAATCAAGATGAAGTGATGGGCTATGAATGGAGCATTTTTAGGTTATGCTTGTAAAATATTCATGACTTGAAACTTTATCTCGCAAGGATAGGGACATGACTTTATCATAAAAGGTATCATAAGCAAGATTAGGGAATATCATGACACAGTTGGCACAACAAGACTGTTTACAATTTTGCCAAGACTTCAAAAAAAATGTATGCACTGTTAATCTGCGTAATGAATGAGAAAATGCCAGAGAGGTAATGGATGCCCGCCACATAGCAGATAAATAATTGAGCGTCTGGGGGAACAGGAGAGGTGGATGGGATCGGATGGTGCATCTGTGTCACTGCACTGCCTGGCTTCTCTTTCTGCAGCCACCGGCATAGTCGCCACGTCAACCAGCCACGGAAGGAGAACAGGTGTTTACTTCCAGTGGCCAGCTGCAATGCCATTCAGTTATTCATCAAACCATTTTGAGCTGGGGAATTCAGTGGTGCTCATATAAAATTATTTCATCAAAAAATTATTCTAAGATTTTTTTGTTTGCTTTGCTAGTCCAGCTTTTGTCTTTTATGTCTATTTATGTTATGTTTTGACATAATTGTTATGTTTTAGCATAATTAGTTTGACTTATATCAAACAGCTTTAGCTTCATGAATCTCCATATTTAATAGAGCTGTTAGAGTGTTTTCCTGTCTTATGGCTCAAGCTGTTGACAGGGCAGGTGAGAGCAGGGGTCAGCCAAGGTGAAAGTTCATGCGTCGACTTTCCTTCCAAGTTAATGTGATCATATGGAGATTTTTGGCACTGTATTCATTTATTATTTTACTAATACACTAAACATTTTACAGTAACACTTACAATAAGGTCTCATTTGTTAACATGTATTTACTAACATTGAGCAATACATTTTTACTAATCTTTATTAATGTTAGTTATTAAGAATCCAGCAGTTCGTTGTTTGTTTTTAAAGTTCATTAACTATTAAATACATTTGATTTGAATAATGTATTAGTAAATGTTGAAATGAACGAAGATTAATAAATGCTGTGGAAGTTTTGTTAATTCTTATTTTATTGTAAAGTGTTAGCCATTTTACACCGCATAAGCCTATTTCTAATGACATTACAATAAATGGAAATAATGTAAGCTAACATGTAATGTAATTCTTTGATTATTCATTATATTTGATACTCTGAGATTATAGAGATCAGGAGATACAATATTGACAATAAAAAAGCAAGAATTACCCAGTCATTATTTATTATGTAAGAGCGAATTCATGTAATATATAATTTACAGAATACAATTTATAGAATTCTATATTGTTCTATAAGAACAAGAACTAAGAACAGACCATCTAAACCTGGTTTTCCATTTTAGAATTTGATATATATAACGCATTAAACATTGCTAATGATTTTGAACACTTTATTTAAAACGTAAATGGAATTAATAATAAAGCCATTATTATTTTTATTATGTTATTTTAATTTCGTAATTATTAAAGTACAAATAATTAAAATAAATTACAATATATTATTTCATGTCAAATAAATAGAAAAAATTAAGTAGCCAACAATAAAATTAAATATTCAAAATATATGTTTATTATTATTTATGCATCATGATTTAAAAAATAAATAAAACAAAAAATAACGTTGGCGCTGATGAGTTAAAGTATTTCATGTGGTACAGAAGCTTACGCTTTCCCGACTCGCATCTTGTAAGTTGAACACAGGAACAGGTGGAGGCGGGAGGGCGGTGTGAGGTTGGAGGTGGGGGGGAGAGCCCGAGAGGCGCTGCCAATGGAAACAGCACACACGAGGAGCGTCGAGCCAGAGCGCCGCGTCGCCTCCATGTCAGGTCCACTCACCTGCAAGGTGCGCAACGAAGATGATGGCCATGAACGGCAAGCAGCACTTCTCCATGCACCCTGCGCTGCACCCGAGCTCCGAGGGCATGCGGCGGGTGTGCCTACCTGCCCCGCAGGTACGTCTCACGCTAAATTCGTCTCCATTCTGTCACTTTGAGGTGTTTTGAGTTGCTCCAGCTTCCATCCCTCCCTCCCCAGCCTCTCCTTTCTTTCCTCTGACTCCCTCTCTCTCTCTCACCCACATGCCTATCCAAGCAAAGCTGCTGCTTTCATATTAATTTTTATGACCTGTGCTTTGAGGAGGGTGCTTGGGAATGTTCTTTAATCCAGAGTTGACACAATTCCCCACTGACTTCCATATGCGCGCTCTTCCCTGCAGCTCCAGGGCAATATATTCAGCGGCTTTGATGAGAGTCTGCTGGCCCGCGCTGAAGCTCTGGCGGCGGCTGACCTTGTGTCTCACGGCAAGAGTCACCCTTTCAAGACGGACGTCACCTACCATACCATGAGCAGCGTGCCCTGCACCTCTTCTTCGTCCACAGTGCCCATATCCCACCCGTCATCCAACCTCCCCTCGCACCATCACCACCACCACCTCAGCCACCAGACCCTGGAGGGGGATCTGCTCGACCACATTTCCTCGAGTTTATCGGTCAGCGGCATGGGTGCGCCGCCGGATCCGTCGGTGATGACCACTCAAGCCCACCAGCACCACCTGCAAATGGGCCACTTACACCAAGCCATGGCCATGGGCCACCCGCACACCTTGTCGGTCCACAACGGGATGGCGTGCGTCAACGACGTGGAGTCCGATCCCAGAGAGCTGGAGGCGTTTGCGGAGCGGTTCAAGCAGCGGAGGATAAAGCTCGGGGTGACCCAGGCGGATGTGGGCTCTGCCCTCGCCAACCTGAAGATCCCGGGGGTCGGCTCGCTGAGCCAAAGCACCATCTGCAGGTTCGAGTCCCTAACCCTTTCCCACAACAACATGATCGCCCTCAAACCCGTCCTTCAAGCCTGGCTGGAGGAGGCTGAAGCGGCTTACCGGGAGAAAAACGGGAAACCAGACCTTTTTAACGGCAACGAGAGGAAACGTAAGCGAACGTCCATCGCAGCTCCGGAGAAGCGATCGCTCGAGGCGTATTTCGCCATCCAGCCGCGACCGTCGTCGGAGAAAATCGCGGCAATCGCGGAGAAGTTGGATCTAAAGAAGAACGTGGTTCGGGTTTGGTTCTGCAATCAACGGCAAAAACAGAAACGGATGAAATATTCAGCAGTGCACTAGTGCTGTTAGAGCAAAGGAGACATTTTAGGAACACCACAGGGATCTAAATATCTTCTCTTAAACTTAGCCTTCATAAAGACATTTCATACGGCCTCCAATCGATGTAAACAGTGTGCGAATTATTCCAGCTAATAAAGGCTTGACTCCCATTCACAAAACAGTCTGAACTAAAGTCTCCGTGTAAGGGATCTTCAAAGTATGTATTTTTCTGTTTCAGTAGAATTCTTTATTGGCATATGGTTCCATGAAGAGCCTTTAACGTCAATGGAACCTTAACATTCCACAAAGCGTTCTTTAGAATTTTAAAATGACACTAAATGAAAAAAAAAAGGTTCTATTAAGAACCGTTCACTGGAAGGTTCTTTAGGGAACCAGAAATGGCTATTCTATGGCATCGCCGCGAAACACCCCTTCTGGACCCTTCATTTGAAAAAGCATTCATTTTGGTTTGTGAGAGGTCGAGAAACCTCAACCCGAAGCCCAAACACCCCCACCCCCCATCAATCAACCCACAAAAGGCCATTAAATAATTCGCACACTGTTTTAAACAAACTTGAATATATTGATCAATCTTACTTTACAGAGTTCATGTTACTTTGTGTTTATCTATGCGAGCAAGTGACACTCATGAAAAACATGCAGCACTTAATGTGTAATTATATTATGAAGCTGATTGTGGTT
Organism: Paracanthobrama guichenoti; assembly: GCA_018749465.1. NCBI lineage: Eukaryota > Metazoa > Chordata > Actinopteri > Cypriniformes > Gobionidae > Paracanthobrama > Paracanthobrama guichenoti. Next base: position 27,906,087 of record CM031963.1, read on the forward strand.
CTAAAGCAAACATGGGCATCGTAATGTAAATGATTTATTCTTTTAGTAAAACGACATAAATATTAATTTAGCACTACAATACTGTTGAATCCTTAAAAACTTTGAATACATTTTCCAGGAGATTAACTGAACGGCTACTAAAAAAAAAAAAAAAACTAAAAAAAAAACACTTTGTTTCAGTATTATCACACGTGAAATTATATTTTGAAGTGTGTACGTGTGTTTTTTTTTGGTATTTAAAGACTTATTTATATTACTATACAATTTGCGCACACGTTACTATAGTATCACATGAAATGTGTTTGTAATACTCGTTTGAATGTCTTGTCGGATGTGACTGCATAAATGGTGGAAATCACGTTCTCACAAACTGTCACGAAATATATTTTATATTTATATTTTTTCGATCATCAGTTGAAGTGATCCTAATATGCAAAAACTGATGGTGTAAAGAATGCTGCTATTTGATTTGCATTAATGTAGCCACTGCAATCACTCTCACTTTACAACTTCGATGTGTGACTTTGAATGTTATTTAATAAATTGTTGCTTTTTTTTTTTCAAACCTCTGTGGACGTTTTATTTTTATTATTTTAATTACACTTAAAAAAAGTGTCTGGTTTCATATCACGTTTTTATAAAAGAAATCTCAAAAATACTATGTATATGTTTATGTAAGATGAACATTGTGCAATCCAAGTGCATATATATATATTTCATCTTACATAAACTAGCTATACACAACGAAAGCAACTAGCGTCAAAAGCATTGTAATATCATTAATTTTTAAGACTTGTGATGTTTTATTAATAAGCTTCAGTTCAATTGTGATTAAACATTAATGAAATAATATAGACCAATCGCCACCCAATTTAAAGAACACTTATAGAGAGAACAAAAAGAAAAATTAAAGCCAACTTTAAGTCTTTTTTGTCCCTATTTTCTAACTCTGGTTAACTTATGAGCCTGAGCCACCGCTTAATAATACATGTCTGTCACGGCTTTGTGCAGAGAGGGATTTGAAATTATTAAGTAATGACGATGCAATATTAATTGTATATTGGTATAAAACAGGCAGAGAGCTGAAGGGAGAGTTGTTAGTCAGGAAACGCTTCTTACAGGCTCAAGGGAAGGAGGAAGAGACGCTGTTCAGGTAAGACGATGATCATTCCAGCTCCCTGTCATGTGAAGTAATTGTGAAGTCCTGCTAAATGTCGTTGCGGATTTATGTATTAGCCTACCGTATACAAAATTATAAATAGGTAGATTTCATCTTGAGGAAGTTAGACAGTTATCATTTAAGTCTTGGCGTGAAATTAATTTGGTAAATTTGATGTATAGATAACACGTTTGCGTTTGACTAAATTAATAGTTTTCATTTTAGATCCGAACAGTTCACACGTAATTATTATGATTAATTGCGTTTTTATGTAATTTAAAAAAAAAAAGGTGTTTAATTTTATTTAAACGTCTTAGTTATTTTCCTCTTTTTGGAATGAAAAAAAAAAAAAACCCCGCAAAGGTTTGGAAATGCATCGGCTACAGGCTATATATAATAATGACTAATGCTCAAATGTAGCATCAATATACCGCTATTTTTCTTTCTTTTGTTGTAATAACTGGGTAATTGCATGACAAATGTTATGTTGCACAAATTCGCTTTAGCATGTATTAAGCGTAGCCTATTCAAAATGTAGCCTACTTTCATAGTCATACTAATAGCACTGCACTTTTTTCCCAGCCTAAATGATAATCTTTCCTAATTGCCAAAAATAATCATCAGTCCAAATTCAAGTAGTTAAACAAATGGGATTATGAAGGAGGGTTAAATTCACTCATGAATAATTAAGAGCAGTACTATTTTTTTTTTTTTTTTTTTTAAAATGTATATATCATAACCCTGAAACAACGGTGTAAACCAATCTAAGTTGAGCACAGAGCAGGGGCATGTGGCCAGTGGTGGGGCTGAATTATTGATGAGCTACTGAAAGGTAGAGGCCTATAGGCCAGCAACTCATGTGTCATAATGAACAGCCTATGGCATGTTTCTGGTTAATGTTCGAAGAATGAGTCTGTTGCGTCAAGTAAGGCAACGCAACGTCACCTTTTCCCAAATCGAACATTCTAAAGGGATTTCATTTGGAATAATTTGGAACCCATGAAGCACTCATGCTCTAATAATCACCTGAACACACCTGTTTTAGCCTATTTGTCCGGGAATATCCCTGAATAACTCTAAATGGATTGGAGTAACTCGACAGTTCAAGGAAATCACAAGGGAACTATAGCCTCTGAATGATTTTCATTCAGTTTTTTTATTCCTAAATAAGAAAAATGTCCTAAAGGGGCGTTGTGTTGTGGGTCTTGTTGAAACAATGTAAAATCAAATTCTACCTGTAATTTCAGAAGGAATCTAATTATGGGAATTATCTGACTGACAATAAGTAGAGTATTTCTAAAAACAAACAATAAAAAAACAACAACAAAAAAAAAAAAAAAAAAAAACTTTAACAGATTGTTTTTTAAATTCCACAAAAACTCTAGATAGAATGTTCAAACCGATAAACTCTAAAATGGCTATTTAAAGGACTACATTATAGTAGCCTACTTGAAGACCTGCGTGTCTGAGAGAGAGAGAGAGAGAGAGAGAGAGAGAGAGAGAGAGAGAGAGAGAGAGAGAGAGAGAGAGAGAGAGAGAGAAAGTGAATTCATGTTTTTATTTCAGAGCAAAGAAGATCTGACAGAATGAGGGTGGAGGCCATGCAGCCCGGAAGATGTGGCGAACCCCCTTCTCCCTCTGCGGGACAAGCGGTTGTTCTTTCGCCGACACTCCAAGTCTGCGTACGAGAATGGCAGAGTTAAGACACCGGCGCTTTAATTATTCATACAGTGCCAGGAGCAACACATGAGAATGTAGCCAATGCGGAGGCAGACAGCGAACCCGGTGTGCTTTATTAGTCCGTTCCTATCATCATCACACGCCAAGCCACCTTAGGCATTTGCCCGCGGTGTCTCAAAGCGATAACTCACGGGGTTATCCAAGGGGATACTGTTACCGGGAAACTTGAGGCCGTCCTTCAGAGGTGAAATTTGGGCGCGTCTTCAACGGACTCCGCTGTATTAGAATCTCTTTGTAGCCTATACTTCAATGTCAAGCTCACGCTCATCGTGGCAATTCGTAACTATTTTACGTTTTGGCGAACTGGTGGCCAATTCGTATGAATTGCCTACACCCCCACTGACTGTTAGGTTTAGGGTGGCTCCCATAACAATCACATCGAATTAAGTCATCCGAAATCGACAACTTGTAAAATAGTTACGTTTTCTTATGAGATTGGGTTAGAATGTCACAGTACAATGTCTAGCCTATATTAAAGGTGTTTGTACTACACACACACACATACATACATACATACATACATATATATATATATATATATATATATATATATATATATATATATATATATATGGTGATAACACATTTTCTTACATACTAGGGCATAACAGTCTAACTGAAAAAAAGGTTACATATCAAAGTAGCCTATTTATGTAGCAATATGGGTTAACACCATATGTAAAAATGTAAAGTAATTTAATTAAAACTATTTCTAAATTCATGAAACTGGAAGTTGCGATAGTCTTTTCCTTAACATTAACATTAAAGAGGTGTGTGAACTCATGAAATCACGATGGCAGATGCAGTTTTTTGTTCTGGTCCGCTCCCTGTTAGAAGGAGTGATGAGATACTTAGCAGACTATCATCACTCAATGGCTGGTTGTCTAAGTGGTGTCTGCAAAATAACATAGGGTTCATAGACAATTGGAAAAGCTTTTGGGGCAGACCTGACCTGTTGAAGAGGGACGGCATCCATCCTTCTTGGAGTGGTGCTGCTCTTCTCTCTAGTAATTTGGCATATACTCTTAGAGCTAAACCTTGACTAACTGGGGCCCAGGTCAGGAAGCAGACGGACTGGCTTACCCGACCACCTGCTAGCTGTCTCCCGTTACAGAAGTCAGATAAATCCCAACACATAGAGACTCTTTCACCTAGATATTATCACATAGAGACTGTGTCTGTTCCCCGAATTAGTAAATACAAAAAACCATCAAGACCATTCAACAGTAAAAACTTAATTGATGTCCAACAAATAAACAACAGATATAATACAGATGATCAAATGATAAAGCTTGGGTTGCTGAATATTCAATCCCTTTCCCCAAAAGCACTTATTGTTAATGATATGATTACAGATAATAATCTAGATGTGCTGTGTTTGACAGAAACCTGGCTAAAACCTGACGACTACATTACTTTAAATGAGTCCACCCCACAAGATTATTGTTATAAAACGAGCCGCATCTGAAAGGTAAAGGGGGAGGGGTTGCTGTAATTTATAATAATATCTTCAGTATTACTCAGAAGTCTAGTTTCAAATATAATTCTTTTGAAGTTTTGGTGCTTTATGTAGCATTATGTAGTGTAATTGATAAATCCCGTTTGACATTTGTGCTAAGCCTGCAAAGCCGTCCCCTCGCTTCAAATATGGCAGAACTATCACTGCCGCCACTAAAGATTGCTTTTTAAATAATCTTCCTCATCAGTTTCATCTCCTCAGCATCCCAGATAGCCTAGAGGAACTCGATTTTGCAACAGAAACTATTGACTCTCTTTTTTCCAGCACTTTAGACACAGTTGCTCCCTGGCTCTTAAAGAAGATTAAAGAAAATAGTCCAACGCCGTGGTACAACGAGCACACCCGGGCCTAGAGGTTTTTCATAATTCGTGGAAAGAGAGCATGATCGCATACAGAAAGGCCGTAAAAACTGCTAGATCTGCTTATTTCTCGACTCTCTTAGAAGAAAACAAACACAACCCTAGGTATTTATTTGATACAGTGGCTAAGTTAACCAAAAATAAAGCTTCTGCTTCTGATGTTTGTAAACAGCACAGCAGTAATGCCTTTATGAACTTCTTTACATGTAAGATCGATAATATTAGGAAGAAAATTATAACCATGCAGCCGTCTACTACAGTGTCACATGAGACAGAGCATTGTAGTGTCACTGAGAAAAAATTACATTCATTCACTGCTATAGGAGAGGAAGAATTGGCTAAACTTGTTAAATCATCTAAATCAACAACATGTATGCTCGACCCTATACCGACGAGGCTATTAAAAGAGATGCTACCAGAGGTCATAGATCCTCTTCTTAATATCATTAACTCATCTTTGTCATTAGGATATGTACCAAAACTTTTAAGTTGGCTATTATCAAACCACTTTAAAAAAACCTCAACTTGATCCTGCAGAATTAGTCAATTATAGGCCGATCTCAAATCTACCCTTCCTGTCAAAAATACTGGAAAAGGCAGTGTCTTCACAATTATGTTCCTTTTTAGAAAGAAATGGTATCTGTGAGGATTTCAGTCAGGATTTAGACCGTATCATAGTACTGAGACTGCTCTCATCAGAGTTACAAATGATTTACTCTTATCATCCGATCGTGGTTGTATCTCTCTATTAGTGTTACTCGATCTTAGCGCTGCATTTGATACTATCGACCCCAACATTCTTTTGAATAGACTCGAAAATGATGTTGGCATTAGCGGAAATGCATTGGCATGGTTTAAATCATACTTATCTGACCGTTATCAGTTTGTAGCAGTAAATGAAGATATGTCACACCATACAATACAATACAAGTTCAGTATGGAGTACCGCAGGGCTCAGTGCTAGGACCGTTGCTCTTCACCCTGTACATGCTACCACTGGGAGATATCATTAGGAAGCATGGCATTAGTTTTCACTGTTATCTCTATATTTCTTCACGCCCTGACGAAACTTACCAATTCACAAGATTAACGGAATGCATAGCTGATATAAAACATTGGATGTCTAGTAATTTCCTGCAACTTAATTCAGAAAAAAAAGAATTTTTAAATATTGGACAAAAAAAACTCTGCAAGTAGTAACCTAGAATACTGTCTAACACTCAATGGCTGCTCTGTCAAGTCCTCGTTGTCAGTGAGGAAACTGGGTGTGCTCTTTGATACCAATCTTTCATTTGAAAGCTACGTTTCTAACATCTGTAAAACTGCATTCTACCATCTTAAAAATATATCTAAATTACAGCACATCCTTTCAATGCAAAATGCGTTTCAATGCAAAATGCGTTTCAATGCAAAATTAATTCATGCGTTCATGACCTCATGGCTAGATTATTGTAATACTTTACTGGGTGGTTGCCCTGCTCGCTTAATAAACAAACTCCAGCTGGTCCAAAACACAGCAGCTTAAGCTCTTACTAGAACAAGGAAGTATGACCATATTAGCCCGGTTCTGTCAACACTGCACTGGCTCCCTATTAAACATCGTATACATTTTAAAATCTTGCTTATTACTTACAAAGCACTAAATGGTTTAGCTCCCCAGTACTTGAGCGAACTCTTAACGCATTATACTCCATCACGTCTATTGCGGTCTCAAAACTCTGGCCAGTTGATAATACTTAGAATATCAAAATCAACTGCAAGCGGTCGATCCTTTTTCTATTTAGCGCCTAAACTCTGGAACAGTCTTCCTAGCATTGTTCGGGAAGCAGACACACTCTCTCAGTTTAAATCTAGACTAAAACCGCATCTCTTTACTATGGCTTACATATAAACCATTATCAATTTCTATTATTCAAATCAGTAAATGATTGTTAGGCTGCATTAACTAGGTCAGCCGGAACCGGGAACACTTCCCATAACACCTGATGTACTCGTTACATCATAAGAAGAATGGCATCTACGCTAATGTTAGTCTCTCTGTTTATCCCGAGGTTTACTGCAGTCAACCGGATCCGGGCCGTATCCAGATAAGATGGTGGACCTGCGCCTGGACATGACCAATGCATCCCTGAAATGTCTGCAGAGAGCGTGTCAAATAAACTCCCCCCGTAAATGCCGCATCAACACGACATCCTCATTAAACCCGTGTTCGGCATGACAACTCCAATCTTTCGAATAATCTTATGAATATCTATTTACCTAATATGAATTAAGACCTGCAATGTTGCCAGAATTATAATCATACACTGTTTGTTCGTCGGCCAGAGGAGAACTGGCACCCCGACTGAGCCTGGTTTCTCCCAAGGTTTTTTTCTCCATACTGACCCTGAAGGAGTTTTGGTTCCTTTCAGTTGGGGAAACCTAAATTTCATCTATATTACCGATCTGCCCGCATTGACACTATATGATACTTGAAATTAGCTGGATAACATCACCGTTTCACCAGAACGGCTGTACAAATTCTGTTGCATTATTTTCCTGTTAACAATGTGAAGCTGCTTTGAAACAATTGGACTTGTTAAAAGCGCTATATAAATAAAGGTGATTTGATTTTGATTTGATTTTCTTCCCTAACTAGACAGCAACATAGTGTCGGCCCAGATCCTGGCCACATCTGTCACATGTGGATTCCACACTAGCCACAAACACTGCTGGACCTCCTGCTATGGAGTCACAAGGCTACTATAATCAATGACTTTCAGGAGATCAGCAAATAAGGCCAATATATGATGATAACAACTGTACTCTCATCAACAACAACAAGCCAACAGCCGTTGTCATCATCATTAATTTTCTCTTGCTGTTCTCGTGTAACAAACAGTTACAGCAGCCAGAGAAAAAACTAATGTTGAAAAGTCAAGGGTCAAGAGCCCAACTAAAGCAAATACTGATCAGCATAATGGTGACTTCAAATGAAACTATTATTTTCAATAAAATATCATTATAACCTCTGTTAATTCCCAATAAGAGCTTCTGTAGACGTCTGACAGAAATAAAGCCAATCTGGTTAGTAATGAAGTGAAGCTGGTAATGCTGTTTGTGGAGTGGTTTAATCCTCCTCTGCTGAGATCTTCAGAGATTTAATGTCTTCTTTTATCTTCAGTTGATTTCATCTAAGGCTGTGATGGAAATCAGCTGTAGTTTTTGTGTTTCTCTTTCCTTCAGTGATTCTCTTGTTAACAGCAGGTGTTTATCATTAATGCTCAATCATCACTTAATTAATCACTTAATTATCTCATTAACTTCAACAATGATTCAGTGTTACCTTTTCACACTCTGAGTGTGGACTCATAGTGGACTCGTATAAACACCAGCAGTGTTCATTTAACACTTGTGTACCAGATGTGAGCCAGATCTGGGCGACACTATGTTGCTGTCTGGGTAGGGTGAATTCAGGGTAGGGTGAAGTCATCTCAATGGCAAAAAGAGTCCCAATCACCCTGAATTCACCCTATATTTTGACATGATGCATTCAAGTCCTCCTGGGAAGTTCGTATGTACGAGTTGGGAAGTCAAAATCAGGTGCGTTCAAGTCACTTTCGTCAGAGCAAGATGGCGGCTTGCTTTCTCTTAATTAACTAGGCCTACCACAAAACAGCAAGGTTTTTAAACTCTTCTTAAAATGAACAAAGTGAGGTGTGTTTTGCTTTTTATGTTTTTAATTCATTTATAAAGCCACTGTAAATTTTATATCGTTACATTTTATGTTGTTATTTTACAATGCTACTGTATGTTTTGCAGGCTATTTGCTTATTTTGTTGTAGGCTAAATAAAAAAGCTTGACAGTGTCACTGCTAAATACATATATGTATTGTGGTATTCCACCTTGTTTCTAATCTAGATCGGGGCTCTAATCTAATCTAATCTAATCTAATCTAATCTAATCTAATCTAATCTAATCTAATCTCAATCTAATCTAATAGATCAGGGCTCAAAGAAAATCCTGAGTTTCCCACTGGTATTTAAGACTGTGGTGGCATTCACATGCGTTTAACTCATAGATATGATTTTTCCGACTTGAACGCAACAATAAATCAGAGTGAAACGGCTTGAATAAGAAAACGTAACGCTGGACTCGATTTTGTCCACTGGGAATTGATTGGATGCTTGTGGTTTGCTATTGGTGGATCTCATGTGAGTGACAGGTTGCCCCGTCCAAAAACGCATCATCGAAGATGTTTCTGCTATTTTAAAGTTATTTTGATTAAAGATTATGAGGCAACATTTTAAAAAAAAGAAGGAAAGATATGAATGGATAAATCATTTATATGAGGGCACATAAAAAAAGAAAGAAATGCAGGATAAATAATTTATGATAAACACTGCACTATTCCATTAAAATAAGAATTGTCAATTTTGACTTCATGTTGACTTTAAATGAATGGACTAAGACTACAGCACAGTTTTAGACCGACACAAATCATCTTTCAGTTTAAATTAAACACAGCAGAGATTTGTTTTCTGGTGTTATTATTACACAGGGTACTAATACGATCTACTTCAGTTGAGTGAACTATTTTACAAACTATTTATGTCACCAGAGCCTGTAGGCCTTCAACATGAAGGTTATGATTTTGTCAATTTTTTGATGATTTTTCAGAAAAAGTTGTGTTGACAAAAAGTTTGTGAAACCATATAAAAGTTTTTATTTAAAAGTAAATAAATAAATAAAAATGTATTATATATATATATATATATATATATATATATATATATATATATCATATAGATCTCAACCCAATAGAGCATCTTTGGGATGTGGTGGAACAGGAGCTTAGTGCCTGGATGTGCATCCCACAAATCTCCATCAACTGCAAGATGCTATCCTATCAATATGGGCCAACATTTCTAAAGAATGCTTTCAGCATATATATATATATATATATATATATATATATCACACACACACACTCACCTAAAGGATTATTAGGAACACCATACTAATACTGTGTTTGACCCCTTTCGCCTTCAGAACTGCCTTAATTCTACGTGGCATTGATTCAACAAGGTGCTGAAAGCATTCTTTAGAAATGTTGGCCCATATTGATAGGATAGCATCTTGCAGTTGATGGAGATTTGTGGGATGCACATCCAGGGCACGAAGCTCCCGTTCCACCACATCCCAAAGATGCTCTATTGGGTTGAGATCTGGTGACTGTGGGGGCCATTTTAGTACAGTGAACTCATTGTCATGTTCAAGAAACCAATTTGAAATGATTCGAGCTTTGTGACATGGTGCATTATCCTGCTGGAAGTAGCCATCAGAGAATGGGTACATGGTGGTCATAAAGGGATGGACATGGTCAGAAACAATGTTTAGGTATGCCGTGGCATTTAAACGATGCCCAATTGGCACTAAGGGGCCTAAAGTGTGCCAAGAAAACATCCCGCACACCATTACACCACCACCAGCAGCCTGCACAGTGGTAACAAGGCATGATGGATCCATGTTCTCATTCTGTTTACGCCAAATTCTGACTCTACCATCTGAATGTCTCAACAGAAATCGAGACTCATCAGACCAGGCAACATTTTTCCAGTCTTCAACTGTCCAATTTTGGTGAGCTCGTGCAAATTGTAGCCTCTTTTTCCTATTTGTAGTGGAGATGAGTGGTACCCGGTGGGATCTTCTGCTGTTGTAGCCCATCTGCCTCAAGGTTGTGCGTGTTGTGGCTTCACAAATGCTTTGCTGCATACCTCGGTTGTAACGAGTTGTTATTTCAGTCAAAGTTGCTCTTCTATTAGCGTGAATCAGTCGGCCCATTCTCCTCTGACCTCTAGGATCAACAAGGCATTTTCGCCCACAGGACTGCCGCATACTGGATGTTTTTCCCTTTTCACACCATTCTTTGTAAACCCTAGAAATGGTTGTGCGTGAAAATCCCAGTAACTGAGCAGATTATGAAATACTCAGACCGGCCCGTCTGGCACCAACAACCATGCCACACTCAAAATTGCTTAAATCACCTTTCTTTCCCATTCTGACATTCAGTTTGGAGTTCAGGAGATTGTCTTGACCAAGACCACACCCCTAAATGCATTGAAGCAACTGCCATGTGATTGGTTGATTAGATAATTGCATTAATGAGAAACTGAACAGGTGTTCCTAATAATCCTTTAGGTGAGTGTATATATGTGTGTGTGTGCATATATATATATATATATATATATATATATATATATATATATATATATATATATATATATATATATATATATATATATATATATATATATATATATATAATATAAAACTAATTGGACAAACTCAATTTAATTGAGGGCAGGTTTTCCGTCCAATAAATGTGTAGCATTAACTAACATTAACTAACAACATCTTTCCCTTTACAGAAAAACACATAAAATCAAAAAAACATTTTAATCCCTAAATTTACTCTCCTAATGGAGTCCCTTGCAAAGCATGCTGGGAACTACAGATACACTGCCCAGTTAGTTATGTCAACACAAATATTTACATTTACATTTATGCATTTGGCAGATGCTTTTATCCAAAGCGACTTACATTATATTCAAGGTACACATTTTTACATTTTGTCAATTCTTGCTTTCCCTGGGAATCGAACCCATGAGCTTGGCGTTGCTAGCGCCACGCTCTTATTGTTTGAGCTACAGGAAAGAACTACAGAAATATTTCATGTAGTTTTAACACAACTTAATTAAGTAAACTTTAGTTTTAAATATATTAGGTTGACTGAACACAATTAAATTAAGTTGTGACAAAATTAGATGTTTAAGTAAAGTGAACAGAACACTTTATAACAAATCCTTCCTTCGTGGGTCAGCTCAGAATATCTTACATTGGGTGTCTTTGCCGACCTCCTGTGGAAAAAAAATAATATAAGATGAAATTTCATGACTCTTGCCACTAGATGGCCTATATATGGAGAAAATAATTTTTATATTTAGCATTTTTAGTTTGAATTTTGAGCATTTTTAGATTTTGCTATATGTACTGAAGCATTACTCGCATTCCATTCATTCCTAATGGGGTCAAATTGACCCTTGAGGAAGGATTTGTTACTTTTTAAAGTTCAACCACAAAACTCCTCAAATCCAGTCAATTAATTTTTTTGTGCATTCGTGGTTCAAGTGTGACAAAAGTCCTAGGGTCTTGGACCACTCCAATGAACATTCAATTTTAAATGTAAAGAAAAAAAGAAGAGTTGAATGACACGATGGAAGGTAACGCAAAAGTAACATAATGCATTACTTTGCATAAAAAGTATTTATATAATTGGTTACTTTTTTAGGGCGTAATGCAATATTGTAACACATACTGTAACTTTCCCCAACACTGAATATAATAGACTCATCCCCATCATATTTTAATGCTGAACGTATCAATGCAAGTCAAAGGGATATTTTAAAACTTCAATCTTAAAATTGTAATATAATTAAATGAAGACCAAATATAAATAGAACAGCTAATTCTGAAGTAATTACAAAATGTTTGAAAGAAGTCCTTGCGTAAGCTGAGAAAAAAAAACCTTTTTTGGTTTCAATTGTAACATTTATTGCTACGTGCAATCCTGAATCACTTAATGTATGACTGTACAGGTGAGGAGTGGAATGGCATTAAAATATACCTGCTATGTACAAAGACACTCGTTTTTTTTTTTTTTTTTACCCAGAGTAAGTCCAGGCTACATGACACCAAACTGTAATAGAGTTGACCCTGTGGCTGATAGGCACAGGTATCTGATCATTCGCGCCCCTTTAAGCGTGCTGGATTGTGGGACGTGTGCACACTTGGCTCTTGAATTGCCTTTGAATAATACATGCACCCATGCAGTGTATATATCACTCCACATGTTCTCTTGAGCTCCCACTATGGGACACTGGTCTATATTTTAATGCTATAAGCATATGTGAAAGCAAGGGGACGTTTGTATGGAAGATTGTTTTCTCTGAATTGTGAGTTATCTCATAATTCTGACTATAACAAGCAATTCTGAATATAACTTGTAATTCTGACTTTATAAATTGCAATTGCGACTACATCTGGCAATTCTGATTTTATATCACACAATTCTGACTTTATATCTCACAATTCTGACTTTATATCTCAATTCTGACTTTACATCACTCAATTCTGACTTTATATCACTCAATTCTGACTTTATATCTCTCAATTCTGACTTTATATCTCAATTCTGACTTTACATCACTCAATTCTGACTTTACATCACTCAATTCTGACTTTACATCTCTCAATTCTGACTTTACATCTCTCAATTCCCTCAAATCTGCTCCCGCTGTGCTCTGGCGCTTTGTTATTTTGTCTTTCTTTTTCTCTCTGACCCGCTGCTTGCTGGACTCCTGAAAATACTGAAATGGAATTGATTAACTGGTCAACCAGCGCGATCGATAGGATTTTCTCACAAAGGAAGGGTGCCCGGGAGAACCCACCTGCCCGGACGGACCTTTGCTGCAGGAGTACGTGAGGGACGCATGGAACAACTGGCAAGTCCTGTGCCTGGAGGCTCTGTCCGTGGAGGATGCGGAAGATTTATACATGATTGGATTATTGATGGCGGGGTTCCTATTCTTTGGCTTTGGGATTGCCTGACCTATCGGAAGATTGGTAAGACAGCTGCAAGCAAATTCACCCAGCCGCTGTCTGTGGAAATTAAGGAATGCTTCGGGGCTGTGTGACCGTTTGAAGGAATTAGATCAGAGAGTGATACGAATTGAGAAATGAACCATAACAACGCAGTCCGGACTGCGGATACGCAGGGAAGAGTGGGCTCCATCGGGGTCAGATCGGTGAACTTTTACGGACTGTAACCGGTCTGGCCATGAGGCTGGGCGTAATGTCTGAGAAACTGCACAGACCGGATGCGAATGCTGAGGACCAGAACTGATTGATTGATTATGATCCGGACAAATTACCGAAGATCATCAAATGGATTAAAAAATTGTATTTGCCTGACCTAATCAACTACCCCACGAACCTCACTTGTCCCTATCTCTCTCGGTTGGGAGGTCAGCCTGACAGCTTGGTCTGCTATCTTTCCCTGTGCACTGCCTTATCTCCTTCAAGGACAAACCATAGAACTGAACTCAAAACATCTGAAGTTATGGCTAACATTCTCACACAACACAATCTCAGACTCACTCGCACCATACACAACCGAGCCCGATCCCAGCCCCCCTCCATCCGTCTGCCGTCTGCCTATCTCCTCTCCCACTCCATACAAAAAATCCCATCACGTGACCACGTGTACTGTGTTATGTTATGTTTTGTTGTGTTTGCTATGTAATGCTTGCCAACTGCATTCTTGTATTTCTGGAGAGCGTGTGGCGGCGCCTGAAAAGGCTGCGGCCCGGAGGCTTGCTCCAAACTTCATTTCGTTATACTGTACTTGTACATGTGTAATGACAAATAAACTTGAAACTTGAACTTGAACTCAATTCTGACTTTACATCACTCAATTCTGACTTTATATCACTCAATTCTGAGTGTATTATATTATATATTATATATTAAGGCAGACGACTTATCCCGTCTGCCTGACCTGGGGTCCCGAGGAAATGACTAAGGAATCTGAGCCCATTCTCCCTGAGAAACTCTTCATCACCTGGTCCGAAGAAACTATGCCCTCCTCCAATGTCTCCACCAACACTCCGCCGGGTTGCCCACCAGGTCTGCTCTACATCACCCGGACATGGCGCACTCCTCTCATCCACACTTCCGACAAGTCATTAGGCACTGGCCACCCTGGGGTAAATGAAACCCTCTCGCTGCTAAGAGAGCGCTTCTGGTGGCCAAACATGGCAGCCGACATCAGAAGGTACGTACAGGGTTTCAAGAAATGCGCCATCTCCAAGAGCCCTCGACATCTTCCCTCCGGAAAGCTATCTCCTCTGCCCGTTCCCAACCGACCCTGGTCACACCTAGGAGTCGACTTTATTACCGACCTCCCTGCTTCTGATAACCATACCTGTATCCTAGTGGTGACTGACAGATTCTCAAAGACCTGCCGTCTGATTCCTTTGGAAGGACTGCCCACAGCAATGGAAACTGCTGAGCTTATGTTCAATAATATCTTCAGATATTACGGTATTCCCGCAGGCTCCAACATCACCCAATCACAGCGCACTCCTTCACCCGAGTACTGATCACGCACACCTGGACTGCATCTACAGTCATCACCAGCAGGACAAAAGACACACTCACGCACTCAGTCTTTGTCCGGTCTCGTTAGCATCAAGTGCTTACCTGCATGCTCACCTTAAGGACTGACAAAATCTACTTACCTGTCTCCTATATTTCTCCAAGTCTCCATTGTGTTCCCTCGTCTCGTGTTGATCCTCCCTTCATTCCAGTCTGTGCCCACTTCACCTGCAAGTACAAACACTGTATCACTCAGTATTCCTCATCAGAACCTTGCTTATTCCAAGCTCACTCACCTGCATTCCTGTTATCTCTTCTGGTTGTTCAAATAAACATCAGTTACCTGTATCTCTTGTCTCAGTCCCTTCTGTGTTATAACAATATCACACAATTCTGACTTAATATCTTTCAATTCTGACTATAAAATGCAATTGCAACTTTATATTTCCCAATTCTGACTTTATATCACTGAATTCTGACTTTATATCTCAATCCGGACTTTATATCTCTCAATTCTGACTTTATATCACTCAATTCTGACTTTATATCTCAAATCCGGACTTTATATCTCTCAATTCTGACTTTATATCACTCAATTCTGACTTTATATCTCAATCCGGACTTTATATCTCTCAATTCTGACTTTATATCTCACAGTTCTGACTTTATATCACTCAATTCTGACTTTATATCACTCAATCCGGACTTTATATCACTCAATTCTGACTTTATATCTCTGCAATTCTGACTTTATTTTATATCTCTCAATTCTGACTTTATATCTCGCAATTCTGACTTTATATATCTCAATTCTGACTTTATATCACTCAATTCTGACTTTATATATCTCAATTCTGACTTTATATCACTCAATTCTGACTTTATATCTCTCAATTCTGACTTTATATCTCAATCCTGACTTTATATCTCAATTCTGACTTTATATCTCAATTCTGACGTTATATCACTCAATTCTGACTTTATATCACACAATTCTGACTTAATATCTTGCAATTCTGACTATAAATTGCAATTGCGACTCTCATGCAATTCTGACTTTATATCACACAATTCTGACTTTATATCTCTCAATTC
The DNA here is from genome assembly GCA_018749465.1 of Paracanthobrama guichenoti. Classification (NCBI taxonomy): domain Eukaryota; kingdom Metazoa; phylum Chordata; class Actinopteri; order Cypriniformes; family Gobionidae; genus Paracanthobrama; species Paracanthobrama guichenoti. The sequence continues at coordinate 27,922,157 of CM031963.1, forward strand.
TGACTTTATATCACTCAATTCTGACTTTATATCTCTCAATTCTGACTTTATATCACTCAATTCTGACTTTATATCTCTCAATTCTGACTTTATATCACTCAATTCTGACTTTATATCACTCAATCCGGACTTTATATCACTCAATTCTGACTTTATATCTCATAATTCTGACTTTATATCACTCAATTCTGACTTTATATATCTCAATTCTGACTTTATATATCTCAATTCTGACTTTATATCACTCAATTCTGACTTTATATCACTAAATTCTGACTTTATATCTCACAATTCTGACTTTATATCACTCAATTCTGACTTTATATCTCTCAATTCTGACTTTATATCACTCAATTCTGACTTTATATCTCTAATTCGGACTTTATATCGCTCAATTCTGACTTTATATCTCTCAATTCTGACTTTATATCGCTCAATTCTGACTTTATATCTCACAATTCTGACTTTATATCTCACAATTCTGACTTTATATCACTCAATTCTGACTTTATATCTCTCAATTCTGACTTTATATCACTCAATTCTGACTTTATATCACTCAATTCTGACTTTATATCACTCAATTCTGACTTTATATCTCGCAATTCTGACTTTATATCACTCAATTCTGACTTTATATCACTCAATTCTGACTTTATATCTCTCAATTCTGACTTTATATATCTCAATTCTGACTTTATATCTCATAATTCTGACTTTATATCTCACAATTCTGACTTTATATCACTCAATTCTGACTTTATATCTCACAATTCTGACTTTATATCACTCAATTCTGACTTTACATCACTCAATTCTGACTTTACATCACTCAATTCTGACTTTATATCTCTCAATTCTGACTTTATATCTCTCAATTCTGACTTTATATCACTCAATTCTGACTTTATATCACTCAATTCTGACTTTATATCTCTCAATTCTGACTTTATATCTCTCAATTCTGACTTTATATCACTCAATTCTGACTTTATATCTCTCAATTCTGACTTTATATCACTCAATTCTGACTTTATATCACTCAATTCTGACTTTATATCTCATGCAATTCTGACATTATATCTCTCAATTCTGACTTTATATCACTCAATTCTGACTTTATATCTCACAATTCTGACTTTATATCACTCAATTCTGACTTTATATCTCACAATTCTGACTTTATATCACTCAATTCTGACTTTACATCACTCAATTCTGACTTTACATCACTCAATTCTGACTTTATATCTCTCAATTCTGACTTTATATCTCTCAATTCTGACTTTATATCTCTCAATTCTGACTTTATATCACTCAATTCTGACTTTATATCTCAATCCGGACTTTATATCTCTCAATTCTGACTTTATATCTCAATCCGGACTTTATATCTCTCAATTCTGACTTTATATCTCACAGTTCTGACTTTATATCATTCAATTCTGACTTTATATCTCGCAATTCTGACTTTATATATCTCAATTCTGACTTTATTTTATATCTCTCAATTCTGACTTTATATCACTCAATTCTGACTTTATATCTCTCAATTCTGACTTTATATCTCTCAATTCTGACTTTATATCTCACAGTTCTGACTTTATATCACTCAATTCTGACTTTATATCTCTCAATTCTGACTTTATATCTCTCAATTCTGACTTTATATCTCACAGTTCTGACTTTATATCACTCAATTCTGACTTTATATCTCGCAATTCTGACTTTATATATCTCAATTCTGACTTTATTTTATATCTCTCAATTCTGACTTTATATCACTCAATTCTGACTTTATATCTCTCAATTCTGACTTTATATCTCAATCCTGACTTTATATCTCAATTCTGACTTTATATCTCAATTCTGACTTTATATCACACAATTCTGACTTAATATCTTGCAATTCTGACTATAAATTGCAATTGCGACTCTCATGCAATTCTGACTTTATATCACACAATTCTGACTTTATATCACACAATTCTGACTTTATATCACACAATTCTGACTTAATATCTTGCAATTCTGACTATAAATTGCAATTGCGACTCTCATGCAATTCTGACTTTATCTCGCAATTGCAACTTCATATTTCCCAATTCTGACTTTATATCACTCAATTCTGACTTTATATCACTCAATTCTGACTTTATATCTCTCAATTCTGACTTTATATCTCTCAATTCTGACTTTATATCACTCAATTCTGACTTTATATCTCACAATTCTGACTTTATATCACTCAATTCTGACTTTATATCTCGCAATTCTGACTTTATATCACTCAATTCTGACTTTATATCTCTCAATTCTGACTTTATATCTCTCAATTCTGACTTTATATCACTCAATTCTGACTTTATATCTCACAATTCTGACTTTATATCACTCAATTCTGACTTTATATCTCGCAATTCTGACTTTATATCACTCAATTCTGACTTTATATCTCTCAATTCTGACTTTATATCTCTCAATTCTGACTTTATATCTCACAGTTCTGACTTTATATCACTCAATTCTGACTTTATATCTCTCAATTCTGACTTTATATCTCTCAATTCTGACTTTATATCTCACAGTTCTGACTTTATATCACTCAATTCTGACTTTATATCTCGCAATTCTGACTTTATATATCTCAATTCTGACTTTATTTTATATCTCTCAATTCTGACTTTATATCACTCAATTCTGACTTTATATCTCTCAATTCTGACTTTATATCTCAATCCTGACTTTATATCTCAATTCTGACTTTATATCTCAATTCTGACTTTATATCACACAATTCTGACTTAATATCTTGCAATTCTGACTATAAATTGCAATTGCGACTCTCATGCAATTCTGACTTTATATCACACAATTCTGACTTTATATCACACAATTCTGACTATAAATTGCAATTGCGACTCTCATGCAATTCTGACTTTATCTCGTAATTGCAACTTCATATTTCCCAATTCTGACTTTATATCACTCAATTCTGACTTTATATCTCTCAATTCTGACTTTATATCACTCAATCCGGACTTTATATCACTCAATTCTGACTTTATATCTCGCAATTCTGACTTTATATCACTCAATTCTGACTTTATATCTCTCAATTCTGACTTTATATCTCTCAATTCTGACTTTATATATCTCAATTCTGACTTTATATCTCTCAATTCTGACTTTATATATCTCAATTCTGACTTTATATCTCTCAATTCTGACTTTATATCACTCAATCCGGACTTTATATCACTCAATTCTGACTTTATATCACTCAATTCTGACTTTATATCACTCAATTCTGACTTTATATCACTCAATTCTGACTTTATATCTCTCAATTCTGACTTTATATCACTCAATTCTGACTTTATATCTCTCAATTCTGACTTTATATCACTCAATTCTGACTTTATATCTCTCAATTCTGACTTTATATCTCGCAATTCTGACTTTATATCACTCAATTCTGACTTTATATATCTCAATTCTGACTTTATATCACTCAATTCTGACTTTATATCTCTCAATTCTGACTTTATATCACTCAATTCTGACTTTATATCTCTCAATTCTGACTTTATATCACTCAATTCTGACTTTATATCACTCAATTCTGACTTTATATCTCACAATTCTGACTTTATATCACTCAATTCTGACTTTATATCTCTCAATTCTGACTTTATATATCTCAATTCTGACTTTATATCTCGCAATTCTGACTTTATATCACTCAATTCTGACTTTATATCTCTCAATTCTGACTTTATATATCTCAATTCTGACTTTATATCACTCAATTCTGACTTTATATCTCACAATTCTGACTTTATATCACTCAATTCTGACTTTGCATCACTCAATTATGACTTTACATCACTCAATTCTGACTTTATATCTCACAATTCTGACTTTATATCTCTCAATTCTGACTTTATATCACTCAATTCTGACTTTATATCACTCAATTCTGACTTTATATCTCTCAATTCTGACTTTATATCTCTCAATTCTGACTTTATATCACTCAATTCTGACTTTATATCTCGCAATTCTGACTTTATATCTCTCAATTCTGACTTTATATCTATAATTCTGACTTTATATCACTCAATTCTGACTTTATATCTCACTAATTCTGACTTTATATCACTCAATTCTGACTTTATATCACTCAATTCTGACTTTATATCTCACAATTCTGACTTTATATCTCACAATTCTGACTTTATATCACTCAATTCTGACTTTATATCTCACATTTCTGACTTTATATCACTCAATTCTGACTTTACATCACTCAATTCTGACTTTACATCACTCAATTCTGACTTTATATCTCTCAATTCTGACTTTATATCTCTCAATTCTGACTTTATATCACTCAATTCTGACTTTATATCACTCAATTCTGACTTTATATCTCAATCCGGACTTTATATCTCTCAATCCTGACTTTTTATCTCAATCCGGACTTTATATCTCTCAATTCTGACTTTATATCTCACAGTTCTGACTTTATATCACTCAATTCTGACTTTATATCTCGCAATTCTGACTTTATATATCTCAATTCTGACTTTATTTTATATCTCTCAATTCTGACTTTATATCACTCAATTCTGACTTTATATCTCTCAATTCTGACTTTATATCTCTCAATTCTGACTTTATATCTCACAGTTCTGACTTTATATCACTCAATTCTGACTTTATATCTACATAATTCTGACTTTATATATCTCAATTCTGACTTTATTTTATATCTCTCAATTCTGACTTTATATCACTCAATTCTGACTTTATATCTCTCAATTCTGACTTTATATCTCAATCCTGACTTTATATCTCAATTCTGACTTTATATCTCAATTCTGACTTTATATCACACAATTCTGACTTAATATCTTGCAATTCTGACTATAAATTGCAATTGCGACTCTCATGCAATTCTGACTTTATATCACACAATTCTGACTTTATATCACACAATTCTGACTTAATATCTTGCAATTCTGACTATAAATTGCAATTGCGACTCTCATGCAATTCTGACTTTATCTCGTAATTGCAACTTCATATTTCCCAATTCTGACTTTATATCACTCAATTCTGACTTTATATCTCTCAATTCTGACTTTATATCACTCAATCCGGACTTTATATCACTCAATTCTGACTTTATATCTCGCAATTCTGACTTTATATCACTCAATTCTGACTTTATATCTCTCAATTCTGACTTTATATCTCTCAATTCTGACTTTATATCTCAATCCGGACTTTATATCTCTCAATTCTGACTTTATATCTCACAGTTCTGACTTTATATCATTCAATTCTGACTTTATATCTCGCAATTCTGACTTTATATATCTCAATTCTGACTTTATTTTATATCTCTCAATTCTGACTTTATATCACTCAATTCTGACTTTATATCTCTCAATTCTGACTTTATATCTCTCAATTCTGACTTTATATCTCTCAATTCTGACTTTATATCTCTCAATTCTGACTTTATATCTCTCAATTCTGACTTTATATCTCACAGTTCTGACTTTATATCTCTCAATTCTGACTTTATATCTCGCAATTCTGACTTTATATCTCTCAATTCTGACTTTATATATCTCAATTCTGACTTTGATTTTATATCTCTCAATTCTGACTTTATATCACTCAATTCTGACTTTATATCTCTCAATTCTGACTTTATATCTCAATCCTGACTTTATATCTCAATTCTGACTTTATATCTCAATTCTGACTTTATATCACACAATTCTGACTTAATATCTTGCAATTCTGACTATAAATTGCAATTGCGACTCTCATGCAATTCTGACTTTATATCACACAATTCTGACTTTATATCACACAATTCTGACTTTATATCACACAATTCTGACTTAATATCTTGCAATTCTGACTATAAATTGCAATTCGACTCTCATGCAATTCTGACTTTATCTACCGCAATTTGCAACTTCATATTTCCAATTCTGACTTTATATCTCTCAATTCTGACTTTATATCTCTCAATTCTGACTTTATATCTCTCAATTCTGACTTTATATCACTCAATTCTGACTTTATATCTCTCAATTCTGACTTTATATCTCTCAATTCTGACTTTATATCACTCAATTCTGACTTTATATCACTCAATTCTGACTTTATATCTCTCAATTCTGACTTTATATCTTTTCTGACTTTATATCTCTCAATTCTGACTTTATATCACTCAATTCTGACTTTATATCTCTCAATTCTGACTTTATATCTCTCAATTCTGACTTTATATCTCTCAATTCTGACTTTATATCACTCAATTCTGACTTTATATCTCTCAATTCTGACTTTATATCTCTCAATTCTGACTTTATATCTCACAATTCTGACTTTATATCACTCAATTCTGACTTTATATCTCTCAATTCTGACTTTATATCACTCAATTCTGACTTTATATCTCAATTCTGACTTTATATCACTCAATTCTGACTTTATATCTCACAATTCTGACTTTATATCTCAATTCTGATTCTGACTTTATATCTCTCAATTCTGACTTTATATCACTCAATTCTGACTTTATATCACTCAATTCTGACTTTATATCTCTCAATTCTGACTTTATATCTCTCAATTCTGACTTTATATCTCTCAATTCTGACTTTATATCACAAATTCTGACTTTATATCTCTCAATTCTGACTTTATATCTCAATCACAATGACTTTATATCTGCAATTCTGACTTTATATCACACAATTCTGACTTTATATCTCTCAATTCTGACTTTATATCTCTGCAATTCTGACTTTATATCTCTCAATTCTGACTTTATATCTCTCAATTCTGACTTTATATCACTCAATTCTGACTTTATATCTCTCAATTCTGACTTTATATCACTCAATTCTGACTTTATATCTCTCAATTCTGACTTTATATCTCTCAATTCTGACTTTATATCTCTCAATTCTGACTTTATATCACTCAATTCTGACTTTATATCTCTCAATTCTGACTTTATATCTCTCAATTCTGACTTTATATCTCTCAATTCTGACTTTATATCTCTCAATTCTGACTTTATATCTCTCAATTCTGACTTTATATCTCTCAATTCTGACTTTATATCACTCAATTCTGACTTTATATCTCTCAATTCTGACTTTATATCACTCAATTCTGACTTTATATCACTCAATTCTGACTTTATATCTCACAATTCTGACTTTATATCACTCAATTCTGACTTTATATCTCACAATTCTGACTTTATATCACTCAATTCTGACTTTATATCTCTCAATTCTGACTTTATATCTCTCAATTCTGACTTTATATCACTCAATTCTGACTTTATATCACTCAATTCTGACTTTATATCTCTCAATTCTGACTTTATATCTCTCAATTCTGACTTTATATCACTCAATTCTGACTTTATATCACTCAATTCTGACTTTATATCTCTCAATTCTGACTTTATATCTCACTTGCAATTTAATTCTGACTTTATATCACTCAATTCTGACTTTATATCTCTCAATTCTGACTTTATATCTCTCAATTCTGACTTTATATCTCTCAATTCTGACTTTATATCTCTCAATTCTGACTTTATATCTCTCAATTCTGACTTTATATCTCTCAATTCTGACTTTATATCTCTCAATTCTGACTTTATATCTCTCAATTCTGACTTTATATCACTCAATTCTGACTTTATCTCAATTCTGACTTTATATCTCTCAATTCTGACTTTATATCTCTCAATTCTGACTTTATATCTCTCAATTCTGACTTTATATCACTCAATTCTGACTTTATATCTCTCAATTCTGACTTTATATCTCTCAATTCTGACTTTATATCTCTCAATTCTGACTTTATATCACTCAATTCTGACTTTATATCTCTCAATTCTGACTTTATATCACTCAATTCTGACTTTATATCTCTCAATTCTGACTTTATATCACTCAATTCTGACTTTATATCTCTCAATTCTGACTTTATATCTCAATCCTGACTTTATATCTCAATTCTGACTTTATATCTCAATTCTGACTTTATATCACACAATTCTGACTTTAATATCTTGCAATTCTGACTATAAATTGCAATTCTGACTTTACTCTCATGCAATTCTGACTTTATATCACACAATTCTGACTTTATATCACACAATTCTGACTTTATATCACTCAATTCTGACTTTATATCTTGCAATTCTGACTTTATAAATTGCAATTCTGACTTTCATGCAATTCTGACTTTATCTCTCAATTGCAACTTTATATCTCTCAATTCTGACTTTATATCACTCAATTCTGACTTTATATCTCTCAATTCTGACTTTATATCTCTCAATTCTGACTTTATATCACTCAATTCTGACTTTATATCTCACAATTCTGACTTTATATCACTCAATTCTGACTTTATATCTCTCAATTCTGACTTTATATCTCTCAATTCTGACTTTATATCTCTCAATTCTGACTTTATATCTCTCAATTCTGACTTTATATCACTCAATTCTGACTTTATATCTCTCAATTCTGACTTTATATCACTCAATTCTGACTTTATATCTGTCAATTCTGACTTTATATCTCTCAATTCTGACTTTATATCTCTCAATTCTGACTTTATATCTCTCAATTCTGACTTTATATCTCTCAATTCTGACTTTATATCTCTCAATTCTGACTTTATATCTCTCAATTCTGACTTTATATCTCTCAATTCTGACTTTATATCTCACAATTCTGACTTTATATCACTCACTTTATTCTGACTTTATATCTCTCAATTCTGACTTTATATCTCAATTCTGACTTTATATCACTCAATTCTGACTTTATATCTCTCTAATTGCTGACTTATCTCTCAATTCTGACTTTATATCACTCAATTCTGACTTTATATCTCTCAATTCTGACTTTATATCTCAAATTCTGACTTTATATCTCTCAATTCTGACTTTATATCTTTCGACTCTCTCAATTCTGACTTTATATCACACAATTCTGACTTTATATCACTCAATTCTGACTTTAAATTGCAATTCTGACTTTATATCTCATGCAATTCTGACTTTATATCTCACAATTCTGACTTTATATCACTCAATTCTGACTTTATATCTCAATTCTGACTTTATATCTCTCAATTCTGACTTTATATCTCTCAATTCTGACTTTATATCACTCAATTCTGACTTTATATCACTCAATTCTGACTTTATATCACTCAATTCTGACTTTATATCTCTCAATTCTGACTTTATATCTCTCAATTCTGACTTTATATCTCTCAATTCTGACTTTATATCTCTCAATTCTGACTTTATATCTCTCAATTCTGACTTTATATCTCTCAATTCTGACTTTATATCACTCAATTCTGACTTTATATCACTCAATTCTGACTTTATATATCTCAATTCTGACTTTATATCTATCAATTCTGACTTTATATCACTCAATTCTGACTTTATATCTCTCAATTCTGACTTTATATCTCTCAATTCTGACTTTATATCTCTCAATTCTGACTTTATATCACTCAATTCTGACTTTATATCACTCAATTCTGACTTTATATCACTCAATTCTGACTTTATATCTCTGACTTTATATCACTCAATTCTGACTTTATATCTCAAATTCTGACTTTATATCACTCAATTCTGACTTTATATCTCTCAATTCTGACTTTATATCTCTCAATTCTGACTTTATATCACTCAATTCTGACTTTATATCTCTCAATTCTGACTTTATATCACTCAATTCTGACTTTATATCACTCAATTCTGACTTTATATCTCTCAATTCTGACTTTATATCACAGTTCTGACTTTATATCTCTCAATTCTGACTTTATATATCTCAATTCTGACTTTATATCTCTCAATTCTGACTTTATATCACTCAATTCTGACTTTATATCTCTGACTTTATATCTCTCAATTCTGACTTTATATCATCTCAATTCTGACTTTATATCACTCAATTCTGACTTTATATCTCTCAATTCTGACTTTATATCACTCAATTCTGACTTTATATCACTCAATTCTGACTTTATATCACTCAATTCTGACTTTATATCTCTCAAATTCTGACTTTATATCTCTCAATTCTGACTTTATATCACTCAATTCTGACTTTATATCACTCAATTCTGACTTTATATCTCTCAATTCTGACTTTATATCTCTCAATTCTGACTTTATATCACTCAATTCTGACTTTATATCTCTCAATTCTGACTTTATATCTCTCAATTCTGACTTTATATCTCTCAATTCTGACTTTATATCACTCAATTCTGACTTTATATCTCTCAATTCTGACTTTATATCACTCAATTCTGACTTTATATCACTCAATTCTGACTTTATATCTCAAATTCTGACTTTATATCTCTCAATTCTGACTTTATATCTCTCAATTCTGACTTTATATCTCTCAATTTCTGACTTTATATCTCTCAATTCTGACTTTATATCACTCAATTCTGACTTTATATCTCTCAATTCTGACTTTATATCTCTCAATTCTGACTTTATATCTCTCAATTCTGACTTTATATCACTCAATTCTGACTTTATATCACTCAATTCTGACTTTATATCTCTCAATTCTGACTTTATATCTCTCAATTCTGACTTTATATCTCTCAATTCTGACTTTATATCTCTCAATTCTGACTTTATATCTCTCAATTCTGACTTTATATCACTCAATTCTGACTTTATATCTCTCAATTCTGACTTTATATATCTCAATTCTGACTTTATTTTATATCTCTCAATTCTGACTTTATATCACTCAATTCTGACTTTATATCTCTCAATTCTGACTTTATATCTCTCAATTCTGACTTTATATCTCACATTCTGACTTTATATCACTCAATTCTGACTTTATATCTCAAATTCTGACTTTATATATATCTCAATTTTTATGACTTTATTTATATCTCTCAATTCTGACTTTATATCACTCAATTCTGACTTTATATCTCTCAATTCTGACTTTATATCTCAATCCTGACTTTATATCTCTCAATTCTGACTTTATATCTCAATTCTGACTTTATATCACACAATTCTGACTTTATATCTCTCAATTCTGACTTTATATCTCTCAATTCTGACTTTATATCTCAATTCTGACTTTATATCACACAATTCTGACTTTATATCACACAATTCTGACTTTATATCTTCAATTCTGACTTTATATCTCTCAATTCTGACTTTATATCTCTCAATTCTGACTTTATATCACTCAATTCTGACTTTATATCACACAATTCTGACTTTATATCACTCAATTCTGACTTTATATCTCTCAATTCTGACTTTATATCTCTCAATTCTGACTTTATATCTCTCAATTCTGACTTTATATCACTCAATTCTGACTTTATATCTCTCAATTCTGACTTTATATCACTCAATTCTGACTTTATATCACTCAATTCTGACTTTATATCTCTCAATTCTGACTTTATATCACTCAATTCTGACTTTATATCACTCAATTCTGACTTTATATCTCTCAATTCTGACTTTATATCACTCAATTCTGACTTTATATCTCTCAATTCTGACTTTATATCACTCAATTCTGACTTTATATCTCTCAATTCTGACTTTATATCACTCAATTCTGACTTTATATCTCTCAATTCTGACTTTATATCTCTCAATTCTGACTTTATATCTCTCAATTCTGACTTTATATCACTCTCCAATTCTGACTTTATATCACTCAATTCTGACTTTATATCTCTCAATTCTGACTTTATATCTCTCAATTCTGACTTTATATCTCTCAATTCTGACTTTATATCTCACTCAATTCTGACTTTATATCTCTCAATTCTGACTTTATATCTCTCAATTCTGACTTTATATCTCTAATTCTGACTTTATATCTCTCAATTCTGACTTTATATCTCTCAATTCTGACTTTATATCTCTCAATTCTGACTTTATATCACTCAATTCTGACTTTATATCTCTCAATTCTGACTTTATATCACTCAATTCTGACTTTATATCTCTCAATTCTGACTTTATATCACTCAATTCTGACTTTATATCACTCAATTCTGACTTTATATCTCAAATTCTGACTTTATATCTCTCAATTCTGACTTTATATCTCTCCAATTCTGACTTTATATCTCTCAATTCTGACTTTATATCTCTCAATTCTGACTTTATATCACTCAATTCTGACTTTATATCTCATCAATTCTGACTTTATATCTCAATTCTGACTTTATATCATACAATTCTGACTTTATATCACTCAATTCTGACTTTATATCTCTCAATTCTGACTTTATATCACTCAATTCTGACTTTATATCTCTCAATTCTGACTTTATATCTCTCAATTCTGACTTTATCTCTCAATTCTGACTTTATATCACTCAATTCGACTTTATATCTCACTCAATTCTGACTTTATATCTCTCAATTCTGACTTTATATCACTCAATTGAATTCTGACTTTATATCTCTCAATTCTGACTTTATATCTCTCAATTCTGACTTTATATCTCTCAATTCTGACTTTATATCTCTCAATTCTGACTTTATATCACTCAATTCTGACTTTATATCATCTCAATTCTGACTTTATATCACTCAATTCTGACTTTATATCTCTCAATTCTGACTTTATATCACTCAATTCTGACTTTATATCTCTCAATTCTGACTTTATATCTCTCAATTCTGACTTTATATCTCTCAATTCTGACTTTATATCTCTCAATTCTGACTTTATATCACTCAATTCTGACTTTATATCTCTCAATTCTGACTTTATATCTCTCAATTCTGACTTTATATCACTCAATTCTGACTTTATATCTCTCAATTCTGACTTTATATCTCAATTCTGACTTTATATCTCTCAATTCTGACTTTATATCTCTCAATTCTGACTTTATCTCACATTCTGACTTTATATCTCACTTCTGACTTTATATCTCTCAATTCTGACTTTATATCTCTCAATTCTGACTTTATATCTCTCAATTCTGACTTTATATCACTCAATTCTGACTTTATATCTCTCAATTCTGACTTTATATCTCTCAATTCTGACTTTATATCTCAATTCTGACTTTATATCTCTCAATTCTGACTTTATATCACTCAATTCTGACTTTATATCTCTCAATTCTGACTTTATATCTCACAATTCTGACTTTATATCTCACAATTCTGACTTTATATCACTCAATTCTGACTTTATATCACTCAATTCTGACTTTATATCACTCAATTCTGACTTTATTTCACTCAATTCTGACTTTATATCTCAATTCTGACTTTATTGCAACAATTTATATCACTCAATTCTGACTTTATATCTCTCAATTCTGACTTTATATCTCTCAATTCTGACTTTATATCACTCAATTCTGACTTTATATCACTCAATTCTGACTTTATATCTCTCAATTCTGACTTTATATCTCTCAATTCTGACTTTATATCTCTCAATTCTGACTTTATATCACTCAATTCTGACTTTATATCTCTCATAATTTCTGATATTTATTTATATCTCAATTCTGACTTTATATCTCTCAATTCTGACTTTATATCACTCAATTCTGACTTTATATCTCTCAATTCTGACTTTATATCACTCAATTCTGACTTTATATCTCTCAATTCTGACTTTATATCACAATTCTGACTTTATATCACTCAATTCTGACTTTATATCATCAATTCTGACTTTATATCTCTCAATTCTGACTTTATATCTCTCAATTCTGACTTTATCATCTCTCAATTCTTCTGACTTTATATCTCTCAATTCTGACTTTATATCACTCAATTCTGACTTTATATCTCTCAATTCTGACTTTATATCTCTCAATTCTGACTTTATATCTCTCAATTCTGACTTTATATCTCTCTCAATTCTGACTTTATATCACTCAATTCTGACTTTATATCACTCAATTCTGACTTTATATCTCTCAATTCTGACTTTATATCTCTCAATTCTGACTTTATATCTCACAATTCTGACTTTATATCACTCAATTCTGACTTTATATCTCTCAATTCTGACTTTATATCACTCAATTCTGACTTTATATCTCTCAATTCTGACTTTATATCTCTCAATTCTGACTTTATATCTCTCAATTCTGACTTTATATCACTCAATTCTGACTTTATATCACTCAATTCTGACTTTATATCTCTCAATTCTGACTTTATATCACTCAATTCTGACTTTATATCTCAATTCTGACTTTATATCTCTCAATTCTGACTTTATATCTCTCAATTCTGACTTTATATCTCTCAATTCTGACTTTATATCTCTCAATTCTGACTTTATATCACTCAATTCTGACTTTATATCTCAATTCTGACTTTATATCTCAATTCTGACTTTATATCTCTCAATTCTGACTTTATATCTGACTCAATTCTGACTTTATATCTCTCAATTCTGACTTTATATCTCTCAATTCTGACTTTATATCTCTCAATTCTGACTTTATATCTCTCAATTCTGACTTTATATCACTCAATTCTGACTTTATATCTCTCAATTCTGACTTTATATCTCACAATTCTGACTTTATATCACTCAATTCTGACTTTATATCACTCTCAATTCTGACTTTATATCTCTCAATTCTGACTTTATATCACTCAATTCTGACTTTATATCTCTCAATTCTGACTTTATATCTCTCAATTCTGACTTTATATCTCTCAATTCTGACTTTATATCACTCAATTCTGACTTTATATCTCTCAATTCTGACTTTATATCACTCAATTCTGACTTTATATCTCTCAATTCTGACTTTATATCTCTCAATTCTGACTTTATATCTCTCAATTCTGACTTTATATCTCTCAATTCTGACTTTATATCTCTCAATTCTGACTTTATATCTCTCAATTCTGACTTTATATCTCTCAATTCTGACTTTATTTTATATCTCTCAATTCTGACTTTATATCACTCAATTCTGACTTTATATCTCTCAATTCTGACTTTATATCTCTCAATTCTGACTTTATATCTCTCAGTTCTGACTTTATATCACTCAATTCTGACTTTATATCTCTCAATTCTGACTTTATATCTCTCAATTCTGACTTTATATCTCACAATTCTGACTTTATATCACTCAATTCTGACTTTATATCTCTCAATTCTGACTTTATATATCTCAATTCTGACTTTATATATCTCTCAATTCTGACTTTATATCACTCAATTCTGACTTTATATCTCTCAATTCTGACTTTATATCTCTCAATCCTGACTTTATATCACTCAATTCTGACTTTATATCTCAATTCTGACTTTATATCACACAATTCTGACTTAATATCTTGCAATTCTGACTATAAATTGCAATTGCGACTCTCATGCAATTCTGACTTTATATCACACAATTCTGACTTTATATCACACAATTCTGACTTTATATCTTGCAATTCTGACTATAAATTGCAATTCTGACTCTCATTGCAATCTCATGAATTCTGACTTTATCTCGCAATTGCAACTTCATATTTCCCAATTCTGACTTTATATCACTCAATTCTGACTTTATATCTCTCAATTCTGACTTTATATCTCTCAATTCTGACTTTATATCACTCAATTCTGACTTTATATCTCACAATTCTGACTTTATATCACTCAATTCTGACTTTATATCTCTCAATTCTGACTTTATATCACTCAATTCTGACTTTATATCTCTCAATTCTGACTTTATATCTCTCAATTCTGACTTTATATCACTCAATTCTGACTTTATATCTCACAATTCTGACTTTATATCACTCAATTCTGACTTTATATCTCTCAATTCTGACTTTATATCACTCAATTCTGACTTTATATCTCTCAATTCTGACTTTATATCTCTCAATTCTGACTTTATATCTCTCAATTCTGACTTTATATCACTTTATATCACTCAATTCTGACTTTATATCTCTCAATTCTGACTTTATATCTCTCAATTCTGACTTTATATCTCACAGTTCTGACTTTATATCACTCAATTCTGACTTTATATCTCTCAATTCTGACTTTATATATCTCAATTCTGACTTTATTTTATATCTCTCAATTCTGACTTTATATCACTCAATTCTGACTTTATATCTCTCAATTCTGACTTTATATCTCAATCCTGACTTTATATCTCAATTCTGACTTTATATCTCAATTCTGACTTTATATCACACAATTCTGACTTAATATCTTGCAATTCTGACTATAAATTGCAATTGCGACTCTCATGCAATTCTGACTTTATATCACACAATTCTGACTTTATATCACACAATTCTGACTTAATATTCTCAATTGACTTTATACTCTCATGCAATTCTGACTTTATATCTCTCAATTCTGACTTTATATTTCTCAATTCTGACTTTATATCACTCAATTCTGACTTTATATCTCTCAATTCTGACTTTATATCACTCAATTCTGACTTTATATCACTCAATTCTGACTTTATATCTCTCAATTCTGACTTTATATCACTCAATTCTGACTTTATATCTCTCAATTCTGACTTTATATCTCTCAATTCTGACTTTATATCTCTCAATTCTGACTTTATATCTCTGACTTTTCTGACTTTATATATATCTCAATTCTGACTTTATATCTCTCAATTCTGACTTTATATCACTCAATTCTGACTTTATATCACTCAATTCTGACTTTATATCACTCAATTCTGACTTTATATCTCTCAATTCAATTCTGACTTTCTGACTTATATCTCTCAATTCTGACTTTATATCTCTCAATTCTGACTTTATATCACTCAATTCTGACTTTATATCTCTCAATTCTGACTTTATATCACTCAATTCTGACTTTATATCTCTCAATTCTGACTTTATATCTCTCAATTCTGACTTTATATCACTCAATTCTGACTTTATATCACTCAATTCTGACTTTATATCTCAATTCTGACTTTATATCTCTCAATTCTGACTTTATATCTCTCAATTCTGACTTTATATCTCTCAATTCTGACTTTATATCACTCAATTCTGACTTTATATCACTCAATTCTGACTTTATATCTCACAATTCTGACTTTATATCACTCAATTCTGACTTTATATCTCTCAATTCTGACTTTATATATCAATTCTCAATTCTGACTTTATATCTCTCAATTCTGACTTTATATCACTCAATTCTGACTTTATATCTCTCAATTCTGACTTTATATCTCTCAATTCTGACTTTATATCACTCAATTCTGACTTTATATCTCACAATTCTGACTTTATATCACTCAATTCTGACTTTATATCACTCAATTCTGACTTTATATCACTCAATTCTGACTTTATATCTCACAATTCTGACTTTATATCTCTCAATTCTGACTTTATATCACTCAATTCTGACTGACTTTATTCATCACTCATCTCATTCTGACTTTATATCTCTCAATTCTGACTTTATATCTCTCAATTCTGACTTTATATCACTCAATTCTGACTTTATATCTCTCAATTCTGACTTTATATCTCTCAATTCTGACTTTATATCTCAATTCTGACAATCACTCAGTTCTGACTTTATATCATCAATTCTGACTTTATATCACTCAATTCTGACTTTATATCTCTCAATTCTGACTTTATATCACTCAATTCTGACTTTATATCTCTCAATTCTGACTTTATATCTCTCAATTCTGACTTTATATCTCTCAATTCTGACTTTATATCACTCAATTCTGACTTTATATCTCACATTTCTGACTTTATATCACTCAATTCTGACTTTATATCACTCAATTCTGACTTTATATCACTCAATTCTGACTTTATATCTCTCAATTCTGACTTTATATCTCTCAATTCTGACTTTATATCACTCAATTCTGACTTTATATCACTCAATTCTGACTTTATATCTCTCAATTCTGACTTTATATCTCTCAATTCTGACTTTATATATCTCAATTCTGACTTTATATCTCTCAATTCTGACTTTATATCTCACAATTCTGACTTTATATCACTCAATTCTGACTTTATATCTCTCAATTCTGACTTTATATCTCTCAATTCTGACTTTATTTTATATCTCTCAATTCTGACTTTATATCACTCAATTCTGACTTTATATCTCTCAATTCTGACTTTATATCTCTCAATTCTGACTTTATATCTCACAGTTCTGACTTTATATCACTCAATTCTGACTTTATATCTCGCAATTCTGACTTTATATATCTCAATTCTGACTTTATTTTATATCTCTCAATTCTGACTTTATATCACTCAATTCTGACTTTATATCTCTCAATTCTGACTTTATATCTCAATCCTGACTTTATATCTCAATTCTGACTTTATATCTCAATTCTGACTTTATATCACACAATTCTGACTTAATATCTTGCAATTCTGACTATATATTGCAATTCTGACTCTCATGCAATTCTGACTTTATATCACACAATTCTGACTTTATATCACACAATTCTGACTTAATATCTTGCAATTCTGACTATAAATTGCAATTGCGACTCTCATGCAATTCTGACTTTATCTCGCAATTGCAACTTCATATTTCCCAATTCTGACTTTATATCACTCAATTCTGACTTTATATCTCTCAATTCTGACTTTATATCTCTCAATCCGACTTTATATCACTCAATTCTGACTTTATATCTCTCAATTCTGACTTTATATCACTCAATTCTGACTTTATATCTCTCAATTCTGACTTTATATCTCTCAATTCTGACTTTATATCACTCAATTCTGACTTTATATCTCTCAATTCTGACTTTATATCTCTCAATTCTGACTTTATATCACTCAATTCTGACTTTATATCTCTCAATTCTGACTTTATATCTCACTCAATTCTGACTTTATATCTCTCAATTCTGACTTTATATCTCTCAATTCTGACTTTATATCACTCAATTCTGACTTTATATCTCACAATTCTGACTTTATATCACTCAATTCTGACTTTATATCTCTCAATTCTGACTTTATATCTCTCAATTCTGACTTTATATCTCTCAATTCTGACTTTATATCTCTCAATTCTGACTTCATATTTCTCAATTCTGACTTTATATCACTCAATTCTGACTTTATATCTCTCAATTCTGACTTTATATCACTCAATTCTGACTTTATATCTCTCAATTCTGACTTTATATCTCTCAATTCTGACTTTATATCTCACATTCTGACTTTATATCACTCAATTCTGACTTTATATCTCTCAATTCTGACTTTATATCTCTCAATTCTGACTTTATATCTCTCAATTCTGACTTTATATCTCAATTCTGACTTTATATCTCAAATTCTGACTTTATATCTCAATTCTGACTTTATATCACACAATTCTGACTTAATATCTTGCAATTCTGACTATAAATTGACAATTCTCACTCAATTCTGACTTTATATGCAATTCTGACTTTATATCACACAATTCTGACTTTATATCACACAATTCTGACTTAATATCTTGCAATTCTGACTATAAATTGCAATTGCTGACTTTCATGCAATTCTGACTTTATCTCACTTGCAACTTCATATTTCCCAATTCTGACTTTATATCACTCAATTCTGACTTTATATCTCTCAATTCTGACTTTATATATCTCAATCCTGACTTTATATCACTCAATTCTGACTTTATATCTCTCAATTCTGACTTTATATCACTCAATTCTGACTTTATATCTCTCAATTCTGACTTTATATCTCTCAATTCTGACTTTATATCACTCAATTCTGACTTTATATCTCACAATTCTGACTTTATATCACTCAATTCTGACTTTATATCACTCAATTCTGACTTTATATCACTCAATTCTGACTTTATATCTCACAATTCTGACTTTATATCTCTCAATTCTGACTTTATATCACTCAATTCTGACTTTATATCACTCAATTCTGACTTTATATCTCTCAATTCTGACTTTATATCTCTCAATTCTGACTTTATATCACTCAATTCTGACTTTATATCTCATAATTCTGACTTTATATCTCTTTCTGACTTTATATCTCAATTCTGACTTTATATCACTCAATTCTGACTTTATATCACTCAATTCTGACTTTATATCTCTCAATTCTGACTTTATATCACTCAATTCTGACTTTATATCACTCAATTCTGACTTTATATCTCAATTCTGACTTTATATCTCTCAATTCTGACTTTATATCTCACAATTCTGACTTTATATCACTCAATTCTGACTTTATATCTCACAATTCTGACTTTATATCACTCAATTCTGACTTTACATCACTCAATTCTGACTTTATATCACTCAATTCTGACTTTATATCTCTCAATTCTGACTTTATATCTCTCAATTCTGACTTTATATCACTCAATTCTGACTTTATATCACTCAATTCTGACTTTATATCTCAAATTCTGACTTTATATCTCTCAATTCTGACTTTATATCTCAATTCTGACTTTATATCTCTCAATTCTGACTTTATATCTCACAGTTCTGACTTTATATCACTCAATTCTGACTTTATATCTCTCAATTCTGACTTTATATCTCTCAATTCTGACTTTATATATCTCTCAATTCTGACTTTATATCACTCAATTCTGACTTTATATCTCTCAATTCTGACTTTATATCTCTCAATTCTGACTTTATATCTCACAGTTCTGACTTTATATCACTCAATTCTGACTTTATATCTCTAATTCTGACTTTATATATCTCAATTCTGACTTTATTTTATATCTCTCAATTCTGACTTTATATCACTCAATTCTGACTTTATATCTCTCAATTCTGACTTTATATCTCAATCCTGACTTTATATCTCAATTCTGACTTTATATCTCAATTCTGACTTTATATCACACAATTCTGACTTAATATCTTGCAATTCTGACTATAAATTGCAATTCTGACTCTCATGCAATTCTGACTTTATATCACACAATTCTGACTTTATATCACACAATTCTGACTTAATATCTTGCAATTCTGACTATAAATTGCAATTCTGACTTTCATGCAATTCTGACTTTATCTCGTAATTGCAACTTCATATTTCCCAATTCTGACTTTATATCACTCAATTCTGACTTTATATCTCTCAATTCTGACTTTATATCACTCAATCCGGACTTTATATCACTCAATTCTGACTTTATATCTCTCAATTCTGACTTTATATCACTCAATTCTGACTTTATATCTCTCAATTCTGACTTTATATCTCTCAATTCTGACTTTATATCACTCAATTCTGACTTTATATCTCTCAATTCTGACTTTATATCTCGCAATTCTGACTTTATATCACTCAATTCTGACTTTATATATCTCAATTCTGACTTTATATCACTCAATTCTGACTTTATATCTCTCAATTCTGACTTTATATCACTCAATTCTGACTTTATATCACTCAATTCTGACTTTATATCTCTCAATTCTGACTTTATATCACTCAATTCTGACTTTATATCTCTCAATTCTGACTTTATATCTCTCAATTCTGACTTTATATCAATTCTGACTTTATCTCTAATTCTGACTTTATATTTCCCAATTCTGACTTTATATCACTCAATTCTGACTTTATATCTCTCAATTCTGACTTTATATCACTCAATTCTGACTTTATATCTCTCAATTCTGACTTTATATCTCTCAATTCTGACTTTATATCTCACAATTCTGACTTTATATCACTCAATTCTGACTTTATATCTCTCAATTCTGACTTTATATCTCTCAATTCTGACTTTATATCTCTCAATTCTGACTTTATATCTCAATCCTGACTTTATATCTCAATTCTGACTTTATATCTCAATTCTGACTTTATATCACACAATTCTGACTTAATATCTTGCAATTCTGACTATAAATTGCAATTCTGACTCTATATCTCAATTCTGACTTTATATCACACAATTCTGACTTTATATCACACAATTCTGACTTAATATCTTGCAATTCTGACTATAAATTGCAATTCTGCGACTCTCATGCAATTCTGACTTTATCTCACGTAATTGCAACTTCATATTTCCCAATTCTGACTTTATATCACTCAATTCTGACTTTATATCTCTCAATTCTGACTTTATATCACTCAATCCTGACTTTATATCACTCAATTCTGACTTTATATCTCTCAATTCTGACTTTATATCACTCAATTCTGACTTTATATCTCTCAATTCTGACTTTATATCTCATAATTCTGACTTTATATATCTCAATTCTGACTTTATATCTCTGCAATTCTGACTTTATATATCTTAATTCTGACTTTATATCACTCAATTCTGACTTTATATCTCTCAATTCTGACTTTATATCACTCAATTCTGACTTTATATCTCTCAATTCTGACTTTATATCACTCAATTCTGACTTTATATCTCATAATTCTGACTTTATATATCTCAATTCTGACTTTATTTTATATCTCTCAATTCTGACTTTATATCACTCAATTCTGACTTTATATCTCTCAATTCTGACTTTATATCTCTCAATTCTGACTTTATATCTCACAGTTCTGACTTTATATCACTTAATTCTGACTTTATATCTCTCAATTCTGACTTTATATCTCTCAATTCTGACTTTATATCTCACAGTTCTGACTTTATATCACTCAATTCTGACTTTATATCTCATAATTCTGACTTTATATATCTCAATTCTGACTTTATTTTATATCTCTCAATTCTGACTTTATATCACTCAATTCTGACTTTATATCTCTCAATTCTGACTTTATATCTCAATCCTGACTTTATATCTCAATTCTGACTTTATATCTCAATTCTGACTTTATATCACACAATTCTGACTTAATATCTTGCAATTCTGACTATAAATTGCAATTGCGACTCTCATGCAATTCTGACTTTATATCACACAATTCTGACTTTATATCACACAATTCTGACTTTATATCACACAATTCTGACTTTATATCACACAATTCTGACTTAATATCTTGCAATTCTGACTATAAATTGCAATTGCGACTCTCATGCAATTCTGACTTTATCTCGCAATTGCAACTTCATATTTCCCAATTCTGACTTTATATCTCTCAATTCTGACTTTATATCACTCAATTCTGACTTTATATCACTCAATTCTGACTTTATATCACTCAATTCTGACTTTATATCACACAATTCTGACTTTATATCTCTCAATTCTGACTTTATATCACTCAATTCTGACTTTATATATCTCAATTCTGACTTTATATCACTCAATTCTGACTTTATATCACTCAATTCTGACTTTATATATCTCAATTCTGACTTTATATCTCTCAATTCTGACTTTATATATCTCAATTCTGACTTTATATCACTCAATTCTGACTTTATATCACTAAATTCTGACTTTATATCTCGCAATTCTGACTTTATATCTCTCAATTCTGACTTTATATATCTCAATTCTGACTTTATATCACTCAATTCTGACTTTATATCACTCAATTCTGACTTTATATCACTCAATTCTGACTTTATATCTCACAATTCTGACTTTATATCACTCAATTCTGACTTTATATCACTCAATTCTGACTTTATATCTCTCAAATTCTGACTTTATATCACTCAATTCTGACTTTATATCTCACAATTCTGACTTTATATCACTCAATTCTGACTTTATATCTCACAATTCTGACTTTATATCACTCAATTCTGACTTTATATCACTCAATTCTGACTTTATATCACTCAATTCTGACTTTATATCTCTCAATTCTGACTTTATATCACTCAATTCTGACTTTATATCTCTCAATTCTGACTTTATATCACTCAATCCGGACTTTATATCTCTCAATTCTGACTTTATATCTCAATCCGGACTTTATATCTCTCAATTCTGACTTTATATCACTCAATTCTGACTTTATATCTCTCAATTCTGACTTTATATCACTCAATCCGACTTTATATCTCTCAATTCTGACTTTATATCTCAATCCGGACTTTATATATCTCTCAATTCTGACTTTATATCTCTCAATTCTGACTTTATATCACTCAATTCTGACTTTATATCTCACAGTTCTGACTTTATATCACTCAATTCTGACTTTATATCTCTCAATTCTGACTTTATTTTATATCTCTCAATTCTGACTTTATATATCAATTCTGACTTTATTTTATATCTCTCAATTCTGACTTTATATCACTCAATTCTGACTTTATATCTCTCAATTCTGACTTTATATCACACAATTCTGACTTTATATCTCGCAATTCTGACTTTATATATCAATTCTGACTTTATATCTCTCAATTCTGAATTTATATCTCGCAATTCTGACTTTATATCTCACTTAATTCTGACTTTATATCTCTCAATTCTGACTTTATATCTCTGCAATTCTGACTTTATATATCTCAATTCTGACTTTATATATCTCAATTCTGACTTTATATCTCATAATTCTGACTTTATATATCTCAATTCTGACTTTATATCTCTCAATTCTGACTTTATATCTCAATTCTGACTTTATATCTCTCAATTCTGACTTTATGTATCTCAATTCTGACTTTATATCTCAATTCTGACTTTATATCTCAATTCTGACTTTATATCACTCAATTCTGGCTTTATATCTCAATTCTGACTTTATATCACTCAATTCTGACTTTATATCTCAATTCTGACTTTATATCACTCAATTCTGACTTTATATCACTCAATTCTGACTTTATATATCTCAATTCTGACTTTATATCTCTCAATTCTGACTTTATATATCTCAATTCTGACTTTATATCTCTCAATTCTGACTTTATATCTCAATTCTGACTTTATATCTCTCAATTCTGACTTTATGTATCTCAATTCTGACTTTATATCTACTGAATTCTGACTTTATATCTCAATTCTGACTTTATATCACTCAATTCTGGCTTTATATCTCAATTCTGACTTTATATCACTCAATTCTGACTTTATATCAATTCTGACTTTATATCACTCAATTCTGACTTTATATCACTCAATTCTGACTTTATATCTCTCAATTCTGACTTTATATCACTCAATTCTGACTTTATATCTCTCAATTCTGACTTTATATCTCTCAATTCTGACTTTATATATCTCAATTCTGACTTTATATCTCTCAATTCTGACTTTATATCTCTCAATTCTGACTTTATATATCTCAATTCTGACTTTATATCTCTCAATTCTGACTTTATATCTCAATTCTGACTTTATATCTCATGCAATTCTGACTTTATATATCTCAATTCTGACTTTATATCTCTCAATTCTGACTTTATATCTCTCAATTCTGACTTTATATCTCAATTCTGACTTTATATCTCACAATTCTGAGAAAAAGTCAGAATTGTGAGATGTAAATACCTTTTTATTCTGTGTCGAAACAAGCTTCCATACATACGTGCTATTAAACAGCAGCACAGTGACAATTTGCTCTAGAACAGAAAATCTGAGGGTTTTGTCTATGTAGAATTTGGTCCCACAATGTTAAAGACCCTTGTGGTGAAATCAAGTTATTAATATTGTTTATTTTTCAGTTTTTTTCAAAAATGCTTTAAGACAAACCATGTGCAAATGTCAGCACAACTGCTGAGTATTTTCTCCTTAAAAGCTAAATTAGCTATTTGATAATAATCCTAATTAATTACCATTATGTGTCCAACGTTCTAGAGAGCGATACATAAAATCTTAAATTCTGATACATCGACTCATATACATCGTATATGAGCCTGTATAATTCACTCTTCCACTTCTTCTGAATCAGTTTCTGGTTCAAACATATATGGCTGAATTAAACCTGCATTTCCACTTGCCATTGTACAGCATTTGCCCAAAGACTAGATATAGAAAGGGACTTTGGTGTACGTCAGTAAATTTCGCAGAGTGAATCTCTGTGTGAGTGGAGGCTGGGCTAATTTGCTAAATGAAGCAAGGGTGTAGTTACATTTTTGTTGTATTTTTTTGTATTATTTTTTTTTACAAACAACAAAACGTTTAAATATGTCATTTTGGTGATCAAAGATGAGTTTTAAGAAATAAAATGAATGACTACAGGTGGCCTTTAAGGTATTGTGTTGGTTGTCAGGGCATTGCTATACACTGTTGCGAACGTGTTCTGAAGGCTAATTCTAAGGCTATTTAATTCTAAAAGTAGCTCAACTGGAAACACCCAGGACATGGGTTTGATTCCCAGGAACACACATATTGATACAATGTTTACACTAAATGAACTGTAAATTTAAACAGGAGCTGAATAAAGCAACACTAACGCATATCAGGCGTGATTGTTCTCGGTTCTCTATCAGTATGGAAACTGTAGATGAAAGGAAAAAAAAATTAAAACTATAAATACTAGAATTTGATCAAGGTGTATCAAAGCCTCTGTGATCCATTTGACATGATGTATGCCCTCTGGAACACAGACAACACTCTCTCTCTCAAAAAAATAAATACACTACTCCCTTATTAACAGTGAACATATCATGAAATATTTAACAAGCATAAATTATGCATTGAATGAATGAATAAATGAATGATTAATAGATCCATGCATGATTATTAATCAGTGCGTTAACTAGCAAAAAGGCATCTTTTGTCTTGTAGGGGCATGTACATTAAATATTAAGATTGCAGATGATATACGTAACTAACAAAGATTCCTTTTAATAATTTTGTAGTTTTGTACACTCTTAGAAGAACAAGTTAAATAAACCCTTAAAGGGTTCTGTCAGGCACTTTATATATACAGTGCTTATAGAAAGTCAACATACCCTGTGAAAATCCCTGACACCTTTTGTCACAAAATTAAATCAAGTCTAACTATTTTGAGCTGTATGTACACATTATGTGAAAATCAAACCCAACACACCATATCTACTGTGAAGCATGGTGGTGGCAGCATTATGTTATGGGGGTGTTTCCCTTCAGCGGGGACTGGCCGATTGTTCAGGATTGATGGGAATATGGATGCTGCCAAGTACATCCAAATTCTTGAGGAAAACCGGCATCCTTCTGCTTGACAGCTGAAGACGGGCAGGTCATTCACCTTCCTTCTACACAACAATGATCCTGAACATACTGCCAAAAGAACAACGTAATGGCTTAAGGATAGGAAGGTGAATGTCAGAGCCCTGACTTTAATCTGATTGAAAATCTGTGGATGGACTTGAAGAAAGCAGTCCATTTCTGCTTACCACGGAATTTGTCTGAACTTGGGAAATTCTACAAGTAAAAATGGGCAAATATTCCCCAATGGATATTCCACAAGGAAAATATTCCTTGTGGAATGACACTCTGTAACCTGTTGTTTGTTCTTGGTGCAGTGTACCTATAGAAAAAAAAAAAAAAAGAACCTTTTTGGCATAAAGGGTTCCTTAAACTCGAGTCAAGAACTCGAGTTCTATATATAACACTTTTAAGAAGCATTATAAAAGTTATTTGTGCATAAGTTACATCAATAAAATATAGACACCTAATAAATAATAATAATAATGCATTTTATTTTTAATGCACATTTCTTAAACCCAACAATTTAAACATCAAGATACACTAAAAAGATCCTTAGTAATGCTCTATAAATTGAAGTTTTATTGCAAGTAAAAAATAAAATAAAATGTTAAACCACAGACAGAAATACTGCATAAAATCTGTACTTTACAAAATACACCAGACCATATTTAAGAATGAACAAATACATTTCTGCAAATGTTCTTCAGGTACAAAGTTATATACTGCTACAGTCAATGTAAACAAAACAATAAAATAAAGACAAAAAAATAAAATAAATACAATCTTTTATAACTTATTTTTACTTGGGTTTGCTGTTTGCATTCTGGACACATTTTGTGAGCTCTACCAAGAAGTCATGCAGGAGGATTTCATCTTGGGCTTCATCAACAGGTTTGCAGGTGCTCTGTGATACAGGAAACATCACGTTATTCTACTCCGGTAAGATGGAGGTATTAAACGGAGGTATTCAAGAGTTCAACTTACCTCATGGCGCTTGTTATACTCGTTTAATTTCCGTATTAGTCGCCCATCTTTACGGAAATCGTTATATTTAGTAAGCCCAGAAAGTTTCAACAGTTCATGCTCAGCCTGGCAGAACATATGCTGCAAAGATATTAAAATCACAGGTAAGACCAGGGCTCTTTGAATTCAATTATTAGCATTATAAAAGCTGGAAAAACATTTTATGCTTCAGCCTCATAAATGCTTCCACATAAGAGACTAGTTAAAGTCCACAAAAATCAATTTGCAGTGTTGTAGTCAATGAAAATTCATCTTACCTTAGAGCACATGCCATTCACTTTCAGATCTTTCAAGTAGATTTCTTTCCCCTAGAGACATAACAGATAAATGAATACTGCAATCATGCTCTGTTCAGTATCTGAAAGTATAGACCGACCTGGCTTACTATAATTACCATACTGAAGTTAAATCTTACCGTGGGCTCCTTTGGGAGTCTGCTCAGTGCGGTGTTCAGATCATCAAATAATTCTCCCATTAAATTCTTACTATCTTTCACAGGATTACCGGAGACGAATACAGCGAACGCGAGCAGTAGTACAGGCTTCATCATTTTGTCTGTCTGCTTGGATTTCTCAAGACCTTGGTTGTTTGAAGGCCAGAGGTACCTGATTCCCCCTCTGCTGTATGCGGTGTATATATACTCTAAAAATGTAGCTTTCTTTTTGCATCGTAAGCTAAGCGACGTTTATTGGCTGATTATGGCGCGCTCACTGAATATCTTGATTGAGATGTGGTTGATAATGCCTGTCATATTGTCCTGATTTCCTGGAACTGACACTGACAAACTGCCAAGAAAGATAATGATTTTGAGCCTCTAGATGGGGCGCTGAAGGATGCATCTTCACCTTGTTTGCTTGTGCATTTAAGTTTCACTATTGCAAAATCAAACGATCAATACTGATAGCTTTTTGCTGCAAATCTGCTTGTGTTCATAGCGTACTTGCTTGGTGCATACATTTAGTCATACAGATGAAGATGACAGAAAGGTCAGATTAATAATAAAATTTGAACTCAAGTTGCATTTAAAATGTATGATCAAACCAAATAACATCTGAAAAAAATTCTCTCAAAAATATTACCTTATTTACATTAAACTATAAACTTTTTAGTGAGTGAATGTATGAAGTCATTTCCCCTCATGTCCTAGATATAAAACAATTATGTTTTCATAGTATTATTATTTCTTTTTAATGTAATTTAAAACTTAATACATTAGATTTTGTTGCTTTATTTCTTTAAAATAAATGCAACTTGGTTTGATACTTTGATTTTTAATTTTAGGAAAATAATACTTCCTGCGATTAATACAGTCATAGTCAGAATTATTGGCACCCTTGGTAAATATGAGCAATGGCGGCTGTGAAAATAAATCTGTATTGTTTATCCTTTTGATCTTTAAAACAAAAATCTAACTTTTCATTGAAGTAGAACAATTGAAAGTGTGGGGGTGGGGGTGTTACATTAAGAAATAAACGTTTTTCTTCAAAACACATTGGCCGTAATTATTGGCACCCCTAGAATTGTTTAGGAGTAAAATATCTCTGAAGTATATTCCCATTCATATTTACATGTTTTAGCACACTAGGGTGACTAGGGACATGATATTGTCTAGCTATGACTTCTTGTTCCACAGGAGTATAAATATGAGGAAACACAAAGGACAAATTCCCTTAATCATCATCACAATGAGTAAAACCACAGAATATAGTTCTGATGTGCAGCAAAAGATTGTTGAGCTTCACACAACAGAAAGTGGCTGTAAGAAAAGAGCTAAAGCATTGAAATAATTAAGAAGCTCAATCAACTAAAGATGTTGGGAATCTGCCTGGAAGAGGACGTGTGTCTCTATCGTCCTAATGCACGAGAGGAGGAGAGTTTGAGTGGACAAAGACTCTCCGAGATCGCAGATGGAGAATCACAGAGATTAGTTGAGTCTTGGGGTCAGAAAGCCTAAAAAAAAATGATCAAACAACCCCTAAAACAACCCCTGTTGTTTGGGAGGGTTTCAAGAAAAATCCTCCTCGCTCATCCAAAAACAAACTCCAGCATATTCAGTTCAGACACGACTGTTCAGATGAAACTAAAAAGAGCTTATTGGCAGCAAACACACCAGATGGGTTTGGTGCAAACAGAGATAAAAGGTCCCCCATGCCCACGGTTTAATATACCACTGGATCTTTAATGTTGTGGCCCTATTTTTTTGCTGGAGGTCCTGGACATCTTGTTCAGACACATGCTATCATGGATTCTAGCAAAAACCAACAGATACAAAATCAAAACCTGACTGCAAGAAATCTTATTATAGACTTTATTCAGAGCAGTGACCGGTATGAGAGCGAGGCAGTGATGGATAGACATACCACAATAAAAAACAGTGTGAAGCTCCTAGATCACTTAAAATTTTCCACAGCTCACATTGTCTGGGTTTTTTTAGTCTACTGAAACTCCTCAGAAATATATTTTTGCAGTGATTAGCCAGCAGAACAATCCAAAATCACATTAAATAACAGTACAAACCACTGAAGAGTATGTCTATCCCTTGCTTTCATTGCTGTTAAAAATCAAAGATGGCGCCAAAGTTATGGGCCGTGGTTGGATCTTCACTTAGGACAATGATCAACATAGGTAATTTTGTTCATATTGACCAAGAGTACCAATAATTAAGAGCATGACTGTATTTGCTATTCAATACATTAAAAGCAATTAACACAATTACCACAGCATCTGTCACTTATTAAAGTAGCTATGCTAATGTGTTTCCCTCCCATCCTTTGGCTAGTGTTACAGTATATGATCAATCCTCACATAAATATATTGGTATCAGTGATACTGATCTTAATTAGTAAAAAGACTAAAAATGTCAATTATTTAACATACAGTCTTTATATTGTTTTCACATTTATTTACCACTTTATGTAAAAAAATAAATAAAATAATGTTAGGCACAATTACCCGTGATTAATTATAGAAGCCTTAACTACTATTCGTTTTTGGTTTTTTTTAATCAATCGACAGCCCTAGTCCAAATATTTTTTGACGCCACCATTACAGATCATGACATGAGGTCACAAATAACTAGATGATTCAGAAATTAGAATAAGAAAAGATTTTTAATATTTCAGAAAAAAGGCAACTAAATGTACAAGCTAATATTTGTCAAGTTGAACAACATTGTGCCTTTCATGGAACAACAGAACAAATTTGTGTAAATATTTTGCGAAACCATTCTTATGTTAACTGCTATACTCAATTTAACTTGGCAATTATTGCAAGCATGGTTTTGTGGACAATTTACTGCTAGGTGCTTAGAACTTTCTGATTTTGTTCAGGTAGTTACAGGGAAGGCTGATATGCCTTATGTTTAGAATATGCTTATCAACTGTCTAATACATTGAACTTTGATTCTATGTCGCCTCTGAATATAGACTAACAATCTTTCTTCTCTCATCTGGTCTGATGCATCAGTGCAGGTAGGAGTTGAGTGTGTTGATACTGCACTTTGTGATTTCTGAGCACTGGTCCTGGTTTTTTCTGATCCTGTAGAAATGCTCCACATAGTTGGATCGTCCCAGGAGCTCGACAAAATCCTCGTCGTGGGTGATGACAAGCAGCTGGAAGTTGCGTTGGCGAGAACGACTCTTGATTATTCTGCAAAGAAGCCAAAGGCACATCTTTTAGTTGGCAAAAGTGTCAAAAAGTTCTTGTTTTGTCATGTTGCTCTTGCTGTAAATAAATTGTGTTATGTTTTTTTAAATAAAGACTCACTCCACCAGTGCGTGTGCCAGGGACTCTATGTTCTCTCTGTCTAAATTGGTGGTGGGCTCATCCAGCGCCAGAATCCCACAGTTCAGACAGAACGTCTCAGCCAGAGCCAACCGTATTATGAGGGATGCGAGAACCTACAGGGAAACATGCAGTAAACACCTGTTGTGACTCTAAGAGAGATTGAAAATAACTTTTCACTGGTGTGATAGAGAAACACAAGATGCACGTAGCTGCTTTTTGACCTTTTGTCCAGCACTGCAACGTCCCCGCATGTCCAAAGCCGTGTCTCCTTTGACCATTACCACTCTATAGTTATAAGTCCTTCTTTTCAGGCCGGCAGAGGAATTCTCATCCACATCAGAGCGAATCTCTACGTACTCAATGTCTGTGGGAGATCAGGAGACATACTCTAGACATTATGGTAAAAGGTCACTATAAATAGTAAGTCTCAAACAAGCAAACAAAGATTTGACACATTATCAGAGTCATGCAAACAAAACCGTAATTGCAGGCAAACATGTTTAAAGGCAGACCTTGTCCCCTGTATGTGCTCCTCCATAAATCTCTGATGATTTTATTAATCTCCTCCATCTTCATGCTGTGAAACTTCATTATTGTTCTGTAATAAAAAATGGCTTCATGAATATTCATATATACTAGGGATGCACAATATATCTGTGCCGTATCGAATCAATTACTTATTTTAAGAATTTTTAAATTGGTATCGGTCGATATTGGTTATTTAATTGTGCATTCTAGGCTTGCTATGGTAGTCTGTGTTACCGGTGTTACTGCTGCTACAATTATAAACTGCTCCCATAAATTTTGTGTCTGAAAGTGAAACTCCTACAAATGCATATGCAATAAGGATAAAAATAACGAATAACTCTGTTCGCACCTTTTCAGTGCTAATTTTTCACTGCGTGTCTTTAGTAAATCCTGACAGCAGTTTTTTTAATGCCAAAAGAGGGCAAGCAGTAAGTAAATCTGGTATCAAGAGTTTAGTTGATTAACATTAGTTAATGAATTAAGTATCATGATATTAAAATAAACAATAATTTTAGAGCATTTATTAATCTACTTATACTAATGAATTTTACCTAGGTTTTGATATCATTGAAATGTTAATATCGGTGCGTCTTTAATATATACACTAATAAAGCAGTACCACAGGATAACTGCTGTGAATGAACATATTAACCATGCATGCCTGGTTCATATGTTCAATCCTGGGCAAAAAAAAAAAGTCAAAAACATGAACATGAGCCTGATGGACTTTTTCTCAAGCCACTTCTTGGTTGACTTTGCAGTTTGGGCAGGAGTATTGTCTTCTTGAAAAATGACTTCTTTAGATATCAACTTTTCATTTGTGGGAAGCAAAGCCATTTTGCAGTATTTTCACTGCAATAAGTTTTCACAGCGAAGCAGCTCACCAACACCAGCAGCTAATAAGGCTCCGCACACAACGCACCTCTTCCTCCATGCTTCACTGTGTGGTAGAGATGCATGTATTATTATATTTATTTTTTCTCAGCAGATTGTGAAAGTGGTGTCTTTCAAAATCGGCTGAGAAAAAAATATAATAATGAATGTAGCATCACCATGCAACTCGTGTTTCATTGAGATTCATCACTCCACATAATCACCACTCTGAATCAAACTTCCCATATTCTGCCAAAAACTTATTTCGGTCTTTGAATTTAATCTTTTGCCAAGGAGTGTGTGTATATATATTGAGTATACACATACATCTAACAAATAATACACTGGCAATTAAAGTAAACAATAAAAAAAAAAAAACCCACTGTTCTGGTCTTATTAGAACTATTTGTAAGAGCAAGAATAATTTGACAAAATGTGAGCAAATACTGTAATTTGGACCATTAGGTTTTTTTTTCCCACCGTTTTATTAGAATTGATATTAGGTGAAATCTTGCATCTCAGCATGGGGTGTCCTATCAGATTGCCACACTTCCTCCCCTCTTCTGCACAATCAGCAATGATTGTATCATGGTGAGAAGAACGGGTCAGCTGGTTTGATGAGGTTTGATGTTCATTAGAAGAAAACTGCTTTACCAGTCTGGACCCAATCAAAGGCCTAGAAAGCTATGGACAGCTATCTGTGTATGGTGTGTCCATTTGATCAGCTATAGAGAATATAAGTGACATCACATGCATAAAACCCAATTCTCAGCCTTGGCAAGTGTCCAATCAATCTACTGAAGAGTACTTGGCAGTTATAGAGACTTATAACTGGCTTACCTGACCGTCTGCTAGCTGTCTCCCATTACAGAAGTCAGATAAATCCCAACACAGAGACTCTTTCACCTAGATATTATCACAAAGAGACTGTGTCTGTTCCCCGAATTAGTAGATACAAAAAACCATCAAGACCATTCAACAGTAAAAACTTAATTGATGTCCAACAAATAAACAACAGATATAATACAGATGATCAAATGATAAAGCTCGGGTTGCTGAATATTTGATCCCTTTCCCCAAAAGCGCTTTTTGTTAATGATATGATTACAGATAATAATCTAGAGGTGCTGTGTTTGACAGAAACCTGGCTAAAACCTGACGACTACATTACTTTAAATGAGTCCACCCCACAAGATTATTGTTATAAACACAAGCCGCGTCTGAAAGGTAAAGGGGGAGGGGTTGCTGTAATTTATAATAATATCTTCAATATTACTCAGAAGTCTAGTTTCAAATATAATTCTTTTGAAGTTTTGGTGCTTTATGTAGCATTATGTAGTGTAATTGATAAATCCCGTTTGACATTTGTGCTGGCTACTGTATACAGGCCACCAGGGCACAATACAGACTTTATCAAAGAATTAGCTGACTTTCTATCAGAGTTAGTACTGGCTGCAGATAAAGTACTAATTGTTGGTGATTTTAATATCCATGTAGATAATGAAAAGACGCATTGGGATTAGCATTTAGAGACATTCTAAACTCTATTGGAGTAAGGCAACACGTGTCAGGACCCACTCATCGCCTTAATCATACTCTAGACCTAATATTGTCACATGGAATAAATGTTGATACCGTTGAAATTCTGCAGCAGAGCGACGACATCTCAGATCATTACCTAGTATCATGTATACTTAATTTAGCTAAGCCTGCAAAGCCGTCCCCTCACTTCAAATATGGCAGAACTATCACTGCCGCCACTAAAGATTGCTTTGTAAATAATCTTCCTCATCAGTTTCATCTCCTCAGCATCCCAGAGAGCCTAGAGGAACTCGATTTTGCAACAGAAACTACTGACTCTCTTTTTTCCAGCACTTTAGACACAGTTGCTCCCCGGCTCTTAAAGAAGATTAAAAGAAAATAGTCCAACGCCGTGGTACAACGAGC
Organism: Paracanthobrama guichenoti; assembly: GCA_018749465.1. NCBI lineage: Eukaryota > Metazoa > Chordata > Actinopteri > Cypriniformes > Gobionidae > Paracanthobrama > Paracanthobrama guichenoti. The sequence goes on from CM031963.1 coordinate 27,957,506, forward strand.
ACACCCGGGCCTAGAGGTTTTTCGTAATTCGTGGAAAGAGAGCATGATCGCATACAGAAAGGCCGTAAAAACTGCTAGATCTGCTTATTTCTCGACTCTCTTAGAAGAAAACAAACACAACCCTAGGTATTTATTTGATACAGTGGCTAAGTTAATCAAAAATAAAGCTTCTACTTCTGATGGTTGTAAACAGCACAGCAGTAATGACTTTATGAACTTCTTTACGTGTAAGATTGATAATATTAGGGTGAAAATTATAACCATGCAGCCATCTACTACAGTATCACATCAGACAGAGCATTGTTGTGTCACTGAGAAAAAATTACATTCATTCACTGCTATAGGAGAGGAAGAATTGGCTAAACTCGTTAAATCATCTAAATCAACAACATGTATGCTCGACCCTATACCGACGAGGCTATTAAAAGAGATGCTTCCAGAGGTCATAGATCCTCTTCTTAATATCATTAACTCATCTTTGTCATTAGGATATGTACCGAAAACTTTTAAGTTGGCTATTATCAAACCACTTATTAAAAAACCTCAACTTGATCTTACAGAATTAGTCAATTACAGGCCGATCTCAAATCTACCCTTTCTGTCAAAAATACTGGAAAAGGCAGTGTCTTCACAATTATGTTCCTTTTTAGAAAGAAATGGTATCTGTGAGGATTTCCAGTCAGGATTTAGACCGTATCATAGTACTGAGACTGCTCTCATCAGAGTTACAAATGATTTACTCTTATCATCCGATCGTGGTTGTATCTCTCTATTAGTGTTACTCGATCTTAGCGCTGCATTCGATTACTATCCACTGCAACATTCTTTTGAATAGACTGGAAAATTATGTTGGCATTAATGGAACTGCATTGGCAGGGTTTAAATCATACTTATCTGACCGTTATCAGTTTGTAGCAGTAAATGAAGAGATGTCACAACGATCACAAGTTCAGTATGGAGTACCGCAGGGCTCAGTGCTAGGACCGTTGCTCTTCACCCTGTACATGCTACCACTGGGAGATATCATTGGGAAGCATGGCATTAGTTTTCATTGTTATGCTGACGATACTCAGCTCTATATTTCTTCTTGCCCTGACGAAATTTACCAATTCACAAGATTAACGGAATGCATAGCTGATATAAAACATTGGATGTCTAGTAATTTCCTGCAAATTAATTCAGAAAAAACTGAATTTTTAATTATTGGACAAAAAAAACTCTGCAAGTAGTAACCTAGAATACTGTCTAACACTCGATGGCTGCCCTGTCAAGTCCTCGTCGTCAGTTAGGAATCTGGGTGTGCTCTTTGATACCAATCTTTCAATTGAAAGCCACGTTTCTAACATCTGTAAAACTGCATTCTACCATCTTAAAAATATATCTAAATTACGGCACATCCTTTCAATGCAAAATGCTGAACAGTTAATTCATGCGTTCATGACCTCAAGGCTAGATTATTGTAATGCTCTACTGGGTGGTTGTCCTGCTCGCTTAATAAACAAACTCCAGCTGGTCCAAAACGCAGCAGCTCGAGCTCTTACTAGAACAAGGAAGTATGACCATATTAGCCCGGTTCTGTCAACACTGCACTGGCTCCCTATTAAACATCGTATAAATTTTAAAATCTTGCTTATTACTTACAAAGCACTAAATGGTTTAGCTCCCCAGTACTTGAGCGAACTCTTAACGCATTATACTCCATCACGTCTATTGCGGTCTCAAAACTCTGGCCAGTTGATAATACCTAGAATATCAAAATCAACTGCACACAAATCTAGACTAAAAATGCATCTCTTTACTATGGCTTACACATAAAACATTATCAATTTCTATTATTCAAATCAGTAAATGATTGTTAGGCTGCATTAACTAGGTCAGCGGAACCAGGAACACTTCCCATAACACCTGATGTACTCATTACAATCATAAGAAGAATGGCATCTACGCTAATGTTAGTCTCTCTGTTTATCCCGAGGTTTACTGCAGTCAGCGGATCCGGGCGTATCCAGATCAGATGGTGGACCTGCGCCTGGACATGACCAATGCATCCCTGAAATGTCTGCAGAGAGCGTGTCAAATAAACTCCCCCCGTAAAAGCCGCATCAACCCGACATCCTCATTAAACATGTCTTCGGCGTGATGACTCCAATCTTTCAAATAATCTTACGAATATCTATTTACCTAATATGAATTAAGACCTGCAATGTTGCCAAAATTATAATCATACACTGTTTGTTCATCGGCCAGAGGAGAACTGGCACCCCGACTGAGCCTGGTTTCTCCCAAGGTTTTTTTCTCCATTCTGATCCTGAAGGAGTTTTGGTTCCTTGTCACCGTTGCCTCTGGCTTTTGGCTTGCTCAGTTGGGGACACCTAAATTTCATCTATATTACCGATCTGCCCGCATTGACACTATATGATACTTGAAATTAGCTGGATAACATCACCGTTTCACCAGAACGGCTGTACAAATTCTGTTGCATTATTTTCCTGTTAACAATGTGAAGCTGCTTTGAAACAATTGGACTTGTTAAAAGTGCTATATAAATAAAGGAGACTTGACTTGACTTAAGTAAATTGCTTTGTATAATCTCATCTGCTGAACGATTTCTCGGTAGTTTCAGTAGAATCACTTTTCTACAAATATGTGTATTGTGTAATATAGTGTTTTGGACCAAATTATACTTATAGCAGTTAGGTTTGGTTTTTCATACCAATGGTCGACCAATACAGGTTTTCAATTAATCTGGTTCTAGAATTTTTGGTAGATATCTAGAAGATATTTTGGATTGCTCAATATGTAATACTTAAAATGTAAACTTCAGCTATTTATTTCAGAAGGAAAGTATGATTTTGGTGTGTATGCCCCCTAATGCCAGGGTCAGTGCCACTAGGGCACCAGCAGGGACCAAGCCCTTCATCAGACTCCCTCGCTCCTGAATCCTCAAATAATGTAGAACATACTTATGCTTACATTTTTGATAGTATTTACACTAATATAATTCTTTTTGAAAAATAAATAAATAGAACACATTTTCTTCTTTTTGGTGTAGCAATGCACAATTTACCTTATTGTGTCACGTCATGTGATCACAATTAGTTTATTTTGACAGTTTGACAGTTAGCTAGAATCTAACTCTTCTAATGGAGAGTTTTAGGTTTTTATATTTTACAGCATGATAAAATAATGCAAAGCCTATTTTCATAGGCATAGTATTTTAACTTCAGGTTATTCATTAGTGACTCAAAATAACTTAAGTATTTTTACTTACGTTACTGAGCTTAAGTACATTTTTCAAGTAAATGTACTTTATCTGAGGATTTTTTATTTGGATACTTTTACTTTACTACATTTCAACGCACAATATTGTACTTTTTCTCACTTCCTACACATTTCATAAAAACATTCCTCATTATTTTAAACTGAAGAAAATGGATGTAGTATATTTTAGTTATATAGACCCTTTTTGGCAGCACGTGTACCAGGCTGTAAGCATATCTCTTTCTGTTGTAAAGTTGGGCATTTTAACATTGTGGGGGGTCTATGGGACTGACTCCCTTGACTCCCTGAGACTGGGACTCGACTGTCTCTAGCGACTGTCTCATGACTGTCAGTTGTCTGTGAACTAAATCTAAAGTAAAAGGGTGAGCTGTATTGTATGAAATGCTTGAATGTGGATATGTCCATTTTGTGTATTACCGTCTAAGCGAGGAAGGTTTTAAAAACGAAACATAACGTTAAAACAATGCAAAATAAATGCCCATGCATCGTCCCCGCCGCCGTAGCAGTTGTAAATGACGCAAAACTAGTATGTTTGTATAGTGTTCTCAAATTGTTGCCTTATGTGACATGTTTTTATGTCGACATATATTTGTTTATATTTGTCAACACACATTTTGTTTTTACTTATTTTTATATATGGTATATTTTGGTACTGATTTATCTGTTTGTTTGTTTATTTTTAACACCATTCCAGCTTCTGTGGCTATTTTTATTGCGAGGAAAATGTATGGTAAAACTGTATCAGGTTTTTACAATAAAAAAATAAATGAAAAAAAGTGTCTTCAAACTGAATAAAAAATTTTCTCACAGGGTTAAAACCAGCACAATCGGATAAAACATGCTTCAATGATAAATAGTTTTGACAGAAAGAACATGTTGGTGGATCTTCTAGTATTAAAAACTTGAGTGTCAAAACTTGGAAACTTCTTCCAACATTGGAGCTGATTTTATTGATGTATCAGTAACTATCAGTAGAATCAATGTATATGACAGTGCTTAATCTTCCTTACAGATTAGTGCTGGCTAAACTCTGGCTAAACCCTGGCTAAATTAATCAGTACTTTTTACTTTTAATACTTAAGTACATTAAAAATCAAGTCGTTTTTATCCAATGATTGGCCACATCCGGTGTTTGCTAGAAGCAATGTGACTAACCCTGAAACCTTCAAAGAATATGTCGTGGTTTTAAGTGAGTTGCACAATTTGTCCTAAAAAGGCTATTTCTGGTGTAGTCCAAAATAGACATTATGCAATAATGCAAAAAACTATTTTAATGATTTATTAATATTCACAATGGAGCAGTGATGAGTAGCCAATAGACCACTATAGCAATTGTGCCCCCAGTATTTATTATTCAACATTTGGAGTAAAATGACTATATTGACAACTGTGATCTATCATTAAGTAAAAAAGTCAGTTACACTTTATTTTAAGGTGTCATTGTTACAGTGTAATTATATATTTAAGTACTTAGTAATATTAATTAATAGCATGTACTTACTATAGGGTTAGGGTAGGATTAGGGTTAGTCGCAAGTAATTATGCATAATTTACAGTACGGTAAGTACATGTAACGTGTAACAAGGACACTGTAAAATAAAGTGTTGACAACTTAAACATAGGAAATTGAAGATAAACGTCTGGAAACGTCAGGATAACGCCTCTGCACTGTAGATAGGTAGGTCTGCTGATGTAACTTCTGTGAAGATACAGGATGATACTGATCTAAACCAAAGATGATGATTTCCTCTGTATATTCCTCAACAGAAACCAGATGACTAAATGATAATGATTAATACTATTAATTAAAGGGATACGTCAGTGATTAGCATTAAGCTTTGTATCAGTAGAAATCCGCTAGTATATTCGAATGATCGTGCTGCTTTTCTCAGTCTAGGCACCAAATTCAAAAATAATTTCACATTTCCACTACATAAATGACCCAGTTTCAATACACATTCATCTTCCCAGCGCTGAAGTACCCCTTTAATTAATTCACTGCTTTATCAATATTGAGGAAATTGTGTATTTGTGCAGAACAGAGACCAATGAGAACTAGCAAAATTTGGATGAGGCAAATGAATGTAAATTGTACAAAGATTGCGTTAACTGAAACTGAGTGGTCAGCCTCTACACAGGTCATTCATGCAGGCAAAAATCAACATTACAATTTGATCTGAACCAGTATAGTTCCACAAGGAACTAAATTTAGTGTGGAAAAATATCATATGCAAGAGCATTTGCCCATCACAGAACTCGCAATATCCATACAAATTGCTTTTTGTTAAATGCTTTGTTTATAATGAGGAGGACATTTTAAGAACTCCCAGGATCTTTTAGTGGTACAAAGACCGCTTATGTGTCAAAAGATCAAAGGAAATTTGATTTCTCATGTGATGAGCCCTTTAAACTACAATAACAAATCAAAGGCATTTCCAACAAATAATGTAAACTATAATGTCTTCTTTTTGATAACTTTTCTGCATTTTTACCCATGGTCTAGCTTATTCTAATGTTACTGGGTAATGCAGTAATGTGATTATTGTTTGCTCTTTTTTGTTTTCTATGTGTAAATTCTTATGTATTATCTTATGTACCAATCTTTCATTTGAAAGCCACGTTTCTAACATCTGTAAAACTGCATTCTACCATCTTAAAAATATATCTAAATTACGGCACATCCTTTCAATGCAAAATGCTGAACAGTTAATTCATGCGTTCATGACCTCAAGGCTAGATTATTGTAATGCTTTACTGGGTGGTTGCCCTGCTCGCTTAATAAACAAACTCCAGCTGGTCCAAAACGCAGCAGCTCGAGCTCTTACTAGAACCAGGAAGTATGACCATATTAGCCCGGTTCTGTCAACCGGGCATGATCTGAAAACGTGTCAGACTGGACACGCACCGTGAATGACTGCCATGCTTAGCTCAGCTGGTTTGCTCTCATGATGAATGTAATCTGACTCCTGCTGCTGGTGTGTGCAGCGACTCTCGTTCGGCTCGTGCTGTATTGAACAGACACGTTCAGTTTTGAATTGTAGTGTCTGTTCTCTAACTGAACTAAATGATTTTATTACTATAAAAATCAAAACGACGGTGGGGTGGTGCAGCGGTGGGCAAGTGATGCAATCGGTAGGTGTGGCTTGGGAGTGGCCTCGTAGGGCAGTGAAGCAAGTGCATTCTGGGAGTTGTTGTCTTTCATCCACATGAGCCAAAAATACATTTTCTCAGTCCAGAAGGCACCAACTTCCAAAATAATTTCACATTTCTACTACAAAAATGACCCAATTTAAATACACATTCATCTTCCCAGCACTGAAGTACCCCTTTAATGTACAAATATACTGAGGTGTAGATAGTATGTATCTGTCAAAATAAAGTATAAATTGCATATAATTACTATTTACACCTATTGCAAAGAACTGCTACTTTTATATGGTGTAAATAGAATATATCAGTATTTTGACTTAGTAAATAGCATCTACAGCTATTTGCACTTAGTGCAAATAGCCGCTGCCTTATTATAATGGGTTTTAACTTAAGCGGCTGTACAGCCGAATCAAATTCTGTTGTATTATTTTCCTGTTAACACTGTGAAGCTGCTTTGAAACAATTGGCATTGTAAAAAGCGCTATATAAATAAAGATGACTTGACTTGACTTAAAATTAAGAAAACACCAGTAGCAGTTTTGGTATCTGTGATACTGGCCTTCCTTCATAAAAAGATGCCATTAAACACATTTAAAATATAGGCTGTCTTTATGTTGTTTCTACATTAATTTGGAGATTAACTGTGAAATTATTACAATAAAAAAAAATATATATAAAAAAAATGTGATTAATTAGTCATTTTTTTTTATTCACTGACAGCACTAAATTTTACTCATAGTATCAACATCTAAACATGGCAAGATAACCAATGCTATGGTTATAACAGTAAGCATTTTAGCATCTTTTTGGGGAGTCCCCTTGATATCAAGCCCACCAGTCAGTGATGATTCAACTGTACCATTAGTGTTAAAATGTTGAGTCACTTCCTTTAGCTTAGGCAATTGCGCACACGGCCTGTTGCCTCTTGCTGTCAACCAAACCACATAAAAACCAAACCTACACACTCTGACAAACCGCTACCTGAAACTACTCTTCAGAAAACCCCTGATAACAAAACCTACTTACTGGTCTAGGGCCTTATAGTAGATGTCCAGGTCCTTATTGGCCAGCTCTGTTGTTCTCATGACAATCATTTTGTCTCTGTAGAGATCCTCAGCCCGGCAATAATGATCCTCACTGAGCTCTTTACGAAAACGGAGGATCTCGTCCTCATAGCCTTTCTGTCGACCGAGAGCCACACTGCGGTTCTTTTTCAGGTCATCCAACTTTCGCTCCACTTCGCGCCGCTCACTTGACAACAGAAGATATACTCCTTCAGATACACACTGATTTGAACTCTCACACTTTGTAAAATGTATACAGTTGACTACTAGTACTAGTAGTTACTAATGCTAGTTGACATAAAAAAAAATTTGAGCAAAATGTAAGAGTTAGTTAAAGTGTGTCAGGACTTGCTAGCTAACACTTGGTAGTTGTATGTAATCTAGCTGTATTGATCTCATACTTGCGCAACTGCACGACTTGCATGTTGCCCATCTCCTTTAGCAAGACCTCACGTTTCCTGGTCACCTCTTTCAGCTCCTCCACACGCTTCCGTAGGGTCAAGTTATCCTGTAGCCAGCGCTCTTGAACCTGTTAAAAATCATACAATCATATATCCTCAATCGAAATGGAAAACAGAAAAACATGCTTCATTTTTAGGAAAAACTGAAATGTAAGCACATTGCAACAACTCAGTGTTGGGGGTAATGCATTACAAGTAACTTGAGTTACATAATCAGATTATCTGAGCTACTTTGTAGTTTTAGAATAAATGTGAACATGCATTTACTAATCTCACTTGCAAAAAACCCCCCAACAGATTCAGTTAAAATCTGTAATTCATCTTAAAATAAATAAAAACAGTGAAATGCAAACTTGCAATAATTAAATATATTAAATCACACAAATATACTTTAATAATATTTAATCTTAGGGCTGTCGCGGTGACGGAATTTACCTTGCGGTAATTATGAGTGGCTCAAATGCGCGATATGCGGTATTATCGTCATGTATATATATATATATATATATATATATACACACACACACACACACACACACACACAGGTGCTGGTCACATAATTAGAATATCATCAAAAAGTTGATTTATTTCACTAATTCCATTCAAAAAGTGAAACTTGTATATTATATTCATTCATTACACACAGACTGATACATTTCAAATGTTCATTTCTTTTAATTTTGATGACTATAACTGACAACTAAGGAAAATCCCAAAGTCAGTATCTCAGAAAATTTGAATATTGTGAAAAGGTTGAATATTGAAGACACCTGGTGCCACACTCTAATCAGCTGATGAACTCAAAACACCTGCAAAGGCCTTTAAATGGTCTCTCAGTCCCAAGGAGGGCAAGACAAAAAAGGTCATTAAAGAGGTGTGTGAACTCGCAAGTACGATGTCTCGAAAAGACAGAGTCTTAGAGCTTAACCTTGACTTACTGGGGCCCAGGTCAGGAAGCAAACAAACTGGCTAAACCGACCGTCTGCTAGCTGTCTCACGTCACCAGAATCAAATAAATCCCAACACATAGAGACTCTTTCACCTAGATATTATCACATAGAGACTGTGTCTGTTCCCCGAATTAGTAAATACAAAAAAACCATCAAAACCATTCAACAGTAAAAACTTAATTGATGTCCAACAAATAAACAACAGATATAATACAGATGATCAAATGATAAAGCTTGGGTTGCTGAATATTCGATCCCTTTCCCCAAAAGCACTTATTGTTAATGATATGATCACAGATAATAATCTAGATGTGCTGTTTGACAGAAACCTGGCTAAAACCTGACAACTATTACTTTAAATGAGTCCACCCCACAAGATTATTGTTATAGACACAAGCCGTGTCTGAAAGGCAAAGGGGGAGGGGTTGCTGTAATTTATAATACTATCTTCAGTATTACTCAGAAGTCTAGTTTCAAATATAATTCCTTTGAAGTGTTATGTAGTGTAATTGATAAATCCCGTTTGACGTTTGTGCTGGCTACTGTATACAGGCCACCAGGGCATAATACAGACTTTATCAAAGAATTTGCTGATTTTCTATCAGAGTTAGTACTGGCTGCAGATAAAGTATTAATTGTTGGTGATTTTAATACCCATGTAGATAATGAAAAAGACACATTAAGATTGTCTCTAAATGCCAATCTAAACACTATTGGAGTTAGGCAACATGTGTCAGGACCCATCATCTTCCGCTTATCCGGGGCCGGGTCGTGGAGACAACAGTCTAAGCAGAGACGCCCAGATTTCCCTCTCCCTAGCCACTTCCTCCAGCTCTTCCGGGGGAACCCTGAGGCGTTCCCAGGCCAGCCGGGAGACATAATCCCTCCAGCGTGTCCTAGGTCATCCTCGGGGTCTCCTCCCGGTGGGACATGCCCGGAACACCTCCCCGGGAAGGCGTCCAGGAGGCATCCGAAATAGATGCCCGAGCCACCTCAACTGTCTCCTCTCGATGTGGAGGAGCAACGGCTCTACTCTGAGCTCCTCCCAAGTAACTGAGCTTCTCACCCTATCTCTAAGGGAGCGCCCAGCCACCCTGCGGAGAAAGCTCATTTTGGCCGCCTGCATCTGGGATCTTGTCCTTTCGGTCATGACCCACAGCTCATGACCATAGGTGAGAGTAGGAACATAGATTGACCGGTAAATCGAGAGCTTCGCCTTACAGCTCAGCTCCTTTTTTACCACGACAGACCGGTACATCGACCACGTTACTGCAGAAGCTGCACCGATCCATCTGTCAATCTCCCGTTCCATCCTTCCCTCACTCATGAACAACACCCCAAGATACCTGAACTCCTCCACCTGAGGCAGAAACTCTCCACCAACCTGAAGTGGGCAAGCCACCCTTTTCCGACTGAGAACCATGGCCTCGGATTTGGAGGTGCTGATTCTCATCCCGGCTGCTTCACACTCGGCTGCAAACCACCCCAGTGCACGCTGAAGGTCTTGGTCTGAGGAGGCCAACATGACAACATCATCTGCAAAAAGCAGTGACAAAATCATGTGGTTCCCAAACCGGACACTCTCCGGCCCTTGGCTGCGCCTAGAAATTCTGTCCATAAAATTTATGAACGGAACCAGTGACAAAGGGCAGCCCTGCCGGAGTCCAACATGCACCAGGAACAAGTCTGACTTGCTGCCGGCAATACGGACCAAGCTCTTGCTCCGGTAGTACAGGGACCAAACAGACCTAAGCAAGGGGCCCCCGGACTCCGTACTCCCAGTGCACACTCCACAGGACACCACGAGGGACACAGTCAAATACACTCTCCAAATCCACAAAACACATGTGGATTGGTTGGGCAAACTCCCATGAACCCTCCAGCACCCTGGAAAGGGTATAGAGCTGGTCCAGTGATCCACGACCGGGATGAAAACCACACTGTTCCTCCTGAATCCGAGGTTCCACTATCGGCCGAATTCTCCTCTCCAGTACCCTGGCATAGACTTTCCTGGGGAGGCTGAGAAGTGTGATCCCCCTGTAGCTGGAACACACTCTCCGGTCCCCCTTCTTGAAAAGAGGGACCACCACCCCGGTCTGCCAGTCCAGAGGCACTGTACCCAACCGCCACACGATGTTGTAGAGGAGTGTCAGCCAAGACAGCCCCAAAACATCCAGAGACTTGAGGTACTCAGGGCGGATCTGATCGACCCCCGGTGCCTTGCCACCAAGGAGCTTTTTAACTACCTCGATGACTTCAGCCCGGGTGATGGATGAATCCATCTCTGAGCTCTCAGTCACTGCTTCCTCAATGGAAGACGTGTTGGTGGGATTGAGGAGATCCTCAAAGTATTCCTTCCACCATCCGACAATATCCCCAGTTGAGGTCAACAGTTGCCCATCTCCACTGTAAACTGTGTTGGTAGGGCACTGCCAGAATCTCTTCGAGGCCAACCAATAGTCTTTCTCCATGTCCTCATGGAGGCCCGATTCCCAGGCCCGATTTTTTGCCTCCACAACTACCCGGGCTGCAGTCCGCTTGGTCTGCCTGTACCCGTCAGCTGCCTCAGGAGTCCCACAAGCCAACCAGGCCCGATAGGACTCCTTCTTCAGCTTGACGGCATCCCTTACTTCCGGTGTCCACCACCGGGTTCGGGGATTTCCGCCAGCTCCAAGCAGCCGTGTCGACAATGGAGGTGGAGAACATGGTCCACTCGGACTCAATATCTCCAGACTCCCTCGAGATCTGGTCGAAGCTCCATCGGAGATGGGAGTTGAAGATCTCTCTGACAGGGGGCTCGGCCAAACGTTCCCAACAGACACTCACAGTACGTTTGGGTCTCCCGAGTCTGTCTAGCTTCCTCCCCCACCATCGGATCCAACTCACCACGAGGTGGTGATCAGTTGACAGCTCCACCCCTCTCTTCACCCGAGTGTCCAAGACATACAGCCAGAGGTCAGATGAGACGACCACAAAGTCGATCATCGACCTCCGGGCTAGGGTGTCCTGGTCCCACGTGCACTGATGGACACCCTTATGCTTGAACATGGTGTTTATTATGGACAAACTAAAGCCGTGACTAGCACAGAAATCCAATAACAGAACACCGCTCGGGTTCAGATCAGGGGGGCCGTTCCTCCCAATCACGCCCCTCCAGGTATCACTGTCACTGCCCACGTGTGCGTTGAAGTCCCCCAGTAGAACGATGGAGTCTCCAGTTGGAGCACTTTCCAGCACCCCTCCCAGAGACCCCATTAGGGCTGGGTACTCCGCACTGCCGTTTGGCCCGTAGGCACATACGACAGTGAGAGATCTATCCCCTACCCGAAGGCCCAGGGAAGCGACCCTCTCATTCACCGGGTTGAACTCCAACACATGGTAGCTGAGCTGGGGGGCTATAAGCAAACCCACTCCAGCCCGCCGCCTCTCACCATGGGCAACTCCAGAGTGGTAGAGAGTCCAGCCTCTCTCAAGAAGTGTGGTTCCAGAGCCCAAGTTGTGCATGGAAGTGAGCACGACTATCTCTAGCCGGTACCTCTCAACCTCCCGCACAAGCTCAGGCTCTTTCCCCGCCAGCGAGGTGACATTCCATGTCCCTAAAGCCAGTTTCCGTGTCCAGAGATCGGGTCGTCAGGGGCCTAGCCTTAGACTGTCGCCCGATCCACTACGCACCAGCCCCATATGATCCCTCCTGCAGGTGGTGAGCCCACGGGTGGGTGGCCCCACGTCGCTCATTCGGGCTGAGCCCAGCCGGGCCCCACCCTGGAGCCAGGCCCGGTGTTGGGGCTCGTATGCGAGCGCCTGGTTGCCGGGCCTGGCTCCAGGGTGGGGCCCCGGCTGCGCCATGCTGGGCGACATCTCGGTCCTGGTTTTAATTTGACTCACTCATCGCCGTAATCATACTTTAGACCTAATACTGTCACATGGTATAAATGTTGATACCGTTGAAATTCTGCAGCAGAGCGACGACATTTCAGATCATTACCTAGTATCTTGTATACTTAAATTAGCTAAGGCTGCAAAGCCGTCCCCTCGCTTGAAATATGGCAGGACTATCACCACTACCACTAAAGATTGCTTTGTAAATAATCTTCCTCATCAGTTCTATCTCCTCAGCATCCAAGAGAGCCTAGAGCCAACTCGATGTTGCAACAGAAACTGCTGACTCTCTCTTTTCAGCACTTTAGACACAGTTGCTCCCCTGCGTTTAAAGAAGATTAAAGAAAATAGCCCAACGCCATGGTACAACGAGCACACTCGGGCCCTCAAAACAGCAGCCAGAAAAATGGAGCACAGCTGGAAGAAAACAAAACTAGAGGTTTTTCGCAATTCGTGAAAAGAGAGCATGATCACATACAGAAAGGCCTTAAAAACTGCTAGATCTGCTTATTTCTCGACTCTCTTAGAAGAAAACAAACACAACCCTAGGCATTTATTCGATACAGTGGCTAAATTAACCAAAAATAAAGCTTTTGATGTTTGTAAACAGCGCAGCAATGACTTTATGAACTTCTTTACGTGTAAGATTGATAATGTTAGGAAGAAAATTATAACCATGCAACAGTCTACTACAGTATCACATCAGACAGAGCATTGTTGTGTCACTGAGGAAAAATTACACTCATTCACTGCTATAGGAGAGGAAGAATTGGCTAAACTCGTTAAATCATCAAAATAAACAACATGTATGCTCGACCCTATACCAACTAGGTTATTAAAAGAGATGCTTCCAGAGGTCAAAGACCCTCTTCTTAATATTATTAATTCATCTTTGTCATTAGGATATGTACCGAAAACTTTTAAGTTGGCTATTGTAAAACCACTCATTAAAAAAATGCAACTTGATCTTACAGAATTAGTCAATTACAGGCCAATCTCAAATCAACCCTTTCTGTCAAAAATACTAGAAAAGACAGTGTCTTCACAATTATGCTCCTTTAGAAATAAATGGTATCTGTGAGGATTTCCAGTCAGGATTTAGACTGTATCATAGTACTGAGACTGCTCTCATCAGAATTACAAATGATTTACTCTTATCATCCGATCGTGGTTGTATCTCTCTATTAGTGTTACTTGATCTTAGCGCTGCATTCGATACTATCGACCACAACATTCTTTTGAATAGACTCGAAAATTACGTTGGCATTAGTGGAATTGCATTGGCATGGTTTAAATCATACTTATCTAACCGTTATCAGTTTGTAGCAGTAAATGAAGAGATGTCACAAGTTCAGTATGGAGTACCGCAGGGCTCAGTGCTAGGACCGTTGCTCTTCACCCTGTACATGCTACCATTGGGAGATATGGCGTTAGTTTTCAACTGTTATGCTGACGATACTCAGCTCTATATTTCTTCACGCCCTGACGAAATTTACCAATTCACAAGATTAACGGAATACATAGCTGATATAAAAAATTGGATGACCAGTAATTTCCTGCAACTTAATTCAGAAAAAAACAAACAAAAAAAACAAAATGTAATTATTGGACAAAAAAGCTCCGCAAGTAGTAACCTAGAATACTGTCTAACACTCGATGGCTGCTCTGTCAAGCCCTCGTCATCAGTTAGGAACCTGGGTGTGCTCTTTGATACCAATCTTTCATTTGAAAGCCACGTTTCTAACATCTGTAAAACTGCATTCTACCATCTTAAAATATATCTAAATTATGGCGCATACTTTCAATGCAAAATGCTGAACAGTTAATTCACGCATTCATGACCTCAAGGCTAGATTATTTTAATGCTTTACTGTGGTTGTCCTCCTCGCTTAATAAACAAACTCCAGCTGGTGCAAAACACATCAGCTCGAGCTCTTACTAGAACCAGGAAGTATGACCATATTAGCCCGGTTCTGTCAACACTGCACTTGCTCCCTATTAAACATTGTATAAATTTTAAAATCTTGCTTATTACTTACAAAGCACGTCTATTGCGGTCTCAAAACTCTGGCCAGTTGATAATACCTAGAATATCAAAATCAACTGCAGGCGTTCGATCCTTTTCCTATTTAGTACCTAAACTCTGGAACAGTCTTCCTAGCATTGTTCGGGAAGCAGACACACTCTGTGTCAGTTTAAATCTAGACTAAAAACGCATCTCTTTACTATGACATACACATAGAACATTATCAATCTCTATTATTCAAATCAATTAAATGATTGTTAAGCTGCATTAACTAGGTCAGCCGGAACCGAGAACACTTCCCATAACACCTGATGTACTCGTTACATCATAAGAAGAATGGCATCTACGCTAATGTTAGTTTCTCGGTTTATCCCGAGGTTTACTGCAGTCAGTCAGATCCGGGCCGTAGCCAGATCAGATGGTGGACCTGCGCCTGGACATGACCAACACATCCCTGAAATGTCTGCAGACAGCGTGTCAATTAAACTCCCCCTGTAAATGCCGCATCGTCACGACATCCTCATTAAACCCGTCTCCGGCATGACGACTACAATCTTTCGAATAATCTTACGAATATGTATTTATCTAATATGACTTAAGACCTGCGATGTTGCCAGAATTATAATCATACACTGTTTGTTCGTCGGCCAGAGGAGAACTAGCACCCCGACTGAGCCTGGTTTTTCCCAAGGTTTTTTTTCTCCATTCTGGCCCTCAAGGAGTTTTGGTTCCTTGCCACCGTTGCCTTTGGCTTTTGGCTTGCTCAGTTGGGGACACCTAAATTTCAACTATATTACCGATCTGCCTACATTGACACTATATGATAATTGAAATTAGCTGGATAACATCACTGTTTCACCAGAGCGGCTGTGCAGCCGAATCAAATTCTGTTGCATTATTTTCCTGTTAACACTGTGAAGCTGCTTTGAAACAATTGGACTTAAAAAGTGCTATTTAAAAAAAGGTGATTTAATTTCATTGCAAAAGAGGCTGGCTGTTCACAGAGCTCTGTGTCCAAGCACATTAATAGAGAGGCGAAGGGAAGGAAAAGATGGCAATAGGGATAACCGCACCCTGGAGAGTTGTGAAACAAAACCCATTCAAAAATGTGGGGGAGATTCACAAAGAGTGGACTGCAGCTGGAGTCAGTGCTTCAAGAATCACTACGCACAGATGTATGCAAGACATGGGTTTCAGCTGTCGCATTCCTTGAGTCAAGCCACTCTTGAACAACAGACAGCGGCAGAAGCGTCTCGCCTGGGCTAAAGACAAAAAGGATGGGACTGCTGCTGAGTGCTCCAAAGTTATGTTCTCTGATGAAAGCAAATTTTGCATTTCCTTTGGAAATCAGGGTCCCGGAGTCTGGAGGAAGAGAGGAGAGGCACACAATCCACGTTGCTTGAGGTCCAGTGTAAAGTTTCCACAGTCAGTGATGGTTTGGGGTGCCATGTCATCTGCTGGTGTTGGTCCACTGTGTTTTCTGATGTCCAAGGTCAACGCAGCCGTATACCAGGAAGTTTTAGATCACTTCATGCTTCCTGCTGCTGACCAACTTTATGGAGATGCAGATTTTACTTTCCAACAGGACTTGGCACCTGCACACAGTGCAAAAGCAACCAGTACCTGGTTTAAGGACCATGGTATCCCTGTTCTTAATTGGCCAGCAAACTCGGCTGACCTTAACCCCATAGAAAATCTATGGGCTATTGTGAAGAGGAAGACGTGATATGCTAGATGCAACAATGCAGAAGAGCTGAAGGCCACTATCAGAGCAACCTGGGCTCTCATAACACCTGAGCAGTGCCACAGACTGATGGACTCCATGCTACGCCGCATTGCTGCAGTAATTCAGGCAAAAGGAGCCCCAACTAAGTATTGAGTGCTGTACATGCTCATACTTTTCATATTCATACTTTTCAGTTGGCCAAGATTTCTAAAAATCCTGTCTAAAAGTCCTTTCTTTGTCTTAAGTAATATTCTAATTTGGGAATTTCCTTAGTTGTCAGTTATAATCATCAAAATTAAAAGAAAAAAACATTTGAAATATATCAGTCTGTGTGTAATGAATGAATATAATATACACGTTTCACTTTTTTGAATGGAATTAGTGAAATAAATCAACTTTTGATGATATTCTAATTACATATACATATATATATATATATATATATATATATATATATATATATATATAAAAAATCTGTGACATAACGAGGTTCAAAAACCGAAAATAGAGCGTTGAAACAGGAAGTGAAGTAAACCAAAGAGAATGTCAAATAAGGGTCCACATAGCAGAACATAAACCTGACAATACAATTGTAGGGCTATTGTTATATGTATAATAGTTAGTTCTGATAATCGAATCTGACTGGACAAGAGACTTTCTGCTAATATTTCACCAGTAAAAGCAAAACTACTCATCTCTGCGTGTTCTAGACGGGATGTCAGTCAGTGCCGTTACGATGTTATGCCACAAGGTGGCAGCAAGGGACTGTCTTTGAGTGAGTCTTTAAGCTGTTCGTTCAACTGCACGTTCAAAAACGCTGATTCTTTCAAAAAGAGATGTAATGAAACGGCTGTTGAAATCATTTTAACTTTGAACGCCCGTTTAAAAGACTCAGCTGACCAGCAATGCGTCAATGCTAAGCCAGAGATTTCGCATTCCTTGGACATGGCAATCTTTTTTCACGAATGTGTCTCGGCCTGAAGGACAGACGCAAGTAATTGCATGCACTCATCATTCGTCTTCTCTCACACTCACTTTCTGTTTAGGCTTAAGTGCAAATCACCATTGTACACATTATGTTATCATAACTAACTTATTTAATATTCAGTACACATGCACGAAGTGTAAAACGAGAAGGGCATAGTTTAACAAAAAAAGAAATGACAAATCGCGGTTGCTGCAGTTCTTGCGTTGATCTGCGGTTAGCTCCTCAAATTGCGAGATTGCGGTTATCGTGACAGCCCTATTTAATCTCACTTTATTAACCAATGTTTTTGTTGCTGACCTTCGATGGTCTACTTCAACCATACTTTTATTTTTTTCATTATTGCAGAAGTAAGCGTGTTGAACTTTCTGCATCCTACAATCCAGAACGGCTGAACATCTGAAAAGTTATTTTTAACTGAGCCCCCTACTGTACATGCGTGAATTTGCATTTCTTTCAGCCTGAGGCTTATTCATTTAAATTTTAGCGTGAAAGGGCCTACATGGCTCATGATACTGATAATATCACGATGCAGCAATTCTGCGATAATCAATATATTACTAGACAATCCTATAATGATGCATCACGATATCCGTCTAACTATGAAAACACAATGCCCATGAAAAGGCATTGTTTTCCAGACTTTGGACTCCACTTAATTAATCAGATATTGGTTAACCAAATCAAAAATGTTTGAACAAAGCTGGAGGTTCATGCTGACATTAACCACTTTCACACCACAAAATATAAAAAATGTTTCTGCACATTTTTGCTCAATATGTGCCTGCTTGCACAACTGCAGCTCTATACAGGTATGAATATTATTAGAAACGTATGTCATAGGCAATCTGCTGACATTTGGATCTTTTGTTAGTTTTTGTTTGTGTGTATCTGCATTTTAATGTGTAAAAGCACAGTTTTGGAAGTATATATAAAATAGGCCTATGCAACAACAAAAGCAAAAATACACGAAGCTTTGCTTGACCTTCTGAGTGTCAATATCTTGTCGGATGTTGCCCATGTCTTTATTGGTCTTCTCTCGCTGTTTTTCAGCTTCGTGTAGTTGTTTTTCCACCTCTTGGAGCTCAGTTTCTTTTTGCTAAATAAGAAAAAGTCAAAAAGTAAATAAATGGGGGAAATGAATCATTTATTAGGATTGCACATAATTGTGCCGTACCTCTTTGTAGCTGTCTTTGCCCTCTTCAATGTACTTGAGGATCTCTCTTTCAAGGAGAGTCAAGCCTTTAACTTTTTCCTTGATTGCATTTATCTAAAAAAAAGTATAACGCTTTAGTCAACTCTGACGATAAGCAATGACTTTGTGTTGCATTCAAGTAAAAATCCAAAAACTTTCATGTGATACACTGTGGTGAATAAGTTCAATGATGAGTCACATAAAACCCAAAACACAAAAACACATAAACCAACACCTTTTCTTGCCCTTCTTCCTGTTTCTGCATCCTGCGCTTAGCAAGGTCCTGTTTCTCTAGCTGGAGCTTCTCCAGAGTTGCAGCTAGAGGAGACATCTGCTCCTTTGCATCCTAATAAGCACAAATCATGACACAACAGTTAAAAATATGATAACACCAACTGTTCTAAAGTCTGGGTTCGGTAAGATTTCATGTTTTTGAAAGAATTCTCTTATGCTTGCCACAGCTGCATTTATTTGATCAAAATGCAATTAAAAAAAAATGGAAAATGGAAAAACTGTTCAAATGATGTAAGTGAAAGCTGAATTTTCAGCAGCCATTATACTATTATACTAATATGCTGATTTAATGCTCAATAAACATTTCTTATTACTGTATTATCAATGCTGAAAACAGTTGTACTGCTTAAAGGATTAGTTCACCTCAAAATGAAACGTTCCTGATATTTTACTCACCCCCATCTCATCCAAGGTGTCCGTGTCTTTCTTTCTTCATTCGAAAATAAATTGAGGAAGTTTTTTTGAGGAAAACATTCCATAATTTTTCTCCACATAATGCGCAGCTCTGAGCCTCGGCACTGATTGTGCAATCATGCCGGAGCGGTCACGCCAGATATAGGCGGAAGTACCACCCCAAGTGAACGTGCGAGGACTAATACAAATGCCCTTTACTAAAAATGTCGTAGCTTTACCTTTACCTTTTTTTTTTTTTTTTTTTGCTAAAGGACATTTGTATTAGTCTTCACACGAGTGCTTTGTAAACACAGGGGCGGAACATCTGCCTACGTCCAGCGTGACTGTTCCGGCGTGATTACGTAGTCACTGGCACGCCGCAGAGCAGCGCAAGATAAGCAATTGAGGTTAAAAAGTATATACATTTTCATTTATTTTGAAAATGGCCAATGGTTTCACTAGATAAGACCCTATTCCTCGTCTGGGATCGTGCAGAGCCTCTGAAGCCCTTCCTTTGAAGCTGCATTGATTTGGGCCTTCAACATTTTGGTTGCCATAGAAGTCTATAATGTGGAGAAAAATCCTGGAATGTTTTCCTCAAAAAAAGTTTATTTTCGACTGAAGAAAGAAAGACATGAACATCTTGGATGAGATGGGGGTGAGTAAATTATCAGTACATTTTCTAATCCTTTAACATTTTTGAGGAAATTGTGGTAATTTGTCAGATTCTTTAATGAATAGAAAGTTTAACCCCTTAAGCCCTGAAGGCATTTTCAGAGTTGTTTTTTCTGAGCGACATACACAAAAGGTTGGTATTGTTTGACAGGAAAAAAAAGTAATATCTTTTTTTTTAAATTACATTTGGACATTCTCATGCAATAACTCAGGAAGGAAATAAGGTAGGAGGATCATTCTTTTTGGTGAAGTTCCTCTAAATATGTTCTGTGGTGATTTAGTAATTTGATTATAGTTGCATTTATTGTTTGCACTTAAGACTAAGAAAAACACAGTTATTTATTTTTGTTATGTATACTGTTTTTATTTCTATGTTCAATTTGTGGAAAGGAGTTGAATTAGGAGGTCACACACAGCCTCAATCAGAAGTTCTGGGAGCTCATAATTCATGTACAGTAAGGTCTGAAGAGACTCATGTGAAATCATACAGGAGACAAGCCAGTCAGTTGAGTTTGTTTGTTACAGTGCTTGCATATTGTTGTCTTTCAATGCATATAATTAATTCTCAGAAAGTAGAACTGAAATGACATTCATTAAGACGAGTTAAAACATTTCAAAATGCACCAGCAGACTATTTTTCCAGTCATGAATTTTGTCATTGAGGATTTCTGAAAAAAAAACTGCTCATTCTCGTGAACCCAATCTCGTGTCTCGTCTCGTGAGCTAAGTGTAATAAATTATTTTATTTATCAGCAAATAACTCAGCACTACTTAGGAGTTACTCAAATTATCTACATACATTGTAAAGTTCAGACTCTAAGCTTTCAAATGACACCTATTTTGTGTTGATGAAGGCAGTGTTTTGAAAAAATATGATAATGTTTCGTAGCTGGTGGTACTCTCCGTTTTATAGGGATTACTCAGCACTTGTTAGGAGTTACATTCTTTAAAAAACTGAGCTATTAAGCTTTAAAATTATACCTATTTTGTGTTTTTCTATTCAGTGGTTGCTTAATAATTTGGGCACTTTGGGCTTAAGGGGT
Organism: Paracanthobrama guichenoti; assembly: GCA_018749465.1. Classification (NCBI taxonomy): domain Eukaryota; kingdom Metazoa; phylum Chordata; class Actinopteri; order Cypriniformes; family Gobionidae; genus Paracanthobrama; species Paracanthobrama guichenoti. The sequence continues at coordinate 27,978,629 of CM031963.1, forward strand.
CAAAGAACAGAATTTATTTTAAATGGACATTTTTGTAATGTATATTACTGTCATTTTTTATCGGTTCAATGCATTCTTGCTGAATAAATACATAAATAACATAGAAGTTCCCTTTCATTGGTTCACTCAATGCTGAGTCAGGAGCTGAAGCTATGGGAACAGTATACCACAGCACCACACTATGATGTAACTGCTGGTTTATCAGTCTGTGACTGCACAAGAATGAAGCACTGACAAATATGAATGAATGACACCCCGCTCAAGCAAAAACAAAAACTGGGAACCTGGGGTCAGGTCAATATCAAGATAATAAAATCTAATAAAAGTGTGAAAAAAATAAATAAATAAATAAATAACTGTGTCCAGTGAACATATAAAAGGGAACTTTTTTCATTATGAACCAAAGGCACATTAAAGTGGAAAGGCGCTCCTCACCCGAATGTCTCGGTGGAGTGTTTGGATTTCAGTGGAGAACTCCACACACTGCTCCTCCAACTGTTGACGCTTCTGCATGTTGCTAGAGATCTGGAGCTTTTCTCCACGAATCTCGTTTACACTGCTCCTCAAGGCCTGGATCTGCTCCTGCTGGTCCTGGATCAGTTTCCTTTTCAGCTCGATCTTACTGCAGGCTACACATGAGGAGCATCACATGGAGACACAGTGATAAACAGGGTCATATAGGTGTTAGAAATTATTTTACCAGTGTTTGGGTATTTGACAAAAAATACTTTGTTGACATATCCTGAGGTGTGACATGCAACATGTACAATATTTTTTTTTCTACAGCATTTTGCTAATACTTCTTAATTAACAATTAAATACATTAACAATGCATGCAGACTTAAATTGAGGACCTTTTTTTTTTTTTTTTTTTTTTTTTATTGAGGACATAAGCCCCGTTTCCACCGAAATTACCCAGAACAATTTGTCCCAGGAAATCTTTTCCCCAGGAACTATTTTTCTCCCTGACCTGTTGCGGTCTGTGTTTCAGGACAGTGAAGATTAGTCCGGTGACGTAGGACTGTGCACAAATTTCCAGAGCCCACTGGATTTCATCCTCCGCAAATAAATGTAATAAAGCCTGAACCTTCTCGTCGGTCCATCGCTCATCTCTTTAAAACTCCATTGTTGATTCGAATAGCAAACAACTCTTACTGCACGCATGAACGTGAACTCAACCAATCAGCATGTTGTATATATATATATATATATACAAATGACAATGGTTTAAAATGATGTACATGACCATTCAAAAGTTTGGGGTCAGTAAGATGTTTTTTTAAAAGAAATGAATACTTTTTCTGAAGGATCATGTGACACAGAAGACATGAATAAATTACACTCACCTAAAGGATTATTAGGAACACCATACTAATACTGTGTTTGACCCTCTTTCGCCTTCAGAACTGCCTTAATTCTACGTGGCATTGATTCAACAAGGTGCTGAAAGCATTCTTTAGAAATGTTGGCCCATATTGTTAGGATAGCATCTTGCAGTTGATGGAGATTTGCGGGATGCACATCCAGAGCACGAAGCTCCCGTTCCACCACATCCCAAAGATGCTCTATTGGGTTGAGATCTGGTGACTGTGGGGGCCACTTTAGTACAGTGAACTCATTTTCATGTTCAAGAAACCAATTTGAAATGATTCAAGCTTTGTGACATGGTGCATTATCCTGCTGGAAGTAGCCATCAGAGAATGGGTACATGGTGGTCATAAAGGGATGGACATGGTCAGAAACAATGCTCAGGTAGGCCGTGGCATTTAAACGATGCCCAATTGGCACTAAGGGGCTTAAAGTGTGCCAAGAAAACATCCCCCACACCATTACACCACCACCACCAGCCTGCACAGTGGTAACAAGGAATGATGGATCCATGTTCTCATTCTGTTTACGCCAAATTCTGACTTTACCATCTGAATGTCTCAACAGAAATCGAGAGTCATCAGACCAGGCAACATTTTTCCAGTATTCAACTGTTCAATTTTGGTGAGCTTGTGCAAATTGTAGCCTCTTTTTCCTATTTGTAGTGGAGATGAGTGGTGCCTGGTGGGGTCTTCTGCTGTTGTAGCCCATCCGCCTCAAGGTTGTGCGTGTTGTGGCTTCACAAATGCTTTGCTACATACCTCGGTTGTAACGAGTGGTTATTTCAGTCAAAGTTGCTCTTCTATCAGCTTGAATCAGTCGGCCCATTCTCCTCTGACCTCTAGCATCAACAAGGCATTTTCGCCCACAGGACTGCCGTATACTGGATGTTTTTCCCTTTTCACACCATTCTTTGTAAACCCTAGAAATGGTTGTGCGTGAAAATCCCAGTAACTGAGCAGATTGTGAAATACTCAGACCGGCCCGTCTGGCACCAACAACCATGCCACGCTCAAAATTGCTTAAATCACCTTTCTTTCCCATTCTGACATTCAGTTTGGAGTTCAGGAGATTGTCTTGACCAGGACCACACCCCTAAATGCATTGAAGCAACTGCCATGTGATTGGTTGATTAGATAATTGCATTCATGAGAAATTGAACAGATATTCCTAATAATCCTTTAGATGAGTGTATATTAAAACAGAAATACTTTTAAATTGTTATAATTTATTATATATATCCATAAATGCAGCCTTGGTGAGCATAAGAGACTTCTTTCAAAAACTCTTAGTAAAAAATACAAACCCCAAACTTTTGAACAGGAGTGTACATTCACAAAAAGCTGTTTTTATTCTACATAAACTGCTGAACGTACTGGTGTCCAGGCGGTGCTGGGTCTCTTGTTTCTCCTGGCTGACCTGCTGCATGGTGCGGCTGAGGTCAACTCCCTGCAGTCGGGCTGCATGTTGAGCAATCTTTCTCTCCACATCCTTCAGGTCAAGCTACATATAACAGGAAACAATCGGATTATGCACAGGTGAATAAAAATACTGCTTGTCAAGTTGTGAAACATTGATTATATATACTATTTCCTATAAGTTTGTACTTATTTCAAGTGAGAACAATATATCAACAGCCATTTATGAGAACTAATCATTTATAGCACACCTTTACAGTAAGGTTTTTTTTTTTTTTTAAATAAAAAGGGGTCTACACAATGGTCTCTGGACAATATTTTAATGATTCATAACAAAATGAATCACTGTATGGCCAACTAAGATGTCTATCTAGATAAAGGTTAGGACCATTTTTCGGTAGTAGTACAGCACAACTAAGTTGCTATTTCCTTGTTGACTTCTATCTGTAACATTATTAGGCATTGTAATTATGTTTTTATGACCACATGTAATTATTGCTTATTAGTGAGCTAAACTAATGATGACTAAACTCGCTCGCAAATACAGTCATCTAACAATTAGCGTAACTGTTATTTTGTATACACAATGCTATTTATGCATGATAAACACAATATTTAAAAAAAAAACAAATTGCAAAACGGCTGCAAATTTGTGTTCTGGCTGTGAGTTAAATGTGTTAAGTGAAAATCCTGCATTGTCCACCTTTACAACTGCATAACTTTTGCTCTATTCTTCATAAAGCTATCATATGACTTCAGAAAACTAAAGATTAAGTAAATAATAAACTTCCAATAAGAATAAGAATCAAAATACTGCAGTATTCTGACTGTTTTATATGCTAACTCAATAAGAATTTAAATATATGTTGTGTTGTTCTGACGTGCTGCATTTTACTGGATTTTATTTGCGGTGTTTGGGCTGACTGGAGATGAGCTTAGACCTGATAGCGATCCATGAGGGAGACATCCTGCAGACAGGCCTTGGCTGTATCTTCCTCGGACATCAGTGTGCACAGCAGTGTCTCCTGCTCCTCAGTGTCTCCTTTCAGCTTCTCAATGTCTCGATTCACACGCTGGAGATTATTTCTGAGCTCTGGCAGCTCTTTCTCCTGGAGCTCCACTATGGACTGTCTGTCGGTACAAAAATTATTCGTCAATATCAATATATTGGGTGGACGGATGGATTGAGGGGTAAACTGGTGAATGGATGGATGGATGGGAAATGAAGGGCTAAACAGGTGGACGGATGGGTGGATGGGGAATAAAGGGGTAAACAGGTGGATGGATGGATGGATGGGGGAATGAAGGAGTAAACAGGTGGATGGAAAGATGGATGGGGAATGAAGGGGTAAAAAGTGGATGGATGGATGATGGAAGGATGGGGAATGAAGAGCTAAACAGGTGAACAGATGGATGGATGGGGAATAAAGGGGTAAACAGGTGGATGGATGGACGGATGGATGGATGGATGGATGGATGGATGGAAGGAAGGGGGAATGAAGGTGAACGGATGGATGGATGGATGATGGATGGAAGGAAGGATGGGGAATGAAGGGGTAAACAAGTGGACAGATGGGTGGATGGGGAATAAAGGGGTAAACAGGTGGATAGATGGATGGATGGCTGGATGGATGAATGAAGGAGTAAAACATGAATGGATGGATAGAAGGATAGGGAATGAAGGGGCAAACAGGTGGATGGAAGGATGGATGGGGAATGAAGGGATAAAAAGTGGATGGATGGATGAATGGATGGATGGGGAATGAAGAGCTAAACAGGTGAACAGATGGATGGATGGGGGAATAAAGGGGTAAACAGGTGGATGGATGGACGGATGGATGGATGGAAGGAAGGGGGAATGAAGGTGAACGGATGGATGGATGGATGATGGATGGATGGATGGAAGGATGGGGAATGAAGGGGTAAACAAGTGGACAGATGGGTGGATGGGGAATAAAGGGGTAAACGGGTGGATAGATGGATGGATGGCTGGATGGATGAATGAAGGAGTAAAACATGAATGGATGGATAGAAGGATAGGGAATGAAGGGGTAAACAGGTGGATGGAAGGATGGATGGGGAATGAAGGGATAAAAAGTGGATGGATGGATGAATGGATGGATGGGGAATGAAGGGGTAAGCAGGTGGACAGATGGATGGATAGATGGATAAGGGAATGAAAGGGTAAACAAGAGGACAGATGGGGGAATGAAGGGTTAAACATTGACGGATGGATGGCAGGATGGGGGAATGAATGAGTAAACAGGTGGACAGATGGATTGATAGATGGATAAGGGAATGAAGGGGTAAACAGGTGTAAGTAAGTAAAGGTTGGATGGCTAAAGTGATAAACAGATTGAGTACTGGACAGGTAGATAAATAGAGAGATAAATTAATGGACAGACACAGTCAGACTAAAAACTGTTATTGCCTGATAGGCTTCAGTGCCATCATTTCATCACGTCTGCGCTCTTTTCTCTTCAAGTCCTGCTCTGTGTTCTTCAGTTTGTCTGGGACGAGCCGCAGCTTGGACTGCATGTCATTAATGACGTCCTGGAGCTCTGCCTCGGATGGGAACACGCGCTGACATACGGGACAACAGGGCTCGCCCTCCTCCGTCAGCTGACTGATGAACTGACTGTACACGGCTGTGGCACCCGCCAGCATGGCTGCTCAGAGAAGAGAAAAAGACACTGATAATCACATTAAAAAACATGGAAGACAAGGAAAACTAGGGATGTTAATGAGGTTATGGGTTAACATAATACTGGGTTATGTAACCGCTGCAAACTACATCAACTCAGCTGTGTGGGTAACATTGTCAGCTACCACATAAGATCTCCCAGCTTGCTACTTCATATCACAGTCATTGCTATACTTGACATAAAGCCGGCTATATCCTGTTAGCCAATAAACAGTAATTTACCATCAACCAGGCCCACACAGAATCTGCATCTGAAAAGCTTCAGACTTTAAAAGGCCATCAAACACAAAACACATCCCTCATGTGTGTATGATTTGGCCTCATTACATTTGCATTTCCTACCAAATGTATATGAATTCTGCATTATTCTGAAGATTTCAAACCTCCAAAATTAGCACAGAATGTATATTTTGTGTGGATCTGAAATGTTTTGTAATGCCGAACACACTTCCGTACCTCTCTGTTTAGAACACTTCTCCAGCTCATCCTGCAGTTTGCCCAGGTCCGACTGGAAGTCCTGACTGCCGCACACGTTAAAAAGCCTCTCTTCATAGCTGGCCAGCTGCTCTTCCTTACGTTTGATTTCTGCCATGAAGTGAGTCTTCTTCTGTTCTCCAGATGCAAGCTCCTTACTATGAAAAACAAAACATAGCAAGATATTTCACTCAAGTGTCTTGTCTAGCAATGCTAGTTAACTTATCATTAAGTCCGAACCACATCGAATTAACCAAAAGTTGGAGAATTACATTATATTGTGCAAATACAGCATTTTATTTTACATGCACATGTATTTTATTGATGTGTGAAGTCTTTAATTGTCTAGACCGCACTATTAGACGGGGCATTCTTTATTTGTGGTGGCATGTGGTGTCCCTCTACTTTACAACAGCTGAAATAAACTTTAAAAACCAATGAATTACACAGTATTTTCATAGTTGTATTGTGTAGAATAAACACAATTTGTGCACTATTAATACATTTTTGTTTTAAAATACATAAGTACATAGTTTGAGAGATTGCATTTGTAACAAAATATGCACGTTCCCGCCATGCCTCAGAGAGGTAACATGGATGTAATTGCAAAAATATAACGTTTTTAAAACAAATAAAGTGGTTATATTGTGAATATAGATTTTATTTAACATGTACAATTTTATTAAATTGTTTTTAAAAAAATACATATTTTGTAATATCTAAGAAAAAAGTAGTGTCCCCCAAATTCATGTCTGGTGTTACAACAATGGATGTCGTCCCTTTAAGAAAAGGGGGAAATCTATTTGGACTACGTTCTGTGTGTAAAGGCCATTGCAGGTTCTGGTTGATCTGAGGGGTGCCTGGTGAGGACATTCTTTCTTATTAATTTTCTTAAAGTTGGCTAAATTTCTGACAATTTCATGTGTCGCACTTTATTAGTGTCTGTGGTGCTATTACATAGTTACTTATTAATATTTCCAAAATGTCCCCTGACCTTTAAATCATCATGATGGCAGCCTCCATTTTATAAAAGTCTGGATTTAGGCTAATTTGTCTGTGGTGTTACTGTCTTTCCTGGTAACACAGACTCTATATTAACTCCACAAACCTTTTATGCAATATTACATCTGTGGTGTTACTCCAAAATGTAGGCCTATCTGAAATGTCTTTCCTTCAGAGCCATTTAATCTTATAATTTAATGTTTTTAGACTGTAAAGTCTATTTAATCTTTTAGAAAGATCTTTTTGCTTCGATTGCTCCTTTCTACCCTGTTTGCTGTTGCTGCTGTGCTCGCATGTGCTCTGCTCTGCTCTTTTGGGATTTTTATTTTATATAATTCTCTGTTGTTTAAACTGATAATTATAACCTACTCATCTTCATATATTGTCTAACATTGCCTACCACATTAAATCTGACATCACTAGCTTTTAGTCTAAATCACTATCACACGTTAGCTTTTCGTTAGCCTGTTAGCTTGCCATGTTAGCTTGCCTTGGCGAGAAGGCTTTCCCTGTGATAAATGTAAGGAGATAGTCAGGCTGACGGAGAAGATTTCAGAATTAGAGACAAGCATCCAGACTTTATTTGAGAGTAGTGAGAATGTAACAGCTTTAGACACTGCTTTGGATGCGACTAGCTTAGTGAACGTTGTACATTATTCGGTTCCAGCTGCAACAGGGCAGTTGGGTAACGGTGAGGCAGCATAGTCGCGGATCAAAAAAACACTCTTCTGTTCCGATTAGAACATCAAACAGGTTCTCCCCACTCAGTGACGCACCCACTGAGAATTCTGTTGAAAGTGCCCTAGTTATTGGTGATTCTATTACACGGAACGTGAAAATAGAGACACCAGCCACCATAGTCACATGTTTACCGGGAGCCAGAGCGCCTGACATCAAAGAAAATTCAAAAGTGCTGGCTAAAGCTAATCGTAAATTCTCTAAGATTATTATTCACGTCGGCACTAACGATGTTCGACTTCGCCAGTCGGAGATCACCAAAATTAACATTAAAGAGGTGTGTGAACTCGCAAGTAAAATGGCAGATGCAGTTTTTTGTTCTGGTCCGCTCCCTGTTAAGAGGATTGATGAGATACTTAGCAGACTATCATGACTCAATGGCTGGTTGTCTAAGTGGTGTCGCGCAAAATAACATAGGGTTTATAGACAATTGGAAAAGCTTTTGGGGCAGACCGGACCTGTTGAAGAGGGACGGCATCCATCCTTCTTGGAGTGGTGCTGCTCTTCTCTCTAGTAATTTGGCATATAGTCTTAGAGCTAAACCTTGACTAACTGGGGCCCAGGTCAGGAAGCAGATGGAATATAACCAACAACAATATATATGTCCAACAAATAAACAACAGATATAATACAGATAATCAAATGATAAAGCTTGGGTTGCTGAATATTCAATCCCTTTCCCCAAAAGCACTTATTGTTAATGATATGATTACAGATAATAATCTAGATGTGCTGTGTTTGACAGAAACCTGGCTAAAACCTGACGACTACATTACTTTAAATGAGTCCACCCCACAAGATTATTGTTATAAAACGAGCCGCATCTGAAAGGTAAAGGGGAAGGGGATGCTGTAATTTATAATAATATCTTCAGTATTACTCAGAAGTCTAGTTTCAAATATAATTCTTTTGAAGTTTTGGTGCTTTATGTAGCATTATGTAGTGTAATTGATAAATCCCGTTTGACATTTGTGCTAAGCCTGCAAAGCCGTCCCCTCGCTTCAAATATGGCAGAACCATCACTGCCGCCACTAAAGATTGCTTTTTAAATAATCTTCCTCATCAGTTTCATCTCCTCAGCATCCCAGATAGCCTAGAGGAACTCGATTTTGCAACAGAAACTATTGACTCTTTTTGCCAGCACTTTAGACACAGTTGCTCCCCGGCGCTTAAAGAAGATTAAAGAAAATAGTCCAACGCCGTGGTACAACGAGCACACCTGGGCCCTTAAAACAGCAGCCAGGAAAATGGAGCGCAGCTGGAAGAAAACAAAACTAGAGGTTTTTCGTAATTCATGGAAAGAGAGCATGATCGCATACAGAAAGGCCGTAAAAACTGCTAGATCTGCTTATTTCTCGAACTCTCTTAGAAGAAAACAAACACAACCCTAGGTATTTATTTGATACAGTGGCTAAGTTAACCAAAAATAAAGCTTCTATACCGACTAGGCTATTAAAAGAGATACTTCCAGAGGTCATAGATCCTCTTCTTAATATCATTAACTCATCTTTGTCATTAGGATATGTACCGAAAACCTTTAAGTTGGCTATTATCAAACCACTTATTAAAAAACCTCAACTTGATCCTACAGAATTAGTCAATTACAGGCCGATCTCAAATCTACCCTTTCTGCCAAAAATACTGGAAAAGGTAGTGTCTTCACAATTATGTTCCTTTTTAGAAAGAAATGGTATCTGTGAGGATTTCCAGTCAGGATTTAGACCGTATCATAGTACTGAGACTGCTCTCATCAGAGTTACAAATGATTTACTCTTAACATCCGATCATGGTTGTATCTCTCTATTAGTGTTACTCGATCTTAACGCTGCATTCGATACTATCGACCACAACATTCTTTTGAATAGACTTGAAAATGATGTTGGCATTAGCGGAATTGCATTGGCATGGTTTAAAATCATACTTATCTGACCGTTATCAGTTTGTAGCAGTAAATGAAGAGATGTCACACCGATCACAAGTTCAGTATGGAGTACCGCAGGGCTCAGTGCTAGGAGCGTTGCTCTTCACCCTGTACATGCTACCACTGGGAGCTATCATTAGGAAGCATGGCATTAGTTTTCACTGTTATGCTGACGATACTCAGATCTATATTTCTTCACGCCCTGACGAAACTTACCAATTCACAAGATTAATAGAATGCATAGCTGATATAAAACATTGGATGTCTAGTAATTTCCTGCAACTTAATTCAGAAAAAAATGATTTTTTTTAATTATTGGACAAAAAAACTCTGCAAGTTGTAACCTAGAATACTGTCTAACACTCGATGGCTGCTCTGTCAAGTCCTCGTCGTCAGTTAGGAACCTGGGTGTGCTCTTTGATACCAATCTTTCATTTGAAAACCACGTTTCTAACATCTGTAAAACTGCATTCTACCATCTTAAAAATACATCTAAATTACGGCACATCCTTTCAATGCAAAATGCTGAACAGTTAATTAATGTGTTCATGACCTCAAGGCTAGATTATTGTAATGCCTTACTGGGTGGTTGCCCTGCTCGCTTAATAAACAAAATCCAGCTGGTCCAAAACGCAGCAGCTTGAGCTCTTACTAGAACCAGGAAGTATGACCATATTAGCCCGGTTCTGTCAACACTGCACTGGCTCCCTATTAAACATTGAAATTTTAAAATCTTGCTTATTACTTACAAAGCACTAAATGGTTTAGCTCCCCAGTACTTGAGCGAACTCTTAACGCATTATACTCCATCACATCTATTGTGGTCTCAAAACTCTGTCCAGTTGATAATACCTAGAATATCAAAATCAACTGCAGGTGGTCGATCCTTTTCCTATTTAGCGCCTAAACTCTGGAACAGTCTTCCTAGCATTGTTCGGGAAGCAGACACACTCTGTCAGTTTAAATCTAGACTAAAAATGCATCTCTTTACTATGGCTTACACATAAACCATTATCAATTTCTATTATTCAAATCAGTAAATGACTGTTAGGCTGCATTAACTAGGTCAGCCGGAACCAGGAACACTTCCCATAACACCTGATGTACTTGTTACATCATAAGAAGAATGGCATCTATGCTAATGTTAGTCTTTCTGTTTATCCCGAGGTTTACTGCAGTCAACCGGATCCGGGCTGTATCCAGATCAGATGGTGGACCTGTGCCTGGACATGACCAATGCATCCCTGAAATGTCTGCAGAGAGCGTGTCAAATAAACTCCCCCTGTAAATGCTGCATCAACACGACATCCTCATTAAACCCGTGTTCGGCATGACAACTCCAATCTTTCGAATAATCTTACGAATATCTATTTACCTAATATGAATTAAGACCTGCAATGTTGCCAGAATTATAATCATTACAAACACTGTTTGTTCGTCAGCCAGAGGAGAACTGGCACCCCGACTGAGCCTGGTTTCTCCCAAGGTTTTTTTCTCCATTCTGACCCTGAAGGAGTTTTGGTTCCTTGCCACCGTTGCCTCTGGCTTTTGGCTTGCTCAGTTGGGGAAACCTAAATTTCATCTATATTACCGATCTGCCCGCATTGACACTATATGATACTTGAAATTAGCTGGATAATATCACTGTTTCACCAGAACGGCTGTACAAATTCTGTTGCATTATTTTCCTGTTAACAATGTGAAGCTGCTTTGAAACAATTGGACTTGTTAAAAGCGCTATATAAATAAAGGTGACTTGATTTAATTTGAAAGGTAGCACAGACCATTTGTCCTGCCTTTTTTATGTATATCCAATAAAAAAAAAAGAAAAAAAAGAAAGAATTCTTCTTTGGCAGAAATAGGGACCAAGATGAAAAATTAAACATTTCTTTAAAAAAATTTTTTTTTAATTTAAATGATCATTGAAACTGAGTCCTTTATTTATTTATTAATTGTTACCTAAAGTTGCATATCCCTGCTCATTTTAGAACAAACCAAAATTTTACTTCAAATATTGGTAACACCATAGACATAAGTGGTTGTTTCACCAGTGTTTGATTAAAATTATTTAAAAATCAAAATGTTATTAAGCTTCAATTTGAATGGATATAGCATATCAAACTAATTTTAAATGCATAGCAATATATTTTATTAAAAGAAAACAAACAAGCATTTTTACAATTTCTGCCTCTCATTTGCCACTCCAATTGAAGAATGACCCAGACATGCCTGCGTAAGCTAAACGTCACCGGCTGAATACTACATTGCATGTCCCACTGACCTGAAGATGACCTGCTCCTCGAATCGAAACCAAATATGTACAAGATTTAAGTATGTGGGTGGTTATACAAATGTCAGTGTTTTCTGTTACACCAGGGTCAATGCAAGCGTGCGTGCCGCTTATCATGTAGTCATATAGGCCTAGTTTCATAGACAGGGCCTAGATTAAGTCAGGTTACTGGTGTGCATCTTGAGACAAAACTATGGCACTGACATATTTTAAGATAATCAGTGCAAGTTGCTTTCAGTTAAAACAGCTCAAATATGCATTTTAGTCTGAAACTAGACTTAAGCCTCGCCTGTGAAACCTGGTGCTAGATTCTGATTAGAACTGTATGAAACATTTTAGACCCTCACAATGAATATCATCATTTATGGCATTCTCTATCTTATTTTAATAAACATTATACAAATGCTTGTGGAAAAACAAATCACTAAAAAGTGTCACAGACTTCATTTTGCTGAGCCGTTCTCTGGTGGAGTTGATCTCTCTGGATTTGGAGTAGATCCAGTCTTCCAGCTCTCTCTTGCTTGGGAAGTGTCCCAGCAGAGACACCAGGTCTTCATTGTGTCTCGACTTGATCTTCCTCACTTGCTCCTCTTTATCCATCTGAAATCGAAGCAGAAATACAATTATTGAATTTATTTTATAATTGGATAAAGATAAGCAC
>CM031963.1:27993704-28318704 GCA_018749465.1 Paracanthobrama guichenoti
TGAAAAGGTTGAATATTGAAGACACCTGGTGCCACACTCTAATCAGCTGATGAACTCAAAACACCTGCAAAGGCCTTTAAATGGTCTCTCAGTCTAGTTCTGTAGGCTACACAATCATGGGGAAGACCGCTGACCTGACAGTTGTCCAAAAGACGACCATTGACACCTTGCACAAGGAGGGCAAGACACAAAAGGTCACTGCAAAAGAGGCTGGCTGTTCACAGAGCTCTGTGTCCAAGCACATTAATAGAGAGGCGAAGGGAAGGAAAAGATGTGGTAGAAAAAAAGTGTACAAGCAATAGGGATAACCGCACCCTGGAGAGGTTTGTGAAACAAAACCCATTCAAAAATGTGGGGGAGATTCACAAAGAGTGGACTGCAGCTGGAGTCAGTGCTTCAAGAACCACTACGCACAGACGTATGCAAGACCTGGGTTTCAGCTGTCGCATTCCTTGTGTCAAGCCACTCTTGAACAACAGACAGCGTCAGAAGCGTCTCGCCTGGGCTAAAGACAAAAAGGACTGGACTGCTGCTGAGTGGTCCAAAGTTATGTTTTCTGATGAAAGTAAATTTTGCATTTCCTTTGGAAATCAGGGTCCCAGAGTCTGGAGGAAGAGAGGAGAGGCACACAATCCACGTTGCTTGAGGTCCAGTGTAAAGTTTCCACAGTCAGTGATGGTTTGGGGTGCCATGTCATCTGCTGGTGTTGGTCCACTGGGTTTTCTGAGGTCCAAGGTCAATGCAGCCGTATACCAGGAAGTTTTAGAGCACTTCATGCTTCCTGCTGCTGACCAACTTTATGGAGATGCAGATTTTACTTTCCAACAGGACTTGGCACAGTGCCAAAGCAACCAGTACCTGGTTTAAGGACCATGGTATCCCTGTTCTTAATTGGCCAGCAAACTCGCCTGACCTTTACCCCATAGAAAATCTATGGGGTATTGTGAAGAGGAAGACGTGATATGCCAGACCCAACAATGCAGAAGAGCCGAAGGCCACTATCAGAGAAATCTGGGCTCTCATAACACCTGAGCAGTGCCACAGACTGATCGACTCCATGCCACGCCGCATTGCTGCAGTAATTCAGGCAAAAGGAGCCCCAACTAATTATTGAGTGCTGTACATGCTCATACTTTTCATGTTCATACTTTTCAGTTGGCCAAGATTTCTAAAAATCCTTTCTTTGTGTTGGTCTTAAGTAATATTCTAATTTTCTGAGATACTGAGTTTGGGATTTTCCTTAGTTGTCAGTTTTAATCATCAAAATGAAAAGAAATAAACATTTGAAATATATCAGTCTGTGTCTAATAAATGAATATAATATACAAGTTTCACTTTTTGAATGGAATTAGTGAAATAAATCAACTTTCTGATGATATTCTAATTATATGACCAGCACCTGTATATATGACATAAAAAATAATTATTTTAAAGAAATCTATTAAACTAAAGACATGAATCTGAAAAATCATCATCCAATCCAATGTTTGTAATGGATTATATGTTTGATTCACTATTTCATTTTCAAATTCAGATTTCTTGCTTTAGACAGAATAGAATTGTATTAATTATTTTGAAGCCTCAAGCAAACATTTAAAGAAAACCCTAGTATTAGTGTTCATACCTTTCGTACCCATTATTATAAATAGTACATTTTTGGTGATGCAAAAATGACGAACTGAAGTGTTCATAAAAGACTGGAGAATATTAGGTGGTCAGGAAATCATAATAAGACTGTGCTGACATCTAGGTGTAACAGTTATATACTGCAAGCATTGTGCTGGCAAACTAATGCACATCTATAACTTAAAACAATTTTTGTAGTATATATTATGGTATTTCGAGATTATAAGCTGAATCCTGGATGTTTCTGTCAGGTTCAGATGTGCAGTTTAGTATCATCAGGTTTTTATTTTACTCATAAGTTTAAAAACCTCATTATAAAACCCTATAGGAAATAATTTTGATGGAACCAGCAGCGAATTAGTCTTCCGGGTTCTGACGTCTCTGACATCTCTGCACCCCTCTATTGTCCGAAGGCATTTGTTTTGTTTAGGTTTGCTGCATTTGTTTTAGAATTAGGCATAAAAGTGTTATCACAATGAATGGGCCACTATGAATATATGAATAAATGAAGCATTTATACAGTGCATTTCTAACATATTACTGTACACCAAAAAGTGCTTTACAGTCATATCAGAGGGTCTCTCCTCACCCACCACCAGTGTACAGCATCCCCCTGGATTGCAGCAACAGAAGAACAGCGCCAGTGCGCTCACCACACACCGACTACAGGTGGAGAGGAGAGAGAGTGATGGAGCAATTCAAAAGAATGGGGATTGATAAGGGCCAATGGAGGGAAGTTTTTTGAAATGGGATTTTTAATGACCACAGAGAGTCAGGACCTCGGTTTAAAGTCTCATTTGAATAACTTTTTTCAGTACAGTGCTCCCATCCCTATACTGGGGCGTTAGGACCCACACAGACCACAGGGTGAGCACCCCCTGCTGGCCTCACAAACACCTCTTCCAGCAGCAACCGAGTTTTCCAAGGAGGTCTCCCATCCAGGTACTGACCAGGCTCAACCCTGCTTAGCTTCAGTGGGAAACCAGTCTTGGGTGATATGGCAACCAATAATAAGGGTAGGGTTGGGTGGTAAAAAATTGTGGTAAAGAAAAACGCACAATACTAGGGTTGGGTATTTTAACGATTCCAATTCTGCTTATCGATTCCTAATTTCGATTCCAAAAAGGTAAAAAAAAAACAAAAAACAAAAAACAAAACATTCTTATTGCAAAACATTCCAGCTGAATACCATGAACAAAAATCAACAGGCTAGGAACTTTTGCCTATGGTTTAAAAATACCATAGCAAAACAACTAGCCTAACTAATGTAAATTTCAAGCATTATTAAAGACAAGTAAACACTCAGTAATTAAAAAGAACAAATAAACAAATTAGCAATTGCACAAATAAATACAATTGAACTAAGACACAATTGAAATAAACATTTTCAGATATTCAGGTACAGAAACTGTAATCAAATGTAAAATAACACATTATACATTACATTACTATAGCCTATATTTTATTAATATAGTATTAATAAATTTCACTAATATAGTATTAATATAGTAATATAGTTACAAAAGTTATTCTGTCTAGAACAGGAGTGAATTTCGTTGTCTTTTGTTTGATTAACACTATCGTAGAGACGCATCAGGAAAATCTGCTGTCACTTTAAGAGCTGCATGGATCCAATATACTGCTACACATGCGTTTTTATCTTTTCTTTTCAACTGTTTTAAGACATAACCGACTGTGTTTACGAGAATATTTTGACATTTTTGTGTGTATGTGTCCGTTCATGTACTGTGAAAAAAGACGAGGAAGAGAACTCATTATCACTATTCCCTATGAGAAGCCGCTCTGTGTGCATGTGTGTGTGTGTGTGTGTGTGTGTGTGTGTGTGTATGTGCGCGTCTGCAGCACAGAAAACAGTGCGCAAGTCTTCTTTGGGTCAAATGTTTAAAATCACATTTTCTGTGTGCACGATTCTAATGTGTGCAGAGCAAAGAAAACAGCATGTGTGTCTTTTGAGCTTTAATGCTTTAAAATCACATTAAAATGCGCACACAGGAACCGAAATGTGCATTTCTTATCGAATCACCGGTTCTGGGCAATTTGGAATCGGTTCTAAAATGGAACCATTTCTCGATACCCATCCCATGCTGTGGGCGGGAATGATGTGTGAGCTCACCTTGCTCTTCTTGAGCATGTCCATCTCTGCATGTGCCCTGGTGTGTGTGTTGAGCAGTTCCATCTCCTGGTCCAGTCTGCGCTGGGACTGATCCAGTTCAGTCTTCTCCCGCTGTAGTTCAATTACTTCTGCCTTCAGACTGTCCACAGTACAGGCCTGCACGGCATTATCAAGCTCGCGCTCCTATGAATACACATACATTAAGACAAACATAAACAAAAGCAAGGCAGGGTGTCAGTTATGTTAGTTGCAGTGTTAGTATTGTTTTCTTTGTACTTATTTTCAGATTTAGGGCCAGATTTACTAAACAAGGCAAATTAGCGATAGACTGTAATCCCATAAAAGCGCAAATGGGAGTGGTAGCCATGTCAAGCACAAAATGGACAAGACATGCCATTTGTGGCTGTTTAATAAAGGTGCAAATACCAGTGAATTGACTACCACAAACCTTAGTAAATTACCTGGAATGATTCATTTAAATACTCTCCTCCCATAAATTTTACATCTGAAAGGGCTACTCCTACAAACGCCAAAGCAACAAGGTCAACTGAAAAGGTCCACGCCATTTCATCGCTTTAATAAAACCCAACAGTAGTTTTTAACGCCAAAAGAGGGTTTACGCTGGCATAAACTGTTAGTAAATCTGGCCCTTTGTAATTTTAGTAAAAGATTCAGTTGAGGAAACCAACAGAATATTGACAAATGCGGATTGACAAGTTTTGCAGTAATTACTGCAAACCAGAGACAGAACAAGAAGACAGAACAAAATACCTTAGACTGCAACAACAACAGACACCTGCACTGACAAGCGTTTGTGTGAGGGGGCTATGAGATAGCAACTTTAGTTTAAAAGAATACAAAGACATTTTTATCAGTTATAACTTCTGGAGAAAAATAGCGCAGACACTGGATGAAACGTTCTAGAGTGCATGTGTCGACTACCTGCATTTGCGCACACTATCACTATATTAATACTATCATATAGAGTATACTCTGAATGGCTTTGTGTTCGACTGTACGCATACACTAGTATACTTTGAGCTTAAAGAGTTCTAACCGCTTTCTGAAGCTCAGTGTCCAGCTCCTGCAGTCTGCTAGAGGAGCCCTCCAGTTTTTGGAGATCAGACTTGATGTTCTTCAGTTCCTGTTGTTTCTTGGCCTGTATGTCTCTCTTCAGCTCAATGGTTCTCTCTAGACCAGTCTTCTTATCACGGAGATCATCGATGCTTTGCTGCTTCTGTGCCTCTTTTTCCTGCATATCATGCTGAAAAAAATTCATTATTATTAAAAAATGGCAACATATTACAATTAACCTTTGAAAATATATATAGTTTAGGATATTTATAAATATCAGAACAACAACAGAAAAAACGGTCTGTATTTGCTATTTAAACAACATGGCGCTGGATGTGAAAATGATAACTGCGTCGGGCTGAAACTAGCAAAAAACATGTATGATAGGGCCCTAAATCTGTCTCTATATTGGACCCCTTCATAATATATATATATTAGCATACACCTTTTTCCTTACCTCAATAAATGTAATTATCAAATGATTGTTAAGCAAAAGTGAATGACATGTCCTGCAGTTTAATTATCTACCATAGTCTGGTTGAGGGCTTCAGTGTCCTGGTCCAGTCTCTCTTTGACTTGTTTGTGGAAGCTCTGGAGCTGTCGTTCATTAAGAGGGGTCCGATCATAGCCCTCTAACTCCAGGAAAGACGCTAAACTCTTCACCTGGGTGTCCCTCTTTTTAATGTTCTGTGTGTGCCTATCGGCCTCCAGCTGCAGACGGCCTTCAAATGAACAGAAACAATGATGATGAACAGTTCTGAGAAACAGAAACAGTTTTTTCCTGTTAAAAATGCAACTTGAGCAAAATCAATTGATGTGAAAGTATTAGTTTTTAGTGCATGTCTATAAGTATAGTGTACTTTAGGACTGCAATAACTAATCTATAAAATCAAAATTTGCCAATACATTTTATTCTTTAATGTGGATTTCATCTCTGAAAAACTTTGCAGTAGCAATTTCTATGAAAGATTTCTTAAATTTCTAATGAAGGCCCACAAGTGAGAAAAGCAAAAAGAAATGTGTTCAAAAGTTCAAAGCATGAGATGAGAACACTTTACATAAGCACTTCTAAAATGTTCATGAGCATGCTTTCATGTGGCCTGCAGGCTGCCACATCAAGTGCTTGTGTTATTTAACGGGGTTAAACCACTTAATCAAAGAAGAAATGAACAGATCCATAGATCCTAGTGAATCTCCCCAGTACCACCTTCCTGTGGCAAATCAGGCTGTGATGTAAACTAAAAAAAGGACATTATTATATTAAAGGACTCAATATTATATTGACTCTTTTGAATACTAAAATCCACAAAAAAACAAACATTCAAGCATATATAGAGAACACGTCCACCGGTCAGAATTTTTGGATTGTTGTTTCAATTAAGAATCAAATAAATAAGCACAACAAATATAATTTTACAATGAACATTTTAATAGGCCTTTAAAAACAGGTCTTATGCAAAACACTATCCATATTATGATACTCTGGCTTATTAAAGAGCCTACAAGACTTAAATGTCAAACTGAACATAATTACAACCCATAATGTGTAATTAAACATTGTCCAATATGCGACTGAGAACAAAAACAAACAGAAACACTGCAACACCTAAAACAAAATGAGAAGTCTGATACAAGAGTATTTGTATCCTTCCCATAGACTGTAAAAAAAAGTAGGTAAGGCAGAATTCTCTTTATAAATTAGAGCTTTCCTGCATTTTGGGGGGGTAGTATATTCTTCTTTTCATCTAAAACATATGTGGCTGTACTGAATAATTGCTCACCAACAACAAGTTAAACATCAAGAACTAGTAATAGAAATACAACATAAATTGCATAAAGTAATTAAATGTACAAAAAAAGTGCATAACCTTCACAAAAGTAATTTAGTTAAGAGCAATAAGAGACTATTTGATTAACATGAATGGCAAGGAAGCCATCAGCGTAATTAGCCTGCTTTCACTTTAACATCAAATGCACTGTTTACATTCACTTAAGGTAAAAACTACTGTGTTTATGAAGATAATCACAAAGACGGGCATTATGACACATACACTATATTGCCAAAAGTATTGGGACACCCCTCCAAATCACTGAACACTGTTGTCCAATCACTTCCATGGCCACAGGTGTATAAATCAAGCACTAGGCATGCAGACGCTTCTACAAACATTTGTCAAAGAATGGGTCTCTCTCAGGAGCTCAGTGAACTCAAGCGTGGTACCGTGATAGGTTGCCACCTGTGCAATAATTCGTGAAATTTCCTCACTACTAAATATTCCATGTTGTGGTATTATAAAAAAGTGGAAGCAATTGGGAACAACAGCAACTCAGCCATGAAGTGATACGCCACGTAAAATCACAGAGCGGGGTCAGCGCATGCTGAGGTGCACAGTGCGTTGAAGTCAACAACTTTCTGCAGAGTCAATAGCTAACTTCATGTGGCCTTCAGATTAGCTCAAGAACAGTGTGTAGAGAGCTTCATGGAATGGGTTTCCATGGCCGAGCAGTTTACCCAAGCCTTACATCACCAAGTGCAATGCAAAGCGTGGGATGCAGTGGAGACTCTGTCTGGCAATCCGATGGACGAGTCTGGATTTGGCGGTTGCCAGGAAAACGGTACTTGTCTGACTGCATTGTGCCACGTGTAAAGTTTGGTGGAGGGGGGATTATGGTGTGGGGTTGTTTTTCAGGGGTTGGGCTTGGTCCCTTAGCTCCAGTGAAAGGAACTCTTAATGCTTTAGCATACCAAGACATTTTGGACAATTTCATGCTCCCAACTTTGTGGGAACAGTTTGGGGGAACAGCCCCTTCCTGTTCCAACATGACTGTGCGCCAGTGCACAAAGCAAGGTCCATAAAGACATGGATGAGCGAGTTTGGTGTGGAGGAACTTAACTGGCCTGCACAGAGTCCTGACCTCAACCCGATAGAACACCTTTGGGATGAATTAGAGCAGAGACTGCGAGCCAGGCCTTCTCGTCCAACATCAGTGCCTGACCTCACAAATGCGCTTCTAGAAGAATGGTCAGAAATTCCCATAAACACACTTCTAAACCTTGTGGAAAGCCTTCCCAGAAGAGTTGAAGCTGTTATAGCCGCAAAGGGTTGGACAAATCCCTATGGATTAAGAATGGGATGTTATTAAAATTCATTTGCATGTAAAGGCAGGCATCCCAAAACTTTTGGCAATATATGTGTATTTGACCATTCAAGCCCAGTAAGATAAGCACTCACGCGCTGTATAATGTGTGTATTCTAGGTGTGTGCACTGACTGTCTCTCAGACAGCGCACGCATATGTCGAATGAGCTGCTTACTGCATGTGAGCAGTTTCAAATCACTTGTTCTTAAATCGCAAGGCTTAAAAGTGCATCGTTTCTTGAGACCGCTTAATAACTCCACACTGGTGATGACATGACTACGGCGCTAAAGTCTTCAATTTGTCATCGGTTGGTGAAATCAATTATTTTAGTGACTCCCGATCGAGTCATAGAATGTGATTATTGGCTGATCAATCGGAGCATCCCTAATATCCACCACCACAGAAAAATAAATGAAGAGCAAAGGAGCAGAGGACTACCTTGCTCAACTAGAAGGTCAGATTTGATGCGGTTCATCCTCTGGCACTCTCGGCCGGCCCGTTCAAACTCGCGCTGGCACTCCGTAAGCCTCCTTTCCTTCTCTTTGACAGTCTGTTGGTGGTTTTGATACATATCCTGCAGCTGATCATCTGAGCCTTGAAACACCTAAAAACACCACAACACAGAGTCAAGGCTCCCCAAGCAATGAACAAACGGTGTGGTGCAAGGCTCTGTCTTAGGTCATTTGTTTTTCTATCCTTATGTGGTTCCCTTTAGGTGATATTTTTAGGTAACTTGGTATTACTTTTCATTATGTAGACAACTCTATATTTCTCCAGACCAGAGGAAATGTTTAATATTGAAGGTTGTTTTATTACAATTTAAGAAGAAATCTTATTTAATGGAAAAAATTTAATGGCTTTTAGTAAGAAAACCTAGCAGATGGACCCCTCTTTTATTTTTAAACAAAATAAAACAAATGACAAATATAAGAAGGTAAATGCAAACCCCTCGTTCCATCATCAGATGAAAAACAGCAGCAGTAAATTTACCAAAACGATCCATTACTGAACATCCTGTACATGTTTTTGTGCAAAACACTTCCTCTGCTTTCACATGATCATTATCTGGCATTATCTGAGAGCAGTGAAAGTAATGACTGATGTTTTATTTTTTACAAACATTGGTTACCTGCTCCATCTTTTCCTCTAGTTCCTGGTTATCATCCTCCATCTGTTTCTTCCTGCTGTCCAGAGCTTTGATGTCATTATCCAACTTCATTACTTTGCTGAGGCTGCTGTCTATGTCATACAGTCGGTTCTGAAAAGTGTGTTTGGCAAACATGCATAACATGACCACACAAGGGTATGGGCTAAAATTCAATTGATGTCAGTCACAAGTACACATTTTGAGTATTTTACAACAGCTCTGAGCGTGGCTCATGCATCTTCTGTTTTTAACTCAATTGATTCATGTGAAGTTTCTGTTTTTGCACTAGGTGTCAGACTAATCATTCATAAAAATAATCTTTAATTAATAATGAATGGATTATTTTAAAATACACATTATTAAATGTCTATGTAAATACATAAATGTAAAGAAAAATAACAATCACTTGTTTGTAAACCGCAATGTTCGAAAACGCATGCAAATGATAAGTTAAGTTTTCGCAACCATGCACAGCAACGGTTACGGTGAGCCTGTAACCGTGATAGAGATGAGTCCAAAATCTCTACCAGTTAATCATGTCTACAGTTATATTGCTCACCCCTACACCTGCTTGTATTAAATGCAATTTTGGTAACACTTTACAATAAGGTTGTATTAGTTAACATTAGTTAATGCATTAGTTATTTAATTAATGTTACATTTATATAGTGCTTTTCTGGGTACTCTAAGCACTTTACATATAGAAGGAGGGAATTTCCTCAAACACCACCGATGTGTAGCATCCACCTGGATGATGAGGCTTTGGCAGCCATATTGCGCCAGAACGCCCACCATACACACCAGCTTATGGTGGAGAGGAGACGATGAAGAGTGATGAAGCCAATGGTATATACACTCACCTTCAGAACTGCCTTAATTCTATGTGGCATTTATTCAACAAGGTGCTGAAAGCATTCTTTAGAAATGTTGGCCCATATTGATAGGATAGCATCTTGCAGTTGATGGAGATTTGTGGGATGCACATCCAGGGCACGAAGCTCCCGTTCCACCACATCCCAAAGATGCTCTATTGGGTTGAGATCTGGTGACTGTGGGGGCCATTTTAGTACAGTGAACTCATTGTCATGTTCAAGAAAAATTTTTGAAATGATTCAAGCTTTGTGACATGGTGCATTATCCTGCTGGAAGTAGCCATCAGAGAATGGGTACATGGTGGTCATATAGGGATGGACATGGTCAGAAACAATGCTCAGGTAGGCCGTGGCATTTAAACGATGCCCAGTTGGCACTAAGGGGCCTAAAGTGTGCCAAGAAAACATCCCCACACCATTACACCACCACCACCAGCCTGCACCATCTAAATGTCTCAACAGAAATCGAGCCTCATCAGACCAGGCAACATTTTTCCAGTCTTCAACGGTCCAATTTTGGTGAGCTTGTGCAAATTGTAGCCCCTTTTTCCTATTTGTAGTGGAGATGAGTGGTACCTGGTGGGGTCTTCTGCTGTTGTAGCCCATCTGCCTCAAGGTTGTGGCTTCACAAATGCTTTGCTGCATACCTCGGTTGTAACGAGTGGTTATTTCAGTCAAAGTTGCTCTTCTATCAGCTTGAATCAGTCGGCCCATTCTCCTCTGACCTCTAGCATCAACAAGGCATTTTCGCCCAAGGACTGCCGATACTGGATGTTTTTCCCTTTTCACACCATTCTTTGTAAACCCTAGAAATGGTTGTGCGTGAAAATCCCAGTAACTGAGCAGATTGTGAAATACTCAGACCGGCCGTCTGGCACCAACAACCATGCCACGCTCAAAATTGCTTAAATCACCTTTCATTCCCATTCTGACATTCAGTTTGGAGTTCAGGAGATTGTCTTGACCAGGACCACACCCCTAAATTCAAGATTCAAGATACAAGAGTTTTATTTGTCACATACACAGTTATATACAGAATATACAACCGGCAGTGAAATGTAAACAGGTCCGCTTCATGGACAGTGCAAATTCACAGTTAAAAACACAAGAGGGAAATTATAATAGAAATAGAATAAAAAAGTATTTTATATATATATCTGTAGAATTATAAATAAATCAAGTCAAGTAGAAAAAAAATAAAAATAAAAATAAAGAAGTGGAATAAAATAAGTGAAGTAAACTGTGCAGTGAGTAAACTGTAGACTTATAAATATGTGGTTAACAAATGTACAAAGAAGTATAATGTGCAAAAAGGTTTATAACAGGTTGTTACACAGTAACAACGAGAACAGAAAGTGCAGTGCAGAGTTCAGGAGTCTGATGGCCTGGGGGAAGAAGCTCCTTCTGAGTCTCTCAGTTTTGGCCATCAGGCTACGGAAGCGCTTACCAGATGGCAGCAGCGTGAAATGAGGGTTTGCAGGGTGATTAGAGTCTTTGATGATTTTAGTAGCTCTACCTTTGCAGCGTTTGGTGTAGACGTCCTGCAGAGATGGGAGAGCTGACCCTGAGATACGCTCGGATAAGCGCACGACTCTTTGCAGGGCTTTGCAGTCATGACTGGTACTGTTCCCATACCACGCTGTGATGCACTGAGTTAATACACGTTCTATCGCCCCTAAATAGAAAGTTTTCAGGATAGCTGGTGAAACCCTGAATTTCCTCAGCTGGCGCAGGTGGTACAGTCTTTGCCTGGCTTTTTTCACCTGTGTCTGAATGTGAGCAGTCCAGGTCAGGTCCTCAGAGATGTTTACACCCAGGTACTTGAAGCTGCTCACTCTCTCCACTGGTGACCCGCTGATCATGAGAGGGGAGTATGTCCGTTGCTGTCTCTTCCTGAAGTCCACAATCATTTCTTTGGTCTTGCCAACATTCAGAGAGAGACAGTTATCCTGGCACCATGATGTTAGATGCTCCACCTCATCCAAGTATGCCATCTCATTGTTGTTGAAAATGAGGCCCAGGACAACAGTATCATCAGCAAATTTGATGATAGAGGTGGAGCTGTGTGTGGACAAACAGTCATGCGTGTAGAGAGAGTAGAGCAGGGGACTAAGGACACAGCCCTGTGGAGCTCCCACACTCAGGGTGATGGAGGTGGAGGTGAACTGGCCTACTCTCACCACCTGAGGCCTGCCAGTGAGGAAGTCCTCAATCCAGTGGCAGAGAGAAGAATTCAGGCCGAGAACCAGGAGTTTGGCAGTTAGCTTGATGGGAACTATGGTGTTAAAGGCTGAGCTATAGTCAATAAATAGCAGCCTTACGTAGTTCCCACTTTTGCTGTCGATGTGAGTGAGGGAGGAGTGGAGGACATGAGAGATGGCATCTTCAGTCGATCTATTGGGACGATAGGCAAACTGAAGAGGGTCCAAAGTGTCAGGAATGAAGGAGCAAATGGTGTTTTTAATGAGTCTCTCAAAGACCTTCATGACTATAGACGTGAGAGCCACTGGACGATAGTCATTTAGGCAAGAGGGTTTACTGTTCTTAGGGACAGGGATGATGGTGGATTTTTTGAAGGAGGTGGGGACCACAGATGTAGCGAGGGACTCATTAAAGATGGATGTAAACAACCCGGCGAGCTGATCAGCACAGGACCGCAGAACACGACCTGAAATACCACCCGGCCCAGCAGCTTTCCTGACGTCCACACGCTTGAGTGCCCTCCGAACTTCATCCTCCGAGACAGAGATCACGTGGTTGTTGCTGCTCTGAGTGATTCCCTCTGACGCGTCACTTGGCGGAGTCGCGCTGCCACGATTACGGTCAAAGCGAGCGTAGAAAGAGTTTAACTCATTCACAAGTAACGGATCAGCTCTGACCTCTGCAGAGGATTTAGATCCAAAAGAACAGATGGACCTCAGACCCTGCCACATGCGCCACGAGTCGTTGAGTTGGAAATGAGACTCCACTCGATCCTTATAACGGAGCTTTGCGGCTTTAACTGCGCGTCGCAGAGCATAGCAGGACGATCTGTATTCAGTCATATTCCCCGATAGGAGACCGCATTGAAGCAACTGCCATGTGGTTAGATAATTGCATTAATGAGAAATTGAACAGGTGTTCCTAATAATCCTTTAGGTGAGTGTATATATGGGGATGATTAGGAGGCCATGATGGACAGGGGCAAATTTGGCCAGGATGCCGGGGATTTTTAATGACCACAGAGAGTCAGGACCT
The DNA here is from genome assembly GCA_018749465.1 of Paracanthobrama guichenoti. NCBI lineage: Eukaryota > Metazoa > Chordata > Actinopteri > Cypriniformes > Gobionidae > Paracanthobrama > Paracanthobrama guichenoti. The sequence continues at coordinate 28,006,935 of CM031963.1, forward strand.
CAGTTTAACGTCTCATCCAAAGGACGGTACATCTTAGTTAACATGAACTAACCATGAACCTGTTCAGCATTAGTTAATATTTGTTAACGTTAACTCACACATATATTAATGCATCTATTCACATTAACAGTGCAATTAGTTAATGCATTAGTTAACATGAATTAAGCATGAACAATGCCTGTAGCTTTACTGTTTTTTGTAAGGTTATCTTACTGTACATATTTACATTAGTTTATGTAGCAGTTGACACACACACTAATAAACATTGCGGACCCACTTTATATTAGGTGGCCTGAACTACTATGTACTAACATTTCAATTAATCATTTGATACAATGCACTTATTGTGTATATACATGTTTTTACATTGTACTTACATTTTAAAAATTACCTGCATGTAATTACATCTGCAAGGCTCGACATTAAGCCTCTTAATGTGCTTGTCCATCGGACAAATAAATCTGTCATTCACTTGTCTGAGTAAAAAATTTAATTGTCCGGAAATTTTGTGTTGTAAATATAATTTATTCTGAAGCAATATTCTCACCAGCCCTTCAATCAGCTTTGACCTATTTTAAACCTGCATATTTGTGATATTTTTACCTTTTATATTCTTAAATTTGATCCATACATTTAACTAGAATAAGACACTATAGGCCTGTTACCAATCAAATTAAATAATTTACACTGAAAAATTACAACTGCATTAAATAATGTTATGAGATTGTTTTAAATATGTTTTGAATATACAAATAAGAAAAGATGGAAAGAATGTTTAAACATGAAACTAAACCACCAGTAGGTGGCGCAGGTGATGTCTTAATGAGTGAGTCATTGAGTCGATTCGTTCAAAAGGCTGATTCATTCAAGAATGAGGCAGCTGTTAATGAATGGGTCGGTCATTGAATCTTTTATTCAACCGATTCATTCAAACCACTGAATCATTCAGTAACACGCCTTTGCTGTGAGAGGTGCCTTATGGTTCTGCTGTGATCTTTGTTTGGAACTATTTTCACTGCTGAAATAGAACAAAAACAGTCAATATTACATAAAAAAATGACACTGAGAGTGACTTAATGTTAATTAATCGTTTATGGAACTGCCATATGAAATCAGTGTCACATTTTCAATAGTGATGGTATTCAGGAAAACAGCACTCTTGGTTGTGTTATGTTGTTTAAGTGTTGTTATAAATATAAAAACTGAACATTTCGAATTTTTACCGCAGTATGTTACTGAGTTTCTCTATGCGAGTGGCGCTCATTTGTTTTCTTGACTTCCCTTACACCTAACCCTGCCCTTAAACTTACCCACACCACCACACCTGTCCCTAACCATAACTGTATAACCACCTTGATATCATCAAAGGTGTTTTGCAAAACAATATGAACACAATAAGTACATTGTATTTTTTGATGCAAGTACATAGTAGTTAAGGCCACCTAATATAAAGTGGGACCAGATTTGTAACTCACCATCTCACTCTAAAGGTAAAAATGCTGTTGTGTACTTTATCAACATTATTTAATAAGCCATTGATTTTGGGCGGTAAACATAATTCTAAAGTGGAAACCATCGGCTCATCAACGTATAGGTTGTTCATGTTTATACACACTTTACCATCATTACTTACATTCAACAAAGCATTTATTAATGAAATGTGTGAACCTTTTTGTAAAGTGTACACTATTTCAACATTAACTAATGTGTTACTAACATTTGTAGACTTTTATTAACATGACTTACCATTAACGAGGCATGTATTAATGGTTTTGAGAACCTTATTGTAAAGTGTATAAATGTTAACACATCAGTTAATGTTGAAATAGTGTACATTTGATAATAAGGTTCTCAAAACCATTAATACATGCTTTGTTTAATAATGTTGATAAGGTACACACAAATCATTTTTACCATTAGAGTGAGATGGTAAGTTAGAAATGTTCATCCTTAGTGTGTCAACTGCTATGTAAACTAAAGTAAATATGTACAGTAAGATAACCTTACAAAAACAGTAAAGCTACAGGCATTGTTCATGGTTAGTTCATGTTAACTAATGCATTAACTAATGTTAACTAATTGCACTGTTAACTTGAATACATGCATTAATATATGTGTGAGTTAAGGTTAACTAATGCTGAACAGAGGTGTTGTTCATGGTTAGTTCATGTTAACTAATGCATTAACTAATGTTAACTAATTGCACTGTTAACTTGAATACATGCATTAATATATGTGTGAGTTAAGGTTAACTAATGCTGAACAGAGGTGTTGTTCGTGGTTAGTTCATGTTAACTAATGCATTAACTAATGTTAACTAATTGCACTGTTAACTTGAATATATGCATTAATATATGTGTGAGTTAAGGTTAACTAATGCTGAACAGAGGTGTTGTTCGTGGTTAGTTCATGTTAACTAATGCATTAACTAATGTTAACTAATTGCACTGTTAACTTGAATATATGCATTAATATATGTGTGAGTTAAGGTTAAGTAATGCTGAACAGAGGTGTTGTTCGTGGTTAGTTCATGTTAACTAATGCATTAACTAATGTTAACTAATACAACCTTATTGTAAAGTGTCACTGCAGTGGTAAATATTCATTATCCAAAACAATCAACTGCCACAGATCTCAAAAATGGAAAACCTCTATTCTAAAAATGCCACAGAAAATATCCATAGCGTTTAGACTTCTGTATTAGCCTACAAATTGCCGTCACAGATTCTTGGCATCTCACCTCCAGTGGGTCAATCTGATTCTCGATGCGTTGGACACTCTCTTTGGAGGAAGACAGCTGAGCCTCTTTAGTGGACAGCTCTTCTCTAATCTCTTGGGCTTTATCTTTGTTCTGTTTTAGGTACTTGAGCTCCATCCTGCAGGAATTAACAGTCTGGACCTGCTTCTGCCTCAATGTCTTCAGGGTGTCCAATACCTTAATGTACCTTCAAGCAAAAGGTTGTGGTTATTTTCAGTAACTACAAATTTAGGGCCACATTTACTAAACAGGGCAAATTAGACAAACATGAGAGCAGAATTCCAAAAAAGCACCAATGGGAGTGGACAGTTCTGCGTGTGATCTACTGACGAGATGCAAATTAATGAACAGACGCAGCCGGATCATTTCCATAATGACCAACACAATCTACCAGTTAGTGTCTGGTTTAAGACGTGCTTTTTTGGGTGGTAAATAATGGTGCAAACACCAGTAAATTGACAAGCTATTGTAAATCACCTTGCGTGACCCATTTAAATACTCTCCTCCCATAAATGTTGCGTCTGCAATAAGGTCAGGTAAATACGCCCCACGCCTTTTCAGTGCTACTTTTCACTATGTGTGTTTAGTAAATCTATCTTTTTTAGTAAAGGATCTGGAGAGATTCTGTATGGAGGAATGGTCTCTGATCTCGTCAGGTGTTCTCCAAACTCATCAGGCATTATAGAAGAAGACTCAGAGCTGTTATCTTGGGGAAAAGAGTTTGCAAAAAGTATTGAATAAAAGGCTATGATTAATTGTGAGCAATGCGTATTAGAGCAAAACATTTATTTCATAATAAGATTTTTTATGAAAGGTTAGAATTTAATAAATTTTTTAAAAAAAGATCAAAAGGATTAACAACGCAGATTTATTTTCACAGCCATCTTTGGTCATATTTACCAAGGGTATGAATAATTTCGGGATTGACTGTATATACAGCTCTGGAAAAAATTAAGAGACCACTTAACATTGAGAAATGTTTTATATATAAATATTACACAGTGGGTACGGAAAGTATTCAGACCCCCTTAAATTTTTCACTCTTTGTTATATTGCAGCAATTTGCTAAAATCATTTAAGCTCATTTTTTTTCTCATTAAATGTACACACAGCACCCCATATTGACAGAAAAACAGAGAATTGTTGTTTAATACATTTTTGCAGATGTATTAAAAAAGAAAAACTGAAATATCACATGGTCCTAAGTATTCAGACCCTTTGCTGTGACACTCATATATTTAACTTAGGTGCTGTCCATTTCTTCTGATCATCCTTGAGATGGTTCTACACCTTCATTTGAGTCCAGCTGTGTTTGATTATACTGACTGGACTTGATTAGGAAAGCCACACACCTGTCTATATAAGACCTTACAGCTCACAGTGCATGTCAGAGCAAATGAGAATCACGAGGTCAAAGGAACTGCCTGAAGAGCTCACAGACAGAATTGTGACAAGGCACAGATCTGGCCACGGTTACAAAAAAAATTCTGCTGCACTTAAGGTTCCTAAGAGCACAGTGGCCTCCATAATCCTTAAATGGAAGACGTTTGGGACGACCAGAACCCTTCCTAGAGCTGGCCATCCGGCCAAACTGAGCTATCGGGGGAGAAGAGCCTTGGTGAGAGAGGTAAAGAAGAACCCAAAGATCACTGTGGCTGAGCTCCAGAGATGCAGTTGGGAGATGGGAAAAAGTTGTAGAAAGTCAACCATCACTGCAGCCCTCCACCAGTCGGGGCTTTATGGCAGAGTGGCCCAACGGAAGCCTTTCCTCAGTGCAAGACACGAAAGCCCACATGGAGTTTGCTAAAAAAAAAAGCAAACACTCAAAGATGGTGAGAAATAAGATTCTCTGGTCTGATGAGACCAAGATAGAACTTTTTGGCCTTAATTCTAAGCGGTATGTGTGGAGAAAACCAGACACTGCTCATCACCTGTCCAATACAGTCCCAACAGTGAAGCATGGTGGTGGCAGCATCATGCTGTGGGGGTGTTTTTCAGCTGCAGGGACAGGACGACTGGTTGCAATCGAGGGAAAGATGAATGCGGCCAACTACAGGGATATCCTGGACGAAAACCTTCTCCAGAGTGCTCAAGACCTTAGACTGGGCCAAAGGTTCACGTTCCAACAAGACAATGACCCTAAGCACACAGCTAAAATAACGAAGGAGTGGCTTCACAACAACTCCGTGACTGTTCTTGAATGGCCCAGCCAGAGCCCTGACTTAAACCCAATTGAGCATCTCTGGAGAGACCTGAAAATGGCTGTCCACCAACGTTTACCATCCAACCTGACAGAACTGGAGAGAATCTGCAAGGAGGAATGGCAGAGGATCCTCAAATCCAGGTGTGAAAAACTTGTTGCATCTTTCCCAAAAAGACTCATGGCTGTATTAGATCAAAGGGTGCTTCTACTAAATACTGAGCAAAGGGTCTGAATACTTAGGACCATGTGAAATTTAAGTTTTTCTTTTTAATAAATCTGCTAAAATGCTGTGTGTACATTAATGAGAAAAAACAAATGAACGTAAATGATTTTAGCAAATGGCTGCAATATAACAGAGTAAAAATACTGTAATACTTTCCTATATCTATCTATGTATGTATGTACTGTATCTATATCTATCTATGTATGTATGTATGTATGTATGTATATATATATATATATATATATATATATACATTAATACATAATGATTATAACTTAATTTAAATGCTGTCATGCAGACAAGAATTTTATGCAGCAAGAATCCTAGATCTTTTGAGATAAAATGGCTTGATGAACACAAACCGAAAACATACTTTGCACACACCAAAAGCAGTATTGCTACAAAACTGACAAGACAAAAATAAAAAAGCAGTGTTTAATTCTACGGGTCAGAGAGAGGATGTAAAATGAAAAACTAAAATATGATGCAAATTGTACCAAAAGGGTCATATGCAGACCTCAGGGAAAAAAAGAACAATAAAACGTACAATATGACCCTTTTAATGACCGAAGCTTCTGTGAGAAAGCTGTTGTCCAGATAAAAATACCTTGTGGCTGAGAAAATCTCATCGAACTTCTGCTTGAGGGCTTTCCCTTCACTGAGAGGCCAGTTGGACTCCTCTTGGTGGCAGAAGATGACATGGCTGATAACAGCTTTGGAGACGCCCAGGGATGAGATCATCTCACGGTCTAGTTCAGCACATTTAGAGCTCAGGCTCACTTTCTCCCCGTGCCTAACATCAAGAGAGGTCAAGACGTATTAACATCAAACAAACGAGTCCTTCAAACAGGGACCATAATGCTAACTTTTCAAGGCCCAAGTGGGAGTAACTGTTTTTTGCAAACCTCATGAATTCCACAATAACACATTTAAAACAACAGTCTACCACCTCCTCACATAAATCAATAAAAGGAAAGATTAAAAAGGTAGACATCTAATGAAATTTGAGAAAGTCTAGAGCCCTGTATATTAAAACAGTAAATAATATTATTACTATTTTTACTGTAGTCTTGATCAAATAAATGCAGCCTTGGTGAAGATAAGAGTAGGGTTGAGTACCGAAACCCAGTACCTATATAACCAGTATGCACCGGACCGAATCAGAACGCAGATTTCGGTGCCACTTAAATTCAAACGTGCTTTTGCGCTTTGGTGGGCGCTGAGCCAGAGACAGAGATGCGCTCAGCGCTCATCACATATCACAGCTATTCAGTGTTTTCAACCACATAATGTTTATTTTAGTTTTCAGACATTTAAAATGCACTAGCAAAAACTAGCAAAAACACACACTGGTGTCTATGGAAGCGGCAATAATAATAATAATTTCAGACAGTTATAATTTAACAACGTGTCTTATTTATATCAAATACACATTATATAGTTAACTACATAGTTTACTCTATTCTTCTCCCAGTTCACCGGTCACTTACTTTCATGTATTTTGTGAGACGTGATGTAAATCTGAGAGATCCGATTCTCTGAGGCACAAACTAACATGGCGGCGCCCATCGCGCATTATAGATCAACTAGCACACATTCACTAACACACATATTTGAAAATCAGAATATCAGATAGTTATGACATAGTTAACAAGTTTGTGTATTTTGAATAAAAAAAAAAAATCAAAAACGGAATAAAACCGATAGCCTACATCTGTGATACCTATTGATACCTATAGCCTATTGTGGCTATATGACACATCGCCATGGAAACAATAAGGCGATGCATTATAAAATATTTAGCCAGAGAATATGGTCATATTTCTGCAAAATAACGCTGAACCTTGAAGATGGTTTGTAGCATACCAAGAATACTTTGCTGTTATTAGTCCTGTTACTGTTATTTAGTGTTAAATTAGGCCTGTTGTAGTTGGGTTAGGTTTTTCTGTGAATTTAAGTGAATTTGTTGTTTTGTATTTATTTATATATTTAAGTATTAAGTATTTATTTTTTTTAATAAAAAGCCATTCTTTATTGTCATCCACCATCGTTTTGGGGCTCTTTATTTTATTAAAAGTATCGGTTCAGGCACCAGTACCATTTTAAAAGTACCGGTTTGGCACCGGTATCGTAAAAAACCCAAACGATACCCAACCCTAAGTAAGAGACAACTTACTTGATTCTGGTAATGACACCCTCAAGGGTTTTGAACTCAGTTTTCTTGCCCTTCTGTGTACTTTGCATAGACCTCTGGACTGCCACGGCATCGCCATTCACATCTCTAAACTGGAGTCTGATCTGCGCCCGTACATCCGTTTCATGAGCATCCTACAACAGACCAGCATTATCTGTAAAACTCTATAAAAACAAAGTGTCATACTCTTGCATGGACAATAGGAACCACGTTTGCAAAAGTTGAATAAGATAAGCAAAACTACCTGCAATTCAGAACATTTCAATAACAGCTTATATTTGTTTACATAATATGAAATCACTCCCGTCAAGGACCTACTTTGGGATCGTGGACAAATGTGTTTCCTTTACTTCCAGGTGGAAAGTCTCCTGAAGTGATGTATTTGAGACACTCAATGATGGTCTGGAAATGTATAAAAAGAAATACTCTGTTAAACTGTAAATCATATAACTGGGTATAAGGAGATGACATTGTTCTACTAACTCTTCAACCATCGAGCATCGAAAGGACATTTAAAAGAGCATAGCAGAGCATAAATAACCACAGATTATTTCCACAGATATTACAGGCGTGTTAAATATGACTGTAGTGAAATATGTCTGTACTATGCAACACGTAGCCTTAATAAAAAAAAATCATCATTGTGACAGACAATAAATATAATTTTTACCTGCTTTAAAAACATTCCACACTGTTTGGGGATTTTAATGGATTAGAAGTGAAAAGGGGAGAAAATTACATCTTAAAGCATCCGTGTGAAAACAAACCTAAAAAGAGACGGGAGGATTCGGGGAGAAAACAAGAGATTCTTAGTGCATTCCAGTGAATTATTAATATTGTGAATTAAATGGGGAGAGCACACCACAATAGACAGTATATGTTGTCCTTTTTGCATGCTGTAGTGGAAAACAAAGGGAAAAAAAATAATCAGGAGGAAAGGAATCCAGCAGCTGAAAAGAGCTCGCTCTTCAGGTATTCTTGGCATACCAAGCACTATATTATTCTCTTGAATTGTGAATATGAGAACATGAAGGATATTGTACAGCTCATTCAGTCAAACTGACGGATAAGGATTATTTGTACCGCAACCTTATGATTTAAAATGATTTGTTTCAGTCTTTTTGAGTTGAACTTCCCCAAACCAGAAGTGCCTCACATAATCTACAAACCCGATTCCAAAACAGTTGGGACACTAGACACAAATTGTGAATAAAAAAGGAATGCAATAATTTACAAATCTCATGAACTTATATTTTATTCACAATAGAATATAGATAACATATAAAATGTTGAAAGTGAGACATTTTGAAATGTCATGCCAAATATTGGCTCATTTTGGATTTCATGAGAGCTACACATTCCAAAAAAGTTGGGACAGGTAGCAATAAGAGGCCGGAAAAGTTAAATGTACATATAAGGAACAGCTGGAGGACCAATCTGCAACTTATTAGGTCAATTGGCGACATGATTGGGTATAAAAGAGCCTCTCAGAGTGGCAGTGTCTCTCAGAAGTCAAGATGGGCAGAGGATCACCAATTCCCCCAATGCTGCGGCCAAAAATACTGGCGCAATATCAGAAAGGAGTTTCTCAGAGAAAAACTGCAAAGAGTTTGAAGTTATCATCATCTACAGTGCATAATATCATCCAAAGATTCAGAGAATCTGGAACAATCTCTGTGCGTAAGGGTCAAGGCCGGAAAACCATACTGGATGCCCGTGATCTTCGGCCCTTAGACGGCACTGCATCACATACAGGAATGCTACTGTAATGGAAATCACAGCATGGGCTCAGGAATACTTCCAGAAAACATTGTCGGTGAACACAATCCACCGTGCCATTCACCGCTGCCGCTAAAACTCTATAGGTCAAAAAGAAGCCATATCTAAACATGATCCAGAAGCGCAGGCGTTTTCTCTGGGCCAAGGCTCATTTAAAATGGACTGTGGCAAAGTGGAAAACTGTTCTGTGGTCAGACAAATCAAAATGTGAAGTTGGTTTTGGAAAACTGGGATGCCATGTCATCCGGACTAAAGAGGACAAGGACAACCCAAGTTGTTCTCAGCGCTCAGTTCAGAAGCCTGCATCTCTGATAGGATGGGGTTCATGAGTGCGTGTGGCATGGGCAGCTTACACATCTGGAAAGGCACCATCAATGCTGAAAGGTATATCCAAGTTCTAGAACAACATATGCTCCCATCCAGACGTCGTCTCTTTCAGGGAAGACCTTGCATTTTCCAACATGACAATGCCAGACCACATACTGCATCAATTACAACATCATGGCTGCGTAGAAGGAGGATCCGGGTACTGAAATGGCCAGCCTGCAGTCCAGCTCTTTCACCCATAGAAAACATTTGGTGCATCATAAAGAGGAAGATGCCACAAAGAAGACCTAAGACAGTTGAGCAACTAGAAGCCTGTATTAGACAAGAATGGGACAACATTCCTATTCCTAAACTTGAGCAACTTGTCTCCTCAGTCCCCAGACGTTTGCAGACTGTTAGAAAAAGAAGAGGGGATGCCACACAGTGGGAAACATGGCCTTGTCCCAACTTTTTTGAGATTTGTTGATGCCATGAAATTTAAAATCAACTTATTTTTCCCTTAAAATGATACAAATTTTCAGTTTAAACATTTGATATGTCATCTATGTTGTATTCTGAATAAAATATTGAAATTTGAAACTTCCACATCATTGCATTCTGATTTTATTCACAATTTGTACAGTGTCCCAACTTTTTTGGAATCAAGTTTGTAAAATGCAATATTTATATAATATTTATTTTATAGAGTTTAAATATATTGCAAAAAGCAACAATACAACAATATTTAATGATCATTTCTTCATATTGGTTAAAAGAAACTTAAAGTAACGTTTATATTTTTATAACGTCTTACAAAGCAATATGGGAAACTTAAACAACGTTTGTATTTTATCTTCCTTGTCATTCTAATTCTATGGAACATGCATATAAATCCTTGAATTTCTCCTTGAAATGAAATGGGCGTTAGTCTTTTCTTCCCTGTTGTGACGTATATCAGAGTGAAGCGGCTTTTTGATCAACAAAAAATGTAGGGTGGGACTTGATTTTCTTCATAGAGATTTATTCATGTATTACAATTGTGTAAAATCTGAATATTCTGAAAGCTGTGATATTTACCACAACATATATCACATATAGTGTTGCCACAGAAACAGCTGAGACAAACAACCTAATTATGGTAATTATGACATGGCGTGAACGCAGCATTGATTTGATGGTTGTGGTTTGCTATAGAGACCCCACACCGGGAGGGAAAACAAATCCAACCCTCTCCATTGACTCTGTATTGCGTGAAGCGGTCTCCTTGTAATTTCTGACTTATTACAAAAAACAGAACAATGTCTATAAGTTACTATGTAACAGGGTGTACAGCAAACAAGCTAAAGAACTACGTTTTTATAAGCTGTCGACCCAAAAAAAACGAGCGTTTAAGGAGACCGCCTCACGCAATACAAAGTCAATGGAGAGTTGGATAGCACCCCCAACCCCCCGGTGTGGGCGTGGCCTAAACATGCTCTGTCTCTATTGGTGGATCACATGTGAGTGACAGGTTGCCCCGCCCTCACGCCAGTAAACACATCATCAGAGAAGAGATGCTGTTGCAAGAGGCAGGGGGAGGTTATTTTGATAAATCATTTATAATATTTGGCAATTTTGCTTTAATGGTGACTTAATACTCCTGTCAAATTAGTGTGTAAATCTCTTCTAAAACTACCAGCACTTAAATTACACACACAGCAATATACAAACCGTTTTTCCAGCTCCATTAGGTCCCACAAGCACCGTGAGAGGGCTGAAGAAGGAGATCACCTGTTTGTCTTTATCCTCAACTCCAAAACTCCTCACTCCCAGAATACTCATCTTTTCAATCTTTGACATTTTGGACCAGTGCTTTTGACTTGTAGCCTTGAAACGATATGAAAGTCAAATTAATTATCAGTGCACAAAATTAAAACTTCACATTTTAAAAACCAGAACTTAAAAGTTAATAAGAAGTTAATAAGATTAACAATTACTGTACAAATTATTACTTGGACAAGAGGAATATGTGGTTTTAAAACACAGTCGTTCTAGAGTGCAGCTGGGCTACCAGAAATGCAATAAATACATTAACACAGCTATAAAATAGCATTACATTTTATTAAAATAACTCACACGGGATAAACAACGCAGTAAACTCCACGTTTGTTTTGACTGCAGGCAGGAGTGTGTTTCCCGCGTCGGCGCAGTGACGTGCTTCCGCATTCAACTCAGCGTCACGAGAATCAACTACAAACTACATATCCCACAATGCAATTTAATAATAATTAAAAAAAGACGTTAACGGCGCTTTTTTTCATTTAATAACGAATACATAAAATACCACTCATTTTATTTATAATTAAATAATACTAATTATAGATGATATTCATTAATTTCCCCCGAAGCAATTCCATGCACTTGTTTTGATTTTTAAGGACAATTCTTTCAGCTGAATTATCAAAACGTGAACTTTGTAGTATTATTTATATTATAGCCCACATTAAAGCAGGATTTGCTGCAGTAGTGTGATGTTTTAAACACAGCCATTGTAAGATTAGATTAGTATGAATCGCTTCAGAACTAGCCTAGTTTACTAGCAGCACATTCTCAAAACATATCAAATGCTCATGTCACGAGATGCCATTTTCCCGAGGAAACTGCCAGTTAGTTTAACAGATTCAACATGAACACTACCAAAGTTTGGTTTGTAGATGTAGCTGAAGAGCATTAAGCAAAGTGGACGAATCGTGTTCGCGTATTCAAAGATTTCAAAGGCTCGCGGTGGTCAGACACCTGCAAACCTCCACCCACAATCGCTCAAATCTTCCCTCTCATGCTGTTTCTTGTCTGTAAGTACTCCAAAGTAAGGTCAATATCATGTCACGTTGATTTACTGGCCATGTGAAACAGGTGAGAAGAGCACACTGCAAAAAAATGCTTATCTTATTTAGTATGTTTGTCTTGTTTCTAGTCCAAACATCATAAAATTCTTTAAACAAGAAGCATTCACTAGACAAGCAAAAGTTTTTGTCTTGTTTTGGGGAAAATAACTCAAAATTAAGTGAGTTTTTGGTTAAAATAAGCAAAATAATCTGCCAATGGGGTAAGCAACATAATCTTAATTAAAAAAAGAAAGCAAGATTATGTTGCTTACCCCATTGGCAGATTATTTTGGGGTTATTATGATTATTTTTACCTTAGATTCTGGAAACAAGAGAAAAATACTATGTATTTTGCAGGTCATATTCTGATCTGTGGAGTCACATTTGACAACAGCATTCTGTAGTTGCTAAATATTCTCAATTATATTTTAAACAAATATATAACTTCAAAACCGCTATGAATTTCCCCTCATATTTTGTTTATATTCACATTAATTCGGCAGGCACATTTTCCCATTTAAAATGTAATGTCGTCATTACCACATCCGTCCACGTGGTGGCGCTGTTTCGCTGCTGCTAATATAAGGACGTTCAGTTTTTACTTGGGTTGCTGCTTTGTAAGTAGATTGATAGAAAACGGAGATCAAGTCGCACTTGATGTGAAAAAGAAGAGGCTCAAATGAGATTCCAGCTGAAGAGAGGGTGTTAACATTGTGAAATATCTTTACAATTTAGAATAACTGTTTTCTATTTTACTCCAGACGCTTTATAATTATACACTGTACACACACATACGTGTGTGTGTGTGTGTGTATGTCTGTGTATATGTCTGTGTATACACACGCACGCACACGCACGCACACACACACACACACACACACACACACACACACACACACACACACACACACACACACACACACACACACACACACACACACACACTATTTAAAGTAGTTTCAAGTTTGAATGTTTTGAAGGCAATACAGCCAGATAGATAGATAGATATCATTCATTCCCAGGTCTCCTACTGTGCTGTTTTTCTCTCTAGCATTGCAGCACATGGGTAAGGGGGATGACACTATACGTGAGGCACTTTACCACCTCAGAGACCTCATGGATTATGCACATCTCTTCACATTTGTAAGTAACATGCTTAGTGAACATAAACATGACAGACTTACTCCGAGTGTGTCTCAATGCGCTCCCGAGCTCGTGAATCAGTATATCGTGTACATGAATTCGGCACTGGTAAGGGCAGTAAAGGACACTGGCTCACTACACATTGGAAGACTGATGTGACAGCGCCCTCATTGTACGACATCACTACTGGTATTAACAAAAGCAGAGCTGATATCTTTATAATATTATGTTTTAATGATATTTAAAGTAAATTAGGATTAATCCTTTGCTTGTTACGTATATGTGAAACATTTCAGCCGTACGTAAATGATAAATGTTAGCTAGATTATGTTCATTACCTGTCTAAAGATGTATGTTTGTGCTGAAATATAATTTAATAATTGTTAAAACATCTATCGCGTGTCATTATGCGTAGCGAGTTGGCTCATGTGATTTATGTTTCGCGCTTCAGCACTTTCATTAATGAAACGGCGATCATCGATGCACCCTGGTTTCACGGTGCATTGTGGGACTTTGTAGGGAGGGAACATTTCAGTGCACTGGAAAGATTGCATGATTGAGACTACTGAACTAGGGAGCAGATTGAGATGCACCCTTAAAAAAGATTGTCAATTGTCCCTTGAAATTGGTGCATTTTCACTATACACAAAACTTACTTTTTTAAAGACCCACACTGTAATTTTCTGCTTCTTTTAAAGGACATGAATGCAATATACATGCCGAATGTGCATATTGAAAGCGGAGAGGTGAGTTTCGGCTAAAATATGAAATTTTAAGTATTTGAGATATACTGTATAGAGGGTATGCACTGACGTAACTTTCCCGCCGCAACATGCCCCCTCTGCTGGACTGAGTGGCAGAAGAGCTGCTGCATGACTGGATTTAATAGAGAAAACGGCGAAAACGCGAGTAAATGTATTATCAGTTTAAATTAAAGGTTGTACTCGATATAGTGTTACTTACAACTTACCAAAAGATCCGGTGATCTATGGATATTGACATGCAGCCAGGAATCGTGTTTCCTGACATTTATATGAGCCGGATTTCGATGCCGGGGAAATGCATAATGCAAATTTGTCTGTAAATATATTAAATACAATATGGGTAAATCTAAATCCGGATGAGCACTTACCTATATTTCCAGAAGTTTTGGAATGCCTGCCTTTACATGCATATGAATTTTAATGACATCCCATTCTTAATCCGTACGGTTTAATATGGAGTTGGCCGACCCTTTGCAGCTATAACAGCTTCAACTCTTCTGGGAAGGCTTTCCACAAGGTTTAGAAGTGTGTTTATGGGAATTTTTGACCATTCTTCTAGAAGTGCATTTGTGAGGTCAGGCACTGATGTTGGACGAGAAGGCCTGGCTCGCAGTCTCCGCTCTAATTCATCCCAAAGGTGTTCTATCATTGAGGTCAGGACTCTGCAGGCCAGTCAAGTTCCTCCACACCAAACTCGCTCATCCATGTCTTTATGGGCCGACGCTTTATGCACTGGTGCGCAGTCATGTTGGAACAGGAAGGAGCCATCCCCAAACTGTTCCCACAAAGTTGGGAGCATGAAATTTTAATTTTTATGGTTTAATGTTTCCTGTCACCAATAATTGACTGTACAAAAGCACATTATAAACCACCCCAGTATAACGGCTTATTTTATTTTTTTTATATTATATTATGTTATATTATATTATATTATAAACAATTTAACTGTCCTGTGGGAGATTTTTATAGTATTTGTAAAGAAGACTTGTACAGTTAACAGCACTGTAAAAAAAAAAAGTGCTTAATTTAGTGACTTCTGAATTAACAGCTTTTTTTTTTTTTTTTTTCATGATTTAATATATCACTAAATTACATAAAGGGTTAAATAAAATAGAAATGGCAAATTAAAGTTCAAAGTTATAACTGCATGATGAAACCATTATTTTGTGTCTGTGTTTATGTACACTGTACAGGTCTGGTATAAAGAATGTTTTTGCTCAGGTGACCAAAATGTCTGCCCAATAGAGAAAAGTTTTGCTCAGCAAGAAAATAAATTAGAGGGAACATTGCCGTAGAATATTTAGTAGTGAGGAAATTTCAGGAATGGACTTATTGCACAGGTGGCAACCTATCACGGTACCACACTTGAGTTCACTGAGCTCCTGAGAGAGACCCATTCTTTCACAAATGTTTGTAGAAGTGTCTGCATGCCTAGTGCTTGATTTATACACCTGTGGCCATGGAAGTGATTGAACACCTGAATTCAGTGATTTGGAGGAGTGTCCCAATACTTTTGGCAATATAGTGTACACTCACCTAAAGGATTATTAGGAACACCTGTTCAATTTCTCATTAATGCAATTATCACATGGCAGTTGCTTCAATGCATTTAGGGGTGTGGTCCTGGTCAAGACAATCTCCTGAACTCCAAACTGAATGTCAGAATGGGAAAGAAAGGTGATTTAAGCAATTTTGAGCGTGGCATGGTTGTTGGTGCCAGACGAGCCGGTCTGAGTATTTCACAATCTGCTCAGTTTGCTGAAAAACATCCAGTATGCGGCAGTCCTGTGGGCGAAAATGCCTTGTTGATGCTAGAGGTCAGAGGAGAATGGGCCGACTGATTCAAGCTGATAGAAGAGCAACTTTGACTGAAATAACCACTTGTTACAACCGAGGTATGCAGCAAAGCATTTGTGAAGCCACAACATGCACAACCTTGAGGCGGATGGGCTACAACAGCAGAAGACCCCACCGGGTACCACTCATCTCCACTACAAATAGGAAAAAGAGGCTACAATTTGCACAAGCTCACCAAAATTGGACAGTTGAAGACTGGAAAAATGTTGCTTGGTCTGATGAGTCTCGATTTCTGTTGAGACATTCAGATGGTAGAGTCAGAATTTGGCATAAACAGAATGAGAACATGGATCTATCATGCCTTGTTACCACTGTGCAGGCTGGTGGTGGTGGTGTAATGGTGTGGGGGATGTTTTCTTGGCACACTTTAGGCCCCTTAGTGCCAATTGGGCATCGTTTAAATGCCACGGCCTACCTGAGCATCGTTTCTGACCATGTCCATCCCTTTATGACCACCATGTACCCATTCTCTGATGGCTACTTCCAGCAGGGTAATGCACCATGTCACAAAGCTCGAATCATTTCAAATTGGTTTCTTGAACATGACAATGAGTTCACTGTACTAAAATGGCCCCCACAGTCACCAGATCTCAACCCAATAGAGCATCTTTGGGATGTGGTGGAACGGGAGCCTCGTGCCCTGGATGTCCATCCCACAAATCTCCATCAACTGCAAGATGCTATCCTATCAATATGGGCCAACATTTCTAAAGAATGCTTTCAGCACCTTGTTGAATCAATGCCACGTAGAATTAAGGCAGTTCTAAAGGCAAAAGGGGGTCAAACACAGTATTAGTATGGTGTTCCTAATAATCCTTTAGGTGAGTGTATATCAATGTTATATCATCATATCGTCCATACTTGTATAGTTTTTTGTCAGTGTTTATTTAAAAAATCTAATTATGCAGAATATAAAATGGTAAATATTTATATGACGAGTTGTCAATACAATATATAACAATACAATATATAGGGTATGATTTACCCCAAAATTCAGCATATTAACATTAACTGCAAATCCCAGTTCGTTGCCTGGAGTCCAGTTGTTTCTGTGAATTGCAGCGATCCATTTGCATCTCTTTTCCGTATAGCTTTCAGCAGTCTGTAAAAATATACTTCTGATTTCTTGTTAAATCTGTTTAAACAGTCAATCTCAAAGCTCTTTCCCTTTTTTAGATGTGTTTTGTGTGTTTTTCGCAGCATTCATGCTGAAAACCAATGCTGCCGCTCAGTCTTTTTGCCACTCTGTGGGTGTAACTGCAGTGACAGTGACGTCACGCGCATACCCTTCATGAGCAAGACTTGGCCTGCTTTCTTTCAGATGTGCAGCTGTAAAGAGTTCATTGCTCAAGAGCTTCTGAAGACATTAGTTTCAGCAGAAATCATTGATCAAGACGGAGCTGTCGAATCACGCACTGCCCTCAGACTCTTGCAGCACAATATCAGATTTCTCCTTCAGAATTCGGTAAGCAAGCTCTCTCTCTCTCTCTCTCTCTCTCTCTCTCTTATTCTCTTTCTCTCATATGTGTCTTGGAAGTTGGCCCAATGATGTATTCAGGTATGTGTATTTTTCTTCTCTTTATGTTGTTTTGCAAGATCGGAGAACACTGTCAGAAAGACAAAGTCATGGTTCGCAAGATTAATTTGACTAATCAAGAGTTGACGTTCATCCGTCGATGTTTCACATTTTTCCAGGACTGGATGTCCAAATGTATGACCAGCAGTGACTTTTGATTAATTCACTTTGACTTCTATTTAGATGATTGCATTAAATAGCTGTTTAAATGTCTATCTATTGCTTTTATACAGTGAATGGCTTAGCAGGACAACCTAAAAGTTGAAATGTAATATTGATAAGTGCTTTCGACCACGTTACTATGTGATTTATTTAATAACGCTGCAATAAATAATAATGTGTGACTATAACTTGAAAAACTTTCTCTTTGATGTGCTTTTGGTGCACTAGATTTATTTATTTACATTCTTTAAAAGAAAGGGATGGGGGGGTTGCAGCTATGCCATTAAAGAACCATTTTAGGTTCCCCAGTGATCAGTTCTTAAAAGAACCTTTTTTTAGTGTAAAGAACATTTAATATTCTGAAGAACCTATAAAGATCCTTTTGTGCAATGGCAAGTTTCCGTTTCCGGTTCTTCATGGAACTGGCGATGCCAATAAAAAACCTTTACTTTTAAGAGTGTAGTAATGTTGGCAGTAGAGGACAGGGTCCTTCAAACTTCCATGCTACTTCATTTGTAACAGATGTGGTAGATAGAACACAGTTTGAAATGAGGTTGGATGTGATTAGATTATGAAGTAATAAGTAAGTTACAACATTACAGTTGTGGGCAGAATTATTGGCACCCTTAGTAAATATGATCATAAATGGCTGTAAAAATAAATCTGCGTTGTTGATCCTTTTGATCTTTCATTTAAAAAAAAAAAAAAATCTAACCTTTCATTGAAGTAGAAGAATTGAAAGTGGGCTGGAAATCACATTATGAAATAAAAGTTTTTCTCCAAAACTTTGAGTAAAATATAAGGCAAGTATATAAGTATATGTGACCAATCACGGAAAGTAGGGACACAAGTCGGTTCTGGGGCATTTTGAGTTATTCACAGATTCTGAAAGTGTAGTCTCCAAGCTTTCCAACGATGTGTAACACATGGAAATCTGATAATATTTGGAGAAGTTGTGGCCATTTGAAGGTAGGCACTCAGAAAAGCTCAAAAGGGAGAAAACGGCCTCTAAAGATTGTGCAGTTCTCACCTGCTGGGAGTGACAACAGGGCTCATTTACATCTAATTTAGATAAGCCATACCCCCTTAAAGCTCCCCCCTGTAAAGCTGCATGGTTGCATAGCAACGACAGACGCAACGGGAAAAATCGGACCGCATACTATTAATAATAAAGGATAATGTGCATTGTAAATGTCAGTATTTATCTTTTTGACTTTTATAAAAATTATTTAGAGGCTGAAATATGTGAGTTTTATCTTTTATAAAACCTTTTTGTCAAAACTCTATTTGAACTTGTGCATTGTAGATAACGTTGCAATAAACTCCTTTAAAATCCGGCCATAATTTTTAATGTTATTTTAATGTTCATGTAAACAAAAAGTACATATTGATGCTAATTTTATTTGTTATTTGCTGGTTTTCTGCATAAAACTTGGTGAATTGATTTCATTGTGTAGCATTAGGACTTTTTGAACAGGATTCTGTGATAACCGTGATCATTTTGGTCACTATAATCATGAAATGAAATTTTCATGCCATTAACTAAAATCAACTATAATTATGTGTTTTTATAGTTTAATATGCAAAGTACAATTTTCTATAAGAAAAAAAAAAATCTCAGATTCTGTTCTTTTCTCTGACATTTAAGGGTAACCTAGGCCTACAAAGACTCTTTTAGGTCTAAAACAGTTTGGATAGTTGTTTGATCAAATCAAATCAAATCACCTTTATTTATATAGCGCTTTTAACAAGTCCAATTGTTTCAAAGCAGCTTCACATTGTTAACAGGAAAATAATGCAACAGAATTTGTACAGCCGTTCTGGTGAAACGGTGATGTTATCCAGCTAATTTCAAGTATTATATAGCGTCAATGCGGGCAGATCGTTAATATAGATGAAATTTAGGTGTCCCCAACTGAGCAAGCCAAAAGCCAGAGGCAACGGTGGCAAGGAACCAAAACTCCTTCAGGGTCAGAATGGAGAAAAAAAAACCTTGGGAGAAACCAGGCTCAGTCGGGGTGCCAGTTCTCCTCTGGCCAACGAACAAACAGTGTATGATTATAATTCTGGCAACATAGCAGGTCTTAATTCATATTAGGCAAATAGATATTTGTTAGATTATTTGAGAGATTGGAGTCGTCACGCCAAAGACGGGTTTAATGAGGATGTCGTGTCGATGCAGCATTTACGGGGGGAGTTTATTTGACATGTTCTCTGCAGACACTTCAGGGATGCGTTGGTCATGTCCAGGCGCTGGTCCACCATCTGACCTGGATACGGCCTGGATCCGGCTGACAGCAGTAAACCGCGGCATAAACAGAGAGACTAACATTAGCGTAGATGCCATTCTTCTTGTGATGTAACGAGTACATCAGGTGTTATGGGAAGTGTTCCCGGTTCCGGCTGACCTAGTTAATGCAGCCTAACAATCATTTACTGATTTGAATAATAGAAATTGATAATGTTTTATGTGTAAGCCATAGTAAAGAGATGTGTTTTTAGTCTAGATTTAAACTGACAGAGTGTGTCTGCTTCCCGAACAATGCTAGGAAGACTGTTCCAAAGTTTAGGCGCTAAATAGGAAAAGGATCGACCGCCTGCAGTTGATTTTGATATTCTAGGTATTATCAACTGGCCAGAGTTTTGAGACCGCAATAGACGTGATGGAGTATAATGCGTTAAGAGTTCGCTCAAGTACTGGGGAGCTAAACCATTTAGTGCTTTGTAAGTAATGAGCAAGATTTTAAAATTTATACGATGTTTAATAGGAGCCAGTGCAGTGTTGACAGAACCGGCTAATATGGTCATACTTCCTTGCTCTAGTAAGAGCTCGAGCTGCTGCGTTTTGGACCAGCTGGAGTTTGTTTATTAAGCGAGCAGGGCAACCACCCAGTAAAGCATTACAGTAATCTAGCCTTGAGGTCATGAACGCATGAATTAACTGTTCAGCATTTTGCATCGAAAGGATGTGCCGTAATTTAGATATATTTTTAAGATGGTAGAATGCAGTTTTACAGATGTTAGAAACGTGGCTTTCAAATGAAAGATTGGTATCAAAGAGCACACCCAGGTTCCTAACTGACGACGAGGACTTGACAGAGCAGCCATCGAGTGTTAGACAGTATTCTAGGTTACTACTTGCAGAGTTTTTTTGTCCAATAATTAAAAATTCTGTTTTTTCTGAATTAAGTTGCAGGATATTACTAGACATCCAATGTTTTATATCAGCTATGCATTCCGTTAATCTTGTGAATTGGTAAGTTTCATCAGGGCGTGAAGAAATATAGAGCTGAGTATCGTCAGCATAACAGTGAAAACTAATGCCATGCTTCCTAATGATATCTCCCAGTGGTAGCATGTACAGGGTGAAGAGCAACGGTCCTAGCACCGAGCCCTTCGGTACTCCATACCGAACTTGTGATCGGTGTGACATCTCTTCATTTACTGCTACAAACTGATAACGGTCAGATAAGTATGATTTAAGCCATGCCAATGCAGTTCCACTAATGCCAACATAATTTTCGAGTCTATTCAAAAGAATGTTGTGGTCGATAGTATCGAATGCAGCGCTAAGATCGAGTAACACTAATAGAGAGATACAACCACGATCGGATGATAATCAACTGTGTCTAAAGTGCTGGAAAAAAGAGAGTCAATAGTTTCTGTTGCAAAATCGAGTTCCTCTAGGCTATCTGGGATGCTGAGGAGATGAAACTGATGAGGAAGATTATTTAAAAAGCAATTTTTAGTGGCGGCAGTGATAGTTCTGCCATATTTGAAGCGAGGGGACGGCTTTGCAGCCTTAGCTAAATTAAGTATACATGATACTAGGTAATGATCTGAGATGTCGTCGCTCTGCTGCAGAATTTCAACGGTATCAACATTTATTCCATGTGACAATATT
Organism: Paracanthobrama guichenoti; assembly: GCA_018749465.1. Classification (NCBI taxonomy): domain Eukaryota; kingdom Metazoa; phylum Chordata; class Actinopteri; order Cypriniformes; family Gobionidae; genus Paracanthobrama; species Paracanthobrama guichenoti. Next base: position 28,028,668 of record CM031963.1, read on the forward strand.
AGGTCTAACGTATGATTAAGACGATGAGTGGGTCCTGACATGTGTTGCCTTACTCCAGTAGAGTTTAGAATGTCTCTAAATGCTAATCCCAATGCGTCTTTTTCATTATCTATATGGATATTAAAATCACCAACAATTAGTACTTTATCTGCAGCCAGTACTAACTCGGATAGAAAGTCAGCAAATTCTTTGATAAAGTCTGTAATGTGCCCTGGTGGCCTGTATACAGTAGCCAACACAAATGTCAAACGGGATTTGTCAATTACACTACATAATGCTACATAAAGCACCAAAACTTCAAAAGAATTATATTTGAAACTAGACTTCTGAGTAATACTGAAGATATTATTATAAATTACAGCAACCCCTCCCCTTTACCTTTCAGACGGCTCGTGTTTATAACAATAATCTTGGGGGTGGACTCATTTAAAGTAATGTAGTCGTCAGGTTTTAGCCAGGTTTCTGTCAAACACAGCACATCTAGATTATTATCTGTAATTATATCATTAACAATAAGTGCTTTTGGGGAAAGGGATCGAATATTCAGCAACCCGAGCTTTATCATTTGATCATCTGTATTATATCTGTTGTTTATTCGTTTGACATCAATTAAGTTTTTACTGTTGAATGGTCTTGATGTTTTTTTGTATTTACTAATTCGGGGAACAGACACAGTCTCTATGTGATAATATCTAGGTGAAAGAGTCTCTATGTGTTGGGATTTATCTGACTTCTGTAACAGGAGACAGCTAGCAGACGGTCGGGTAAGCCAGTCCGTCTGCTTCCTGACCTGGGCCCCAGTTAGTCAAGGTTTAGCTCTAAGACTATATGCCAAATTACTAGAGAGAAGAGCAGCACCACTCCAAGAAGGATGGATGCCATCCCTCTTCAACAGGTCAGGTCTGCCCCAAAAGCTTTTCCAATTGTCTATGAACCCTATGTTATTTTGCGGACACCACTTAGACAACCAGCCATTGAGTGATGATAGTCTGCTAAGTATCTCATCACTCCTTTTAACAGGAGCGGACCAGAACAAAAACTGCATCTGCCATCGTACTTGCAAGTTCACACACCTCTTTAATGTTAGTTTTGGTGATCTCCGACTGGCGAAGTCGAACATCGTTAGTGCCGACGTGAATAATAATCTTAGAGAATTTACGATTAGCTTTAGCCAGCACTTTTAAATTTGCTTTGATGTCAGGCGCTCTGGCTCCGGTAAAAATGTGACTATGGTGGCTGGTGTCTCTATTTTCACGTTCCGTGTAATAGAATCACCAATAACTAGGGCACTTTTAACAGGATTCTCAGTGGGTGCATCACTGAGTGGGAGAGAACCTGTTTGATGTTCTAATCGGAACGGAAGAGTGGTTTTTGATCCGCGACTATGCCGCCTGACCGTCACCCAAGTGCCCTGCTGCACGGGCTCTACAGCCGAACCGAACAATGTACAACGTTCACTAAGCTAGTCGCATCCAGAGCAGTGTCTAAAGCTGTTACATTCTCACTACTCTCAAATAAAGTCTGGATGCGTGTCTCTAATTCTGAAATCTTCTCCGTCAGCCTGACTATCTCCTTACATTTATCACATGTGAAGCCCTGCTCGCCAACGGAGACAGATACACTAAACATGAAACATGCGGTGCAAGTGACAATGACTGGAGAAGAAGACATGGCTTACCGTATTTGTTGATTAATCCAACTTACCAAAGTTGTTTGATGGAGTCTATTTACTAATGCAACTCACCACAGTTGTTTAGTGAACTCAGAAAACAGGAAACCCGGGTGCAGAGATAGCAAGCTAACAGGCTAGCGAAAAGCTAACGTGTGATAGTTATTTAGATTAAAAGCTAGTGATGTCAGATTTAATGTGGTAGGCAGTGTTAGACAATATATGAAGATGAGTAGGTTATAATTAGCAGTTTAAACAACAGAGAATTATATCAAATAAAAATCCAAAAAGAGCAGAGCACATGCGAGCACAGCAGCAATAGCAAACAGGGTAGACAGGAGCAATCGAAGACAGGAGCAATCAATCCAAAAGTTGATTTGATAGTTGATAGTTGTACCACTGGCTAAAATTATTAGCATCACATTCAATTCAAGAATGCTAACAGGCAGGTTTATGTGGGCTAAGTCATTCACACCAGTCAATTCAAGCAATTGAAGCATTATTCAAATGAATAGCAGATGCTAACATTACCATCTAAAAGCCCATTATAGTAATGGGGTTTTTTTGGCAAGTGATACGATGCTAACGATTACAATGAAAACGACAGTCCTGAGCTAGCTAATAACAATAGCTAACGTTAGGTATGGGAAGGTCTGAACATGGACTAAAGATATGGAGATAACGTGTACGTGTTCTTAGAATGAACACAAAACGACAAACTTTGTCTATGGAAACTCACCCCATAAGAAACAGAAAAGTATTCTTGCAGATCTCGTTGCCTCGAATTAAATAAGTCGTTCGGGCACACTTTCTCTTTGTTGGGGTCTTCGGGCAGAGAGTTCTCTTTTCTCCTCGTGTAGCATTTACAGTAAAAATTATGGATTTTCCCCATTTCGCTGTCTTTATCCCCATCAAATGTTACTATCGATATAGCCATGCGATACTCTTTGCGGCGTCCATCTTTATTGAATTTTGATATCAACTAGAGCCGACCAGAGAGCTGCATAAGTAGCCACGCTTCCCTTGGAGGGCGGGGGCAATGGAAATACACACAGACAATGACACGCCCCTACTGCGTTTATCTCCGAAAAACAAGCCGATTTCAACCTCAAAATGTACACTTTTAAATATACCAATACTGTTATCTCAAACACGGAGAGGCTTCTTCGTGATCTCAACAGATTCTGCAAAAGCGCGAACCTCACCAATTTTGAAAAAAAAAAAACGCTTCTTTCTCATTTTGCTCGAAAGTTGTGTTGCCGACTTGTGTCACTGGTTTCCGTGACGGGTCACATATTGCCATTCATATTTAAATTTTTTTTAGCACGCCAGGGTGACTAGGGACTTGTATTCTTCTGGCAGGATCATTTTATTTAGCAAAATATCTCACCATTTACTGATGTGTCCAGGTCGCGCTCATTCACCATTATTATGTTTAGTCTACGCAAAATCCCCTTTTCCACTATCAGGGCAGGGCATCTACTTGGAAGAGGACGTGTGTCTATATCGTCCTAATGCACGGCAAGGAGGAGAGTTTGAGTGGGGACAGACTCTCCAAGGATCACAGATGGAGGTCTTTTTTTTATTTTAGTTTTTTTATCAAACAACTCCTACATCACCACATGTTGTTTGGGAGGATTTCAAGAAAAATCCTCCTCGCTCATCCAAAAACAAACTCCAGCATATTCAGTTCAGACACGACTGGAACTTCAGACGGGACCTGGTTCTTTGTTCAGATGAAACTAAAAAGAGCTTATTGGCAGCAAACACACCAGATGGGTTTGGTGCAAACAGGGATAAAAGGTCACCCATGCCCACGGTTTAATATACCACTGGATCTTTAATGTTGTGGGCCTATTTTTTTGCTGGAGGTCCTGGACATCTTGTTCAGACACATGGTATCATGGATTCTAGCAAATACCAACAGATACAAATACAATGGATCTTCCATCAGGACAACGATCCAAAACAAACATCAAAATCAACACACAGATGTGTCACCGAGCACAAACTGAAGCTTATGCCATGGCTGTCCCAGTCCCTGACCTGAACCTTTCAGAAAATGGGTGGCTGAACTGAAGAGAAAAGCTGGGAATCTGTTCTCCAAACTCATCAGGCATTATAGGATAAGACTCTGTTATCTTGGGAAAAGGACGTTGCAAAAAGTATTTAATAAAAGGGTGCCAATAATTATGCCCAACGTGTTTTGGAGAAAAGCATTTATTTCCTAATGCGATTTACCCCTCACTTTTAATTCTTTTACTTCAATGAAAGGTTAGTTGTTTCTTTTGCAATTTTTTTGAATGAGAGTTCAAAAAAAAGCAATGCAAATTTATTTTTACAGCCATCTTTAATCATATTTACCAGGGGTGCCAATAATTCTTACCACAACTGTATTTCTTAATAGCAGCACATATTAACATTGATTAGTTTCTATTTCCTGTCTGGCTCTGTTTACTCTATAAAACAAGCTGGTGAAAGTCCTCTTTGGCCATCTTGGTTGTGTGAGACATTGTCAGGCCTGATATGTCTAACACTAGCAACTTTGATATTAATTTTGTATTGAAAATAATGCAGTTTGTGATTTATTAGTTGTAGTTGTAGATTAGATGATGCAGTTATACATGAGATTTCCATGAAAATGGTCCCCAAAGCTGTACTTTAAAGCATATACAGTGCTGGTAGATCACACACAGGTTCTAGTCGGTTACTGATTCCAAATTACATGACAAAAATTGTAGTTAGTAACGTAATCCATTACATTGAACAGTTAGGTAATCTAATTCAATTACTTTTTGATTACTTTTAGATTACTTTAGAGTACCTGTAGACCTGCAGCTCACACATACAAAGTTCCTATTCAGGATCCTGAAGCAGAAGCACAGGCAGGTGAAGTGTGGTATACGTGGGCAGGAAGTTATTTTGAGTTGGGTTGGGAAGCAAATCAGCTGGATCTGTTTGGACTCGGAAGGTTTCTAGCAGACACTACACAGCTCTGTTACACAAAAGAGAGACAGCGAGAGAGGAGGCAGCTCACTAACACTGATTTAACAAGCTTCAGCCAAGACAGATGCTATCTTTTGCTTCTCTGACTCCATGTTTGGAGACATTGGCTATGTGTAAAATCTAAAAAAAGGTCTATGTCAAGAAAAGAAGGCATTAGAGCATGCGGTTAGAAGTCAGCTGGTTAGGAGATTAAAAGCTGTGTCTGATAGACTGGTTGACAGAAGTAAATCTTTTTTTTTTTTTTTTTTGCAGCATGAGTCATCAACAGAGAAATTAGCATTATAATCAATAATATTAATTGGGGAAAAAAAAATAATATTTATCTCAATGTTTCGTTTGTCATTATGTGATCTCGAAACTGGTCTGAAACCAGATTGCTTAGGAAGATCACTACCATTCAAAAGGGTTGACGTTGGGATGTTTTTAAAGGTGTCCTAGAATGTATTTACCTTGAATACATATGAGCCACATCTTGAATACACGACATACCATGAGCCTCAAACACTATTGTTTCCTCCTTCATATGTACATCTTGTGCGTGCAGAAGACCACTGAAAAATGACACCAACATAACACCGACTGTGATGCAACAGTTGGGATCATTAATATTTACGCCTCCCCAAATTTGCATATACCAACCCATGTTCCAGGCTGTGCAGGGGATGTGAGCACTTTTCATACCCTTCCCACAGAACAGAACTGTCAACAGGCATGCTTGATGTTTATCTATAACAGGATACAGCACCAATTGAATTCAAAGTTGTTAGTTTGCTCTGACTAGTGTCAATTTCGTTAACGAAAATATGACGAAAAATGTTCGTTGATGACCTTTTTTCCATGACTAAGACAAGACGAGATGACACAAATGTCCTTAAATGATAACTATGACTATATAAACATGGGGAAAGAGGAGCGTTCGAGCGTTCATGCTTGCGGTTGCCAGTTTTCAGTTATTTAAGTTCCCCAGTTAGAGCTTTTCTGTTAAAGCTGCACTATGTAACATTTTTTTCAGTAAAATATCCAAAAACTCTATCTTTAATGAGTCCCTCGTCTATCTTTAATGAGTCCCTCGCTACATCTGTGGTCCCCACCTCCTTCAAAAAATCCACCATCATCCCTGTCCCTAAGAACAGTAAACCCTCTTGCCTAAATGACTATCGTCCAGTGGCTCTCACGTCTATAGTCATGAAGGTCTTTGAGAGACTCATTAAAAACACCATTTGCGCCTTCATTCCTGACACTTTGGACCCTCTTCAGTTTGCCTATCGTCCCAATAGATCGACTGAAGATGCCATCTCTCATGTCCTCCACTCCTCCCTCACTCACATCGACAGCAAAAGTGGAACTACGTAAGACTGCTATTTATTGACTATAGCTCAGCCTTTAACACCATAGTTCCCACCAAGCTAACCTCCAAACTCCTGGATCTCGGCCTGAATCATTCTCTCTGCCACTGGATTGAGGACTTCCTCACTGGCAGGCCTCAGGTGGTGAGAATAGGCCAGTCCACCTCCACCTCCATCACCCTGAGTGTGGGAGCTCCACAGGGCTGTGTCCTGAGCCCCTGCTCTACTCTCTCTACACGCATGACTGTTTGTCCACACACAGCTCCACCTCTATCATCAAATTTGCTGATGATACTGTTGTCCTGGGCCTCATTTCCAACAACAATGAGACGGCATACTTGGACGAGGTGGAGCATCTAACAGCATGGTGCCAGGACAACTGTCTCTCTCTGAATGTTGGCAAGACCAAAGAAATGATTGTGGACTTCAGGAAGAGACAGCAACGGACATACTCCCCCTCATGATCAGCGGGTCACCAGTAGAGAGAGTGAGCAGCTTCAAGTACCTGGGAGTAAACATCTCCGAGGACCTGACCTGGACTGCTCACATTCAGACACAGGTGAAAAAAAGCCAGGCAAAGACTGTACCACCTGCGCCAGCTGAGGAAATTCAGGCTTTCACCAGCTATCCTGAAAACTTTCTATTTAGGGGCGATAGAAAGTGTTTTAACTCAGCATCATCACAGCGTGGTATGGGAACAGCACCAGTCATGACCGCAAAGCCCTGCAAAGAGTCGTGCGCTTATCCGGCGTATCTCAGGGTCAGCTCTCCCGTCTCTGCAGGACGTCTACACCAAACGCTGCAAAGGTAGAGCTACCAAGATCATCAAGGACTCTAATCACCCTGCAAACCCTCATTTCACGCTGCTACCATCTGGTAGCGCTTCCCGAAGCCTGATGGCCAAAACTGAGAGACTCAGGAGGAGCTTCTTCCCCAGGCCATCAGACTCCTGAACTCAGTCACTTAACATCACGTGACTTCACGCCAGGATAAACATCGATACACTGACATTGCACTGCACTTTCTGTTCTCGTTGTTACTGTGTAACAACCTGTCATAAACCTGTTTGCACATTATACTCTTTATACATTTGTTAACCACATATTTATAAGTCTACAGTTTACTCACTGCAAAGTCTACTTCAATTATTTTATTCCACTTTATCCTTATTTGTTACCTTTTTTTCTCTTGACTTGATTATTTATAATTCTACAGATATATATATATATATATATATATATATATATATATATATATATATATATATATATATATATATATATATATATATATATATATATATATATAGATAGTACTTTTTTTTATATCCTATTTCTATTATAATTTCTTCCTTGTGTTTTTAACTGTGAATTTGCACTGTCCATGGAGCGGACCTGTTTACATTTCACTGCCGGTTGTATATTCTGTATATAACTGTGTATGTGACAAATAAAACTCTTGAATCTTGAATCTTGAATCTTGAAAAACCACTAGACCAGTGTTATATATTTTGTTCAATTGAGTACTTACAATATCCCAAATGTTTCCAACTATTTATAAATCGTGAGAAAATTGCTATTTTAACCAATGAACATGTGAGGGAGTTGCCTGTCAATTGCGTCATATCTGTGTTCCCCTCAGTTTCCGCTTTTATTTTGCAGAAACGCTTTACTCTCACTGCAGTGTCATAGCAGCCGCCAAGCGAAGGCACTGAGTAACGTCATAACATCATTTTCAACTCACTCAAATGTATCTAATATGATAAACAGAGCTGCGTTACCTCATACTCCTGACCAGAAAAGAGGAAATTGCGCCGGCGACTGCAGCATAATAAAAGTCTGGGGGCGTGCGGGGCGTGTGTTGCGTTCATCTTATTAACAAATCACTCCAGCGGTCTTGCTCAGCTCCACAACACTCAGTCCTGCTCTGCTTCACACTACAGTAACGTTAATAATCGCATCCATGCTCACGATTTCTGTCCGAGTCCTATCCCGATTCTTTTCCACTGGCTGTGAGGCGAAGACCACATGTCCCAAGATTCTGCGCTCAAACTTGGCGTCAAAAAGTTAAAAGTTAAAGGACGGAAAAGTTACATAGTGCACCTTTAAAAGAACATATTATATCTGGTGTTTTACTTGGTTCATCTGACTAACTTCATGACTAACTCACGAAGCACCACGACGCATGTGCGAGAATATGACGTAGAGCTGACGTTCGGGCATCCAGGAAATGCACACTTTAGCACAATTTTGAGCACTACGCCAAGACCTAAAGCACAATCAATGTAGAATTCAACAGCTTGGATACGGCGCGTCTTCCTCTGCTTGTAAACAAAGTTCCTCGCTTCCGCTGGCTCTATGTCATATTCTCGCGCATGTGTCGTTGTGCTTCCTGAGTTCACTTCAGTGGCCCAGTCGGAAGACAAGAATAAAGTTGAATAAAGACTTTAGTTTTTGTGCGAAAAAAAAAAAATTCTCGTCGCTTCATAAAATGATTGTAGAACCACTGGAGTGAGATGGACTTTTTAATGACGTCTTTAGTACCTTTATGGGTCTTGAGAGAGGAAATGTCATTGCTGCGAATGGAGGCCTTTCTGAGCCATCGGATTTCAACAAAAATATCTTTGTGTTCCGAAGATGAACGAAGGTCTTACGTGTGTCGAACGACATGAGGGTGAGTAATTAATGACGTAATTTTCATTTTTCGGTGAACTAACCCTTTAATGTTGTTTAAAGGTGCTGTATGCAAGTTTTTGACTGTACTAAAGCATAAAAATACATTTGCAGATATTTAGGAAACGAGTTGAAATGTGCATTCTGTGTCGTCTTTTTTTGTTTTGTTCTTTGCAATAACACGTTTCCAGTTTATCCAATATTATTTTGACAGCACAGGTTGGCAACCCTCCGAGGAGGAGGGGGCAGGGAAAACAATATTTAGAATTCTGACTGCAGTACCCATTTCAGCCACTAGCTGTCATTCTTACATACAGCACCTTTAAACCATGATACTTTTCCAGAATTCTTGATGAATAGAAGGTTCAAAAGAACAGCATTTGAGAGAGAATTTGTGTAACATTATGAATGTCTTTTATTATCCCCCCAAAAAATGGTGCTCATATGGTAGCAAAGGTTTGAGTCTGGCCCATTGTTTTTTTTTTTTTTTGACTCTTTTCACTATTTTTCTCCCTCTCTATAAATAAAACATAGCAAAACATTTTTAGGGTTGGGAAATCGAAAATTGATACTAATTCTGGAATCAAATACTTAAGTCAGGAATCGGATACTTGTTATTAGGGGTTTGCGATGTGACCAAAATCTTAAATCACAGAAATTTTTATTCACGATAATATATCACAATAAAGTTATTTTAGCTTTAACTTTTTATATACATTTTTGATAGCATTGAAATTTTTGAAATTTAAATTAGCATTGAAAACTTACCACCATTTTCAATATCATTTAAAAAAAACTAATACTAGCCTAAAAAAACTCTCAAGCTCAGTGAAGACAAGTAAGTGGTGATAAAGAAAGAGCAAAGAAAACAAACTACAATAGAACAAAGAGACAAATAAATAGACAGAAAACACAGAAATATTAATTGTGCAGAAAACACTATATATAAATATAAATTTATTCTTATTAAAGTGATTCAGTCAAGAGCAGTGAGAGATTTTGTCTTTTCTTGTTTGATTAACATCAATGATGACAGCAGGCAAATTTGGGTGCTGCCATTTTAAGGCCGACTACATGGATCCATTATACTCTTGTGTTTTCTCTCTCTCTCAACTGTAAATGTTTACTTAAGACATAAATGACTGTGTTTACTTGCGAAGACATGATCAGCTTGACTCAAAGGTATATGTATTTAACCGTTCAAGCCCAATTAGGCAGCAAAAAGCACAGTTAATTTCTTACGCGCTCTGAGCAGCAGCTTCATGTCGTGTGTCTCAGACAGTACTGAGAAACATATACTGAAATGAGTTGTCTTTTGCTGCTAATTGTGCTTCAGGGGTTTTAAATGTGTTATTAAACCACAGTGCTTAAAAACGCATGCAAGCGATAAGCTTTCGTGCCCGCGCAGCACATCGACATCATGTGAGTGTAACCACGATAGAGACGATGATACAAAATCTCTACCGGTTAATCGTGTCTACCCGTATATCGCCCACGCTTATTGTTATAGAATTAAGATTTTGATTGCTCTTATCGATAACTTTGTGTGCATTTTAATATGATTTTAAAGCATTCAAGCAAGTAGACTCAAACACTGTTTGTACACATTAAAAACATGCACACAGAAAGCCACCTCTCATACTGTATAATGTGCGATACTGAACTGGGCTCTCCACATCTTTTTGCACTTGAACGGATAAATACACACAAAAATATGTCAAAATATTCTTGTAAACACAGTCGGTTATGTCTTAAGTGAACATAAACAGCTGACAAAGAAAACACGTGTAATAGTGTCCGTGCAGCTCTTAAAGTGACAGCAGCCTAATATACCTGCTGCCGCCACTATAATAACATTAATCAAACAACAAAAGACAGAGAAAATTCATAAAGTGAATTTAATCATAAAGTGCAGTGTTATTTTACTTTTGATTACAGTTTCTGTAACTGAAAATCTTAAAACACTGTTTAATTTAATCGTATCTTTGTTCAGTTGTATTTATTTGTGTGATTGCTAATTTATTTCTGTGTTCTTTTCTTTAATTACTAAGAGTTTACTTGTCTTTAATAATGCTTGAAATGTATGTAGTTAGTTTTTGTTATATGGTATTTTTAAACCATAGGCAAAATTTCCTTGTGTAAGTGTTCTTTAGCCTGTTGATATTTGTTCATGGTATTCAGCCACAATTCAATGTTTTGCAATAAGACTTAGAATAAATGTGAATGATATTTAAGTGGGTTTTTTTTTTTATACCATATTGGATTCTAAATTAGGAATCGATAAGAATCGGAATCGATAAGCAGAATCAAAATCGTTAAAATTCAAATGATATCTAACTTTAAAAGTTTTAATAAGTTTGTTTATTTCTCACTAGAATTCTGAATTCCATCGCACCTTACAGATAAAGAACCAATGGACTTGGTTTTGCTCAAGTTTATAAAGGTCTCTTTCTACACTATTTATAAAGGTCACAAGATTTTATTCTTGATTTGAAATACATTATTAGAATGTAAACTTGACCAACAGTTTTGATGAGTTTGATCTTTCCTCTTTCAGTCAGTTCTTTCAGTCAGTACTTCCAAGGCCGGAAATGGTTGCCTTGGGGCTTCATGATATGAAAATGGCCACCAAGCAGACTGACTTGCCTTAAAGGCGCTTTAACAGTGCAGTAGTCATTCCATTACTCCATTTTACATAAAGCAGAATATTGTATATCTCACATGGGTGGCCGTGAGCGTTCTGCATGAGGTGCTATATACTAGCTAGGGATCAAAGAACTTCACTGATTCAGGAGATGAGAGGAGTGACCCGGGTGTCAGTAACCCGGGTGAGACTTCTGCCCGTACAGCAAGTCCCCCCAAGATATTATTTTTCGTCTTACTGGAATCTCAGATAAATTGATGGTCCTTAAAAAAACTCCCTTTAAGGTTTTGACTGAATGACCCAAGACTGTAAGTTATTTAAAGCTGAGGTTTTACAATTAAAGCAGACTTGTTTATTTGCCCTTTTATTCCTTGCTGTTTGCACCACTGTAATAATTTAATGACAAAATCTAGTTATGGTTACACTTAAAATAGTTACAAAATAAATGTATGAGATGATAAAAATTATACCATTAATCATACCCAGCATGAATGTTACCTGAGGGATAGAAAGAGAGAGAGACAAAGAAGTGAAGAGAGCAAAGAAGAGAAGAGCCAAAGAAAAGGCCCCCAAGAAGAGAGAGCCAGAGAATAAAAGAGAGCCAGAGAATAAGAAAGCGAGAGAGCAACAGCTACAATCTTCTTTTATCTATTCCTTGACCATGTGACTAAAACCCTAATGTGAGGCATTCAAACTGACCAATCAGACCAAACTTCCCCACTGTACTACAGGTGTGACATTTGGCCTACAGGCCTTCAGCATTTCTTTGTCTTTAGGAATTCCAAATGGCCCTTCTGGTAAGAAAGATGGTGGTTGAAAACAGTAAAGCAAATGTCTTTGTTCATTTTCAAAAATTAAATATCTTTGATTATTTTCAATCCTACAATTCCCCGGTTGGCACCGTTGGCCACAATCATTGAGTCCAAAGGTGGCACAGTCCACGAAGATATGCTTTCTGTTGTGTGTAGATGTGAGCCAAATGGCAATTCTGTTCTCCTGTACATGGTTTTACTGCAGCTATATGGAAAATAGCAGAGTTTCCACTCAGGAGACAAACAAATTCAACATAGAAACACATGAAACTTGAAATTGCTATACAATTCCAGTATTAAAGTTATTCCAATTTTCAAAAGATACATGGCCTAGAATGCATAGCATCAACAACCTTTATCCTAAGTGTTTCATACAACACTTACAGTAAAGCAATCATGTGTTTTAAAGAATAAACTTAACTAGTCTATGTGTATCTATTAACACAACTATAATGTGTGTTCACAGTGCGCACAATGTGTTTAGTACAATTACAAATTTGAAAATACAAACGGGATCATTGCAATTTGGATGTTTAACTATTAAATTCACTGCTATGAGGCTGCTAGTCCACTAGCAAGTGAGGTTAACAGCTGAAGGCCTTCCATGAACACTGTGGTTAACTCACTTGAGAGTTTTACCTGCAAATGAGCGCTGATCTTTCCCCTTAGAAAGTAATTTCCTATTTTTCTGAAAATAAGGTGGAGGTCGACCTTTTTCCCAGTGACCAGCATCTCTCCTCTAAATGGCCTATTTTTCTGACAGGAACTGCAAAACCTGTTCTCTTTGCCATTGGGTTGTCTGCTATGTTCTCCTGGAGTTTGAGGATTTTCATGACTCTCTAATGCTTGTACACCATGCGTACTGGTACATGACTCTGTGCTATTATGGTGCTATTAGGTGATGACCTTAAGAACTGAAATAGGCACACTTTCTTGAGTTGCACATGCATTTTCTGAACTAAACGTTTCAGATTGATTAGAGCAAGTCACCTCATCTAAGAAGTGAACAGGCTTTTTAGTCCCATTGCTGTTAAGCGTTTTGGGAGACATTTAACTTTTTAGCGTTTGGCTTAGCCTTGAGATCTGCAATGGTCTCCTTGTGATTTTTACACTTTTCAGTTAGGGCTAACTGCTCAGCTAGTAATTTATCTAGCTGTGCTTGAAGATCTTGAATCTTTGCATAAGACTTTTCTGCTTCTGCATTTTTAGAATGCACTTCTTTACATTTAGCATCTAGACTTGATAATAGAAATGGTGTCACATTATTCAAGTTTCAAGTTTATTTGTCATTACACATGTACAAGTACAGTATAACGAAATGAAGTTTGGAGCAAGCCTTATTATGTAGCCTTTTACAACTTATGAAGTTTAAAGCCTCAATTATTTCACCATGTTTTGCCAATTATGTCCCACCACTGAATCATTTCATCATCTGAACTTTTAATTCCAATATACTCTTTCTTGAGTTTGGACAAGGTAGGCTCAACTTTTTCACTCCATAAAGCAAACAATACGTCACTGTTATCAGAAATGTTCCCTTCCATCCCCGAGGAGTATCTGAATATTCTCGGATTGTACAATAATGGGACTATTGAAGCTATTTAAAACCTTCTAAATTCTGTTTCATGTAATTCATAAACAATGAAAACATCCATCCATCCATCCATTATCTTCCGCTTATCCGGGGCCGGGTCGCGGGGGCAACAGTCTAAGCAGAGACGCCCAGACTTCCCTCTCCCTAGCCACTTCCTCCAGCTCTTCCGGGGAAACCGAGGCGTTCCCAGGCCAGCCGGGAGACATAATCCCTCCAGCGTGTCCTAGGTCTTCCCCGGGGCCTCCTCCTGGTGGGACATGCCCGTAACACCTCCCCGGGAAGGCGTCCAGGAGGCATCCGAAATAGATGCCCAAGCCACCTCAACTGGCTCCTCTCGATGTGGAGGAGCAACGGCTCTACTCTGAGCTCCTCCCGAGTAACTGAGCTTCTCACCCTATCTCTAAGGGAGCGCTCAGCAACCCTGCGGAGAAAGCTCATTTCGGCTGCCTGTATCCGGGATCTTGTCCTTTTGGTCATGATCCACAGCTCATGACCATAGGTGAGAGTAGGAATGTAGATTGACCGGTAAATCGAGAGCTTCACCTTACAGCTCAGCTCCTCCTTTACCACGACACACCGGTACATCGACCGCATTACTGCAGAAGCTGCACCGATCCGTCTGTCAATCTCCCATTCCATCCTTCCCTCACTCGTGAACAAGACCCCAAGATACCTGAACTCCTCCACCTGAGGCAGAAACTCTCCACCAACCTGAAGTGGGCCCTTTTCCGTCTGAGAACCATGGCCTCGGATTTGGAGGTGCTGATTCTCATCCCGGCCGCTTCACACTCGGCTGCAAACCGCCCCAGTGCACGCTGAAGGTCCTGGTCTGAGGAGGCCAACATGACAACGTCATCCACAAAAAGCAGCTACGAAATCATGTGGTTCCCAAACCGGACACCCTCCTTTATCCTATTCTCCTTTATTCTTGGCTGCGCCTAGAAATTCTGTCCGTAAAAATTATGAACAGAACTGGTGACAAAGGGCAGCCCTGCCGAAGTCCAACATGCACCGGGAACAAGTCTGACTTGCTGCCGGCAATGCGGACCAAGCTCCTGCTCCAGTCGTACAGGGACCAAACAGCTCTAAGCAAGGGGCCCCGGACCCCGTACTCCCAGAGCACCTTCCACAGGACGCCACGAGGGACACAGTCTAATGCCTTCTCCAAATCCACAAAACACATGTGGATTGGTTGGGCAAACTCCCATGAACCCTCCAGCACCCTGGAAAGGGTATAGAGCTGGTCCAGTGTTCCACGACCGGGACGAAAACCACACTGTTCCTCCTGAATCCGAGGTTCCACTATCGACCGAATTCTCCTCTCCAGTACCCTGGCATAGACTTTCCCGGGGAGGCTGAGAAGTGTGATTCCCCCTGTAGTTGGAACACACTCTCCGGTCCCCCTTCTTGAAAAGAGGGACCACCACCCCGGTCTGCCAGTCCAGAGGCACTGTCCCCAACCGCCACATGATGTTGCAGAGGCGTGTCAGCCAAGACAGCCCCACAACATCCAGAGACTTGAGGTACTCAGGGCAGATCTCATCGACCCCCGGTGCCTTGCCACCGAGGAGCTTTTTAACTACCTCGATGACTTCAGCCTGGGTGATGGATGAATCCACCTCTGAGCCCTCAGCCACTGCTTCCTCAATGGAAGACGTGTTGGTGGGATTGAGGAGATCCTCGAAGTATTCCTTCCACCGTCCGACGATATCCCCAGTTGAGGTCAACAGCTGCCCATCTCCACTGTAAACAGTGTTGATAGGGCACTGCTTCCCCCTCCTGAGGCGGCGAACGGTTTGTCAGAATCTCTTTGAGGCCAACCGATAGTCTTTCTCCATGGCCTCACCGAACTCCTCCCAGGCCCGAATTATTTATTTATTTATTTATTTATTTATTTTTTGCCTCCACAACTACCCGGGCTGCAGTCCGCTTGGTCTGCCTGTACCAGTCAGCTGCCTCAGGAGTCCCACAAGCCAACCAGGCCTGATAGGACTCCTTCTTCAGCTTGATGGCATCCCTTACTTCCGGTGTCCACCACCGGGTTCGGGGATTTCCGCCTCGACAGGCACTGGAGACCTTACTGCCACAGCTCCGAGCAGCCGCATCGACAAGGGAGGTGGATAACATGGTCCACTCAGACTCAATATCTCCAGACTCCCTCGGGATCCAGTCGAAGCTCCGTCGGAGGTGGGAGTTGAAGATCTCTCTGACAGGGGGCTCGGCCAAACGTTTTCCAACAGACCCTCACAGTACGTTTGGGTCTCCCGAGTCTGTCTAGCTTCCTCCCCCGCTATCGGATCCAACTCACCACCAGGTGGTGATCAGTTGACAGCTCCACCCCTCTCTTCACCTGAGTGTCCAAGACATACGGCCGGAGGTCAGATGAGACGACCACAAAGTCGATCATTGACCTCCGGTCTAGGGTGTCCTGGTGCCACGTGCACTGATGGACACCCTTATGCTTGAACATGGTGTTTGTTATGGACAAGCTGTGACTAGCACAAAAATCCAATAACAGAACACCGCTTGGGTTCAGATCAGGGGGGCCGTTCCTCCCAATCACGCCCCTCCAGGTATCACTGTCACTGCCCACGTGTGCGTTGAAGTCCCACAGTAGAACGATGGAGTCTCCAGTTGGAGCACTTTCCAGCACCCCTCCCAGAGACCCCATTAGGGCCAGGTACTCTGCACTGCCGTTTGGCCCGTAGGCACATACGACAGTGAGAGACCTATCCCCTACCCGAAGGCACAGGGAAGTGACCCTCTCATTCACCGGGTTGAACTTCAACACATGGCAGCTGAGCTGGGGGGCTATAAGCAAACCCACTCCAGCCCGCCGCCTCTCTCCATGGGCAACTCCAGAGTGGTAGAGAGTCCAGCATCTCTCAAGAAGTGTGGTTCCAGAGCCCAAGCTGTGCGTGGAAGTGAGCCCGACTATCTCTAGCAATGAAAACAGACTTACCAATTCCTTGGTCAAAAGGTCAGCTTTAATCCATTCACAAGATCAACTGTGAAAAAAATGTCCTCATTCTGATGACCGGTCAAAGTAAATTTTCAGAAGATTCAATGCAAGGGATCCCGGGTTTCGGCACCATCTGTAAGGGTGGATCACCTACAGTGGTTCTGACTGCAGGGTTGCTGAATGACTAAAGAAACGTTATCAGCAAGATGATAGAAAACTGTACATTTCTCGTCTTTACCACCCACTGCAGCTTATACCAACGACGGAAATAAGCGCAGTTACAATAGCAAAATATGTGGGACCGCGTTGCTATAATGTGACTATATTGTATGGCAATAGGTAACACTTCAAAGTCAATACCAAATCAAAACTAGTTAGCAAATCATTTGTAATTGAAAGAATTTAATGACAAAATCTAGTTATGGTTACACTTAAAATAGTTACAAAATAAAAGCATGAGATGATAAAAACTTATACCATTAATCGTACCCAGCATGAATGTTACCTGAGGGATAGAAAGAGAGCGAGACAAAGAAGAGAAGAGAGCAAAGAAGAGAAGAGCCAAAGAAAAGGCCCCCAAGAAGAGAGAGCCAGAGAATAAAAGAGAGCCAGAGAATAAAAGAGCCAGAGCAACAGTTACAATCTTCTTTTATCGATTCCTTGACCATGTGACTGAAACCCTATTGTGAGACATTCAAACTGACCAATCAGACCAAACTTCCCCCACTGTACTACAGGTGTGACATTTGGCCTACAGGCCTTCAGCATTTCTTTGTCTTTAGGAATTCCAAATGGCCCTTCTGGTAAGAAAGATGGGGGTTTGATAACAGTAAAGCAAATGTCTTTGTTCATGTTCAAAAATCAAATATCTTTGATTATTTTCAATCCTACAATTAGATTGTGTTACCACAAATCTGCGTCAACTTAAGTATCGGACCAAAATCTAGTTGAGTGGAGCATAAGGGCACACTAACTGAGACTTTGGATTTCCGACTAACTCTTGGCACTAATTCAAGTGTACTTAGAAATGTAAAGGCTAAAAGGTAATTTCCGTTTAGGACAACAGTAATGTTAGTTGACCAACCTAAATAGGGTGGGCCTTACATCTGTTTAAGATAATTTTGCTCTAGCTAAGTGTACGTGGATAACCCATGACATGACTAAGCCAAAACTACTATCAGAAGAGTAAAGTTGGTCAACTATATCTATAGTAGTGGTCATGATCTCTGACTAGAGCTAATGCTATTTTAATTCAAGTGTATACAAATCATGGGGACTAAAATAAAGCCATTTGCCTCTGTTTAGTGACCAAAACTGACGAGTTTGTGATTGTACGACCCACGCTACGGCTGGCGTGTGGACCTTTAAGTGACACGGATTCCTAATGAACGAGTAAAATATAAAGTAAAAGAGTTGAACAGAATAATCAAATGTTCATTCATATTTATGAATTATTGAATATCTTTGGAAACCTTTTCATTAAATGGAGTCAGATGAAATAATGAGGTAATACATATAAAGAAATGTATTTAATTTAATCTTGTTGTGTTGCATAAAAGGGAAGACAGTAACATGCAGAGAATCCTTCACCCGAATCACTGGTTACCGTCCTTGGACCTGTGGGCGGGCTTACACCACTAAAGTATTTGAGAACTTGTTAAAAGATGTAAAGACTCATGAGATGGTAGTGTGAACGTATTAACCTTAATCACGTAACTCATTCTGCAATGTTTGTGCTATACAGACATAAATTATGCTGGTTGTTGGGGACAATAAATAATAATAATAATAAAAAAAGATTTACATTGAAGGAGTGTCCTTCACTCTAAAAAAAGATGGTTCTTTACACGTACCCCTTTTCCACCAAGGCAGTTTGAGTGCTGGTTTGGAGCCAGTGCCTAGTTTCAAAACGGTTCTTTGTCTTTCGACACCAATAGCACCAGCTCCGAACCAAGAAAAGTGGTTCTTATGTAACCAAATCATTGCTAGTCTAGAAGTAAGAACCGCTTGTGCCAGGGGCTGGGGGTGGGGTCACCGTGACCAAAAAGACGAACACAAACTTGTGACTGCCATTTTTGAAATGGCAGCTAATCGAGCTAATTACTGCTCGATTGTAATCTCCGTCTATACAAATTACAGTGAGCTGCACAAATGCATTGGAGTCGCTGTGTTTTGATGTCAATGTAGGATCGCAAAGCCATGTGCATCAATAGTAATGTAACGTTCGCCATTGTTGATGGACGGCTTGTTCATAATACATCGGCGCTGCGCAGACCGATCGCCGTATGACATCAAAGTACAGCGAGAGCATACGGCTGTATTGCGGTATTTTGATGTCATACGCTGATCAGTCTGCGCAGCGCAGATGCATCTCGAATAAGCCTGGTGTTTTTGTGTTTCCCGCTGCCTCGCTAGCGTTGCTGAGAAAGATGAGACTTATACAGTGACGTAAGACCTGGCTCTGTGGTGACTCTCAGTTGTGGAAAGGCAAACCAGTTCTTAGAAGGCTCGTCAGTCGAACCAACTCCGAATCGGCACTTGCACTAGCTCTGAACTAGCACCCTGTTCATTCTGGTGGAAAAGGGGTAATATAGTAACAGTTATTTAGAACCGTATCATCCCGAAGAACCTATTCAGGGTTCTTAATTCTAGCCTTTTTGTTTTTCAAATCCGTAAATGGCAAAGCCACCTCATTACTGATTTTCTGGAGCTCAGCTATACAACTACACATACTGTCAACACACTCTCAACAGGTAAATCATTTTTTTCTTAAAATGTCTATAAATTATAACTTAAATTACAAGTAAAATTTGTAAATTTTATCTGGTTTTATTATGTCTTTTTCTCTTTTTGGTTTAACAGAACATGTAAGTGTGAGCAGCTCTGTTCAGTTAAAGATAATCATCTCTTCTCCACAAAGTAAGTAACAGATATATTGAATTTATGATCCATATTGTTAATCTTTTTTTAATTATTACTATTACATGTCCAGTCAGAAAAACACAAAAGCTATCCCATGACTTATATCACTTTTTCCTTTTAACATGGTAAAGGGCTCACATTTTTGCTAATTTTGGCCTTCATACACATAACTGTTTTTACATAATCAGATGGAAGAGACACACTGTAACTCTATACTCAATTGTGTGTTTCAGATGCTGTTACATACCATAACATCATCATCTGCAGAGAGAAACACATATACACATAATGATGGACTTAAAGGATCATATAGGATTAAGATATTTCACTAGAACTTGGTCTTCATTACAAGTATATCATGTTCAATGTCAATTGTTATTTATTAATGTATTCAGCTAATAACTGTTGTTAGAGCACTATAATTTTTTACTACTGTAACGGAGTTCATGGATATGGGAATGTGACGCGCAGCTGGCACTCATCATCAAATCTCTCACCGGCCTTGCGTCGCTTTCACAGCTCTCGCTCGTCACAACTACAATTTGCCATGTCAAAAAAAAAATTTAAGTACCTAATTGACAGGCAGATAGAAGACAAAAAAAAACTATATTAATAATATGAAGACACTAATATACTAATAGTACTGAAAATAAACTGTTGTTGAAAAGGTTATGTATAACACCATTAAGGTCCTATATAACCCTTTCAAAGCAGGGTTCTGTATAAAATTCTATTTGGCACCAAAAAGTTCTGCTATTGTTACAAGCCAAAGAACCCTAATTTGGTACTGTTTAGAATAATTTTTCTTAAGAGTTTGACTTAGCCAGTTAGCAAAAACCTATTCTCCTAGCCAGACCTTCAGACTGACAGTCTAGACTCCATAGCATTTTTCATTGGCCAAGGACCGCCCAGAGGCCGTCTGACAGACGTATAACTGTGCGTTCATACCGCCGCCAGTGAGAGCGTCAAAATTCGCTCTGGCTGTCCTGCCAACGACGCTGTAGAAAGATTTGTGGACGTGCTGGCGCTCTGACGTAGATCGAATGCTTGGTCTTTTTTTAAACTGTATTTAAAGGGGCTGCAAAGCAAACAAGCATGTTGATTGGCAGACTGACCACAAGTAGGGTATAAGTTAACCTCATGAAATCATTTAAATGTGAAAGTAAGAATTGCATTCCCGATGGAAAAACAAGCGTTCTAGCGCCTATAAAATAGTGTTGCGCGCCTTCTTAACAAATTACACGTCACTATGAATGATCACGTCGTAAATGATAGGGAAACCCGCACAGCAATGATTAACTTCTCCTCCATTTTGCTTGGGAACTAATGTGGTCGGAACCAAAGTTTACAAGATTGCGTTCTCTGGATTTCTCTCAAGCGGAGCACTTCTACATTCCAATTGGTTGCCGCTGGTTGCCACCGAATGAGCGTCATCGCTCATTACCATAAAGTTGAGCTGATTTCAACTCTCCTTGACGCCCAAATCGTCCACGACGCGCCGCCAGCTCCCATTGAAAATGAATGACATCTGGCCACCTTGACACTCTCGCCGCTGGTGTTGTGAACGCACAGTAAAGCAATCAATCACAGTTCATTTTGTTCCGTCATGTTTAGGGGCGTGAAAATGTAACGTCATTGACCCTACATTAACAGACCAGTGTGTAAGTAAAACTTGCAGACTTTCGGAGATAGTTGTAAAGTACTAGATAGATAAAGTACTAGAGTAAAGTACAAGTGCTCTATCAAAAAAGTGACTTGAGTAGTTGAAGTGCTCTTTAAGCACCACACTTAAGTAGAAGTACTAAAGTATTCAACATTTTTTGTACTTAAGTATTGCAAGTAGTTTATTTTAAAATGCACTACTTAAGTACTGAAAGTTAAAGTACAATTATTGTGTTATGTAGTTATTAAAGAACGTAGTCAAAAGTTTGAACATCATATTGTTTTCATTATTTCAAATGATTAACCTAAAGGACAATCACAATTCCTTTGGCTGTAATTTTTTGTAAACAAAAACAGATTAAGTATGTCCTTTCCCCCTTTAAAGCATCCCTCCCTTCTCTTCCCTGCTTGTTTTTTTTTTTTTTTTTTTTCACAGCTTTTAACTAGTGTGCATACGGCAGTCATTTTTGGAAGTTACCCATTTTCTTTTCACCCTCAACTTGTTAGGGCAACTAAAAGATCTCAAAGGCCAGTAGGCCACATTAAAGTATTTCTTATGTAAAAACAAAAGTGATTAGAGCACCTAAAAACACTGAGCTTAAATATTTGTAAACAAAAACAGATCAAATATGCCCCTTCCCCTTTAAAGCATCCCTACCCTCTCTTCCCTGCTTGTGCTTTTTTTTTTCTCTCTCCACAGCTTATTCCCTTCTTAAACTGGTATGCATAAAGCAGTCATATTTAGGAAGTTAGAAATCTTTGGTTTATCCTCAAAAGTAGTTGGTTTTCAAAATTGAACATATTCAGTCTCGCTCTTCTAGGGCTAAAGACTAATCCTGCGATACTTAAAAGCCTCTCTGCTGATGCTGGAAGGGGTGTGTTTACAGACAACTTGCACACAGCTGGAAAAGACTTGAGCAAGTCCATGTTATCTGCTGAACATGACAAGTATCCATCTAGCTGTTTGGCGCTGTCTTGTGCCTTCGAACCCTGCATGCCAGAAAAGAAGTCGTCTTCATCAGATGAGCTGGACCTGTTGACCTTACTGGACTGCAACGAGGGGTCTTCAATGCTTCGTTTGATATAGTCCATTCCTGAAATATAAGAGTGTGTTATAAACAATAATAATAGTTTCAACCCATCATGACAGTAACCACAGATTTGACATGATGACATTGTCAGTAAATGACTTTAATGGAAATGACGACTTTATACTTCAAATAATTCCCTTAAACAAAAAGCCTTTTGCAGCATTTACAGCCTGGCAGTCATGACAGCAGAATATTCAGACAGGAATTACACCTGTTCAGCTGGATTACACCTGTGAAGAAAACAAGAACATATAGACAATAAGAGACAAAAAACAGCATTGCTACATGATTGGATGATTATCATGCAATTAATTGGTACATCGTTCAATGTTAATCATTCAATTCAGTGTTGTACAAGTAGACCATATGGACCAGAACTGAGTTTGAACAGAAAGAGTACCATATGAAACCTTTTTAAACTTACACTGGAACCTTCAAATCTGTGCAGAAAACTCTCATTGCTGCCTCTCCCTTTTCTTTCACTATCCTGAGCAGTCTCTCCACAGCCATGAAAACAGAGTGCATTTGGTCGCACGAGCTGGAGGGAGCAAGCATCTTCCAGTTTCAGCTGCTGTTGAGGATCTTGAACACTTATTGTTCACCAAATGTTGAGTAGTATAATTTCTTGTACATGTCATTGGCCACTGCCTTGCTGGCATCAGCAGTTGTTATTAGGTTAAGAATGTGGCATGCACAACGCTGGTGCTTCGGGAGCTGGAACACAAAACCATCATCCTCATCCAAAAGTGACGATACATTGACAAACTCTACCTCCTCATCATCTTTGTCTGCTTCTTCTTCCTTCTCCTCCTCTTCCTCCTGAACTAGAGCACCAGCATTGTTATTTCCATCTTCACCAAAGACTTTGAAGGCTTTAATGAAGTTGGAGCCATTGTCCGTGGTTGTTCTGACTATCTTCCCCCGAATGTCATACTCAGCATGCATATCATTAATTGCAAGGTCGAAAGTGTGAGAGCCTCTTAATCTTTTACAGGCCAGGGCCACTGAGCACCTTTTTAAACTTTCCGGGTCCAGCCAGTGAGCCGTGACCCCAATGAAACTACGCCGCCTGGCTGACCAGCAGTCAGTGGTTGTTGCGATGTGGTCAACAGTTTTCATGGCCTCAATAATCTTGATCTTCATCTGTTTGGCAGCATCATCAATCATAGATGTGAGTGTGATTCTTGTCATTATTTTGCTATTTGGCACCAGGTCTAACACAAAATCACGGAAAGCTACTTGCTCTACAATGTTGAAAGGCTGAAGTCCTCAGACAACATACTTCATGATTGCCTTGTCGATGGATCTCTGGGGCATCGTGGTCTAGCTACCCATTAATGTGGCCTGCTTGATGGAAGGGAAGGGAATCACAGTCTTCTTCTTTCGCTTTTTGCAGATGTGAGTTCCTCGTATCTACTCAAGTGGCAGTCATGCTTGCTCTGAAAAGAGACAAAAAAAAAATATATAGTTTTACCTTCACAGAATTATAACATGAGCAACATATTATAGGTGAGTGTATTGTGTAATAACTGCTGTGATACTATTGAAAAAAGCTAAATTAATTCAATTAAAGGCAGTTATCCACCATAATTCTATATAAAAAAAAAACTTAAGCAAGAAACCCCATAACCAAAGGTCCTTCATGGATTCTGCTTTAGTACTTCTCTGCAATTACTTGCAAAACCCTGTAGGCCTAACTTGATACAACCAACCATGCATCGTGAGAAACGGGAGTGCACGAAGACCACTTCAGATGCAGACAAGTTGAGATGCTTTGTTTGTTGTCAGCACTTTGATTACCAAAAAGTTTATTTTGACTAATAGTCTAATTTTCTACCATATACAATTGGATAAAATTAACAGCTAGCTAACAACAACTTGCTTTGCACTTATTTTTCTGTTTTCACCCCAGTCTAAACTAGGCCAAATTATTTTTTTAGGTAATTTTTCTACACATTGTCATATAAATAACCTGAAAATACTGTAGTTCATTAAGATTAAATCTTACTAACCACTCTTACTAAAAAAAAAAAAAAAAAAAAAAAAATGGTAAGCACACTTATATTCTCATTTCAAGAAGTGTTCTGAGTAAATGATTTGTTTGTAACACTTTACAATATGGTTTGATTTGTTAACATTACATTAGTTAATGTATTAGACTAATAACTAACATGAACTAACCATGATCAAAACATTTGTTACTGTATTTATTCATCTTTGTTAATCTTAGTTAATAAAAATACAGCTGTTCATTGTTTGTATATGTTATTTCACAGTGCACATTAAGTATGTAAACAAATAGAGAGCAATTTGAGAGCAAGACAGCACTCGTGTTGTTTTAAGACGGTGAATGTGTGCGGACGGCTCTCACACTCTCTCTCTCTCTCTCGCTGCTCGTTCTTATATGCGCCCTGACAAGCGCAGCAGTCATTCTCTTCTACATCATTCACCGAACAAATAAGGCTTTGGCGACCGCCAAAAACATTTCAATGCAGGAAAACTCCTGCATTAGTTATGTCAGTGTCAATCTACTACCATTAACCTATAAAACACTACTACACTATAAAAACGGGCATGTGATTAAGCAAAGGAGACATGCTCTACGATTTACTTTTGGCAACAGTCATAAAATAAGAGAAAGTTGACATTAGTGATGATGGGTCAAAAACACCATTCAACGCACTGCGTGACAGGCTTTATGATAGCCAACTAGTTAACGTTAAGTGAACACTGCAGCATGTTGCTAGTTAGCAAAAGGGCTTACTGATAGCTCAAGCTGGTGTGATTTTGTGATGATATTTGTAACTTACCTTGATATGTTTCTTCAAATTCGACGGTGAATTTTTGAAGGCCATTATTTCACAACCTTTCGGGTGGCAGAGTAAGCACTTCATTCTAAATGAATTGTCTTTCACTCTGACATATAAGAATATGGACTC
Organism: Paracanthobrama guichenoti; assembly: GCA_018749465.1. Classification (NCBI taxonomy): domain Eukaryota; kingdom Metazoa; phylum Chordata; class Actinopteri; order Cypriniformes; family Gobionidae; genus Paracanthobrama; species Paracanthobrama guichenoti. The sequence goes on from CM031963.1 coordinate 28,053,987, forward strand.
TAAGTAGGGCCAGGGGTGGTCTCCTTCCATACTCTCACAACCATGATCACTTGAAGTTGAAGGGGTGGAAGGTGGTGTTTTTGGTTCATCCATCTTTTTAGCTGATCAAAAGGCAGAACGGGAGCACGCACAGTCTTCTTAATCGCTTGATTCGCTCAATGATGTGCCAGCTTCATCAAACCTGCCATCTACTGTTCTGGCAGTGGTAATGTGGGTTTGGAATGGAATGATTCGTAACATTTTTATAATTGTAACGAGTAACGATGTACGAAAATATGTACTGAAAATATGTTACGAAAATATGTACTGAAGTAAAAGTGTAAGTAGGAGAAAAAAAAATACTCTAGTAAAGTACAGATACCGCCTTTTTAGTACTTAAGTACAGTAGTGAAGTAGTTCTACTTCGTTACTATATATCTCTGAAAACTTTACATACTTCACTTATTTTTGAAAATCCAGCATTTAGTTGATCCTGATAAGCTCTCATTGTCACATTTGTAAACACGACGTATTCTTTTTCCATGAGGGGTTTGACTTCACGGCATCTTTTTTTCCAGGCGGACCGTTAAAGAACATGACTCGCACATCTCAGGGTGGCTGAGATTAGCAACCCCCTAACAACGCCCTGAGGAGGGGAGTGTGGAGATCTGTTGAAGACGTATGTGTGATGATGGCCGTTGGCTGTGACTCTGTGACAGTACCCCCTCCTCCACGGACGGCTCCTGACGACCGGATGTGTTGACGATGACTGGGTCTACCTCGACCCCGAGGAGCAGGACAATCTGGATGGTCAGCATGGAACTGCGTGAGTGAGGGGGTCGAGGATGTTGTTATGGCTGACCCAGGACTGTTCCTCTGGGGACTGGAGTCGTCGGGAGTCGAGAATTGCCCGTGTCTTCGAACTGCCTGCTGGAGATGGACATAAGCTGAGTCCCACACTTGCTGGAACCAGTGGTTGACAGCTGGAACTTCTGAGGGCTCACCCGACCAGGGGTAGAGAGGAGGTTGATATCCCAGGATACATTGGAACGGGGGTGAGCCCTGTGGTTGTCTGCCAAAGGGAATTTTGCCCATACTCTGCCCAGGGTAGGAATTGGCTCCAGCTGTCCTGGTTCTGGTGGCAAGAAGACCTCAGGTATCTCCTGAGCTCCTGGATCTTACGCTCAGTTTGGCCATTTGTCTGCGGGTGGTATCCAGAGGAGAGGCTTACTGACACCCCTAGGAGCTTGAAGACATTCCAGACTTGGGAGATGAACTGTGGTTCATGTTCGGACACAATGTCTTCAGGGATGCCGAAGTGATGGAATACATTGTTGAAGAGTGCTTCAGCGGCTCGAATGCCATAGGTAGGCCTTTGAGAGGAACGAGTTTACAGGCCTTCGAGAATCGGTCCATGATCACCAGGACACAGGTGTAATTGTTGGATGGTGGTAAATCCGTCATGAAGTCTATCTCCAGGTGTGTCCACGGCCGCTGTGGAATCGGTAGTGGGATCAGTTTACCTTCGGTGAGTCTCCTAGGGGTGTTAGCCACGGCACAAATGGAGCAACCCTTAATGTAGCGGGAGACATCCTGAGGCATGGAGGGCCACCAATAGCATTGACGCAAGAGTGAGAGGGTACGATTGCTGCCTGGGTGTCCAGAGCCCAGAGACATGTGTGCCAAATCCATGAGGGGCTGACGGTGGGCCGGTAGAACATAGAGAAGCCCCTCAGGACCTCCTGGCGGAGCAGGTTTGGCATGGTTGTCTTGAACAATGCATTGGTCGATGGACCATTGTATAGGACTCACAATTATGGCTGGAGGGAGAACAGGTTCTGGCTCAGGATTCTCAAGATCCGGCTGATGTAGATGGGATAAAGCGTCTGCTTTGCAGTTCTTGGATCCAAGATGGTAGGAAACTGAAATGGAATCGTGTGAAGAGGGCCCAGCAGGCTTGGCAAGGGTTCAGTCTTTTAGCTTCACGGCGGTATTCCAGACTCTGATGATCAGTGATTACCTCAAATGGATGATGAGCTCCCTCCAGCCAGTGTCTTCTCCTCCAGGGCTAGCATAATGGCCAGCAATTCTCGGTTCCTGATGTCATAATTTTGCTCTGCCGGGAATATCTTTTTGGAGAAGGCACATAGATAGACCCTGCCGCTGGGAGAGGACCACCCGACCCCTGTAGATGAGGTGTCGACTTCAACGATGAAAGGGACGTCCGGGTTGGGATGAACAAGGATCGGGGTGGTTTAGAATGCTTCTTGGAGCTGGTGGAAAGCTTCTCGGAAGATGGAGCCCAGGACAGAGACTTGGGCCGCCCTTTGAGGAGCAAGGTGAGGGGTGCACTGAGCAGACTGTAGCTGATGATAAAGTGGTGATAGAAGTTTGCAAACCCCAGGAACTGTTGAAGCTCCTTCACAGAAATGTTGCCAGAATTATAATCATATACTGTTTGTTCGTCGGCCAGAGGAGAACTGACACCCCGACTGAGCCTAGTTTCTCCCAAGGTTTTTTCTCCATTCTGACCCTGAAGGAGTTTGGGTTCTGAGGTGACCACGGCCCAGCGGTTTTCCTTGGATGGTATGTACTCTGAGATCCTGATTGCAGTATTTGCGACAAACATTAATTTCTTCACCTTTATTTATATAACGCTTTTAACAAGTCCAATTGTTTCAAAGCAGCTTCACATTGTTAACAGGAAAATAATGCAACAGAATTTGTACAGCCGTTCTGGTGAAACAGTGATGTTATCCAGCTAATTTCAAGTATCATATAGTGTCAATGCGGGCAGATCGGTAATATAGATGAAATTTAGGTTTCCCCAACTGAGCAAGCCAAAAGCCAGAGGCAACGGTGGCAAGGAACCAAAACTCCTTCAGGGTCAGAATGGAGAAAAAAACCTTGGGAGAAACCAGGCTCAGTCGGGGTGCCAGTTCTCCTCTGGCCGACGAACAAACAGTGTATGATTATAATTCTGGCAACATTGCAGGTCTTAATTCATATTAGGTAAATAGATATTCGTAAGATTATTCGAAAGATTGGAGTCGTCACGCCGAAGTACATCAGGTGTTATGGGAAGTGTTTCCGGTTCCGGCTGACCTAGTTAATGCAGCCTAACAATCATTTACTGATTTGAATAATAGAAATTGATAATGTTTTATGTGTAAGCCATAGTAAAGAGATACGTTTTTAGTCTAGATTTAAACTGACAGAGTGTGTCTGCTTCCAGAACAATGCTAGTAAGACTGTTCCAGAGTTTAGGCGCTAAATAGGAAAAGGATCGACCGCCTGCAGTTGATTTTGATATTCTAGGGATTATCAACTGGCCAGAGTTTTGAGACCACAATAGACGTGATGGAGTATAATGCGTTAAGAGTTCGCTCAAGTACTGGGGAGCTAAACCATTTAGTGCTTTGTAAGTAATAAGCAAGATTTTAAAATTTATACAATGTTTAATAGGGAGCCAGTGCAGTGTTGACAGAACCGGGCTAATATGGTCATACTTCCTTGTTCTAGTAAGAGCTCGAGCTGCTGCGTTTTGGACCAGCTAGAGTTTGTTTATTAAGCGAGCAGGGCAACCACCCAGTAAAGCATTACAATAATCTAGCCTTGAGGTCATGAACACATGAACTAACTGTTCAGCATTTTGCATTGAAAGGATGTGCCGTAATTTAGATATATTTTTAAGATGGTAGAATGCAGTTTTACAGATGTTAGAAACGTGGCTTTCAAATGAAAGATTGGTATCAAAGAGCACACCCAGGTTCCTAACTGACGACGAGAACTTGACAGAGCAGCCATTGAGTGTTAGACAGTATTCTAGGTTACAACTTGCAGAGTTTTTTTGTCCAATAATTAAAAATTATTTTTTTTCTGAATTAAGTTGTAGGAAATTACTAGACATCCAATGTTTTATATCAGCTATGCATTCCGTTAATATTGTGAATTGGTAAGTTTCGTCAGGGCGTGAAGAATTATAGAGCTGAGTATCGTCAGCATAACAGTGAAAACTAATGCCATGCTTCCTAATGATATCTCCCAGTGGTAGCATGTACAGGTTGAAGAGCAACGGTCCTAGCACTGAGCCCTGCAGTACTCCATACTGAACTTGTGATCGGTGTGACATCTCTTCATTTACTGCTACAAACTGATAACGGTCAGATAAGTATGATTTAAACCATGCCAATGCAATTCCGCTAATGCCAACATAATTTTCAAGTCTATTCAAAAGAATGTTGTGGTCGATAGTATCGAATGCAGTGCTAAGATCGAGTAACACTAATAGAGAGATACAACCACGATCGGATGATAAGAGTAAATAATTTGTAACTCTGATGAGAGCAGTCTCAGTACTATGATACGGTCTAAATCCTGACTGGAAATCCTCACAGATACCATTTCTTTCTAAAAAGCAACATAATTGTGAAGACACTGCCTTTTCCAGTATTTTTGACAGAAAGGGTAGATTTGAGATCGGCCTATAATTGACTAATTCTGTAGGATCAATTTGAGGTTTTTTAATAAGTGGTTTGATAATAGCCGACTTAAAAGTTTTTGGTACATATCCTAATGACAAAGATGAGTTAATTATATTAAGAAGAGGATCTATGACCTCTGGTAGCATCTCTTTTAATAGCTTCGTCGGTATAGGGTCGAGCATACATGTTGTTGATTTAGATGATTTAACGAGTTTAGCCAATTCTTCCTCTCCTATAGCAGTGAATGAATGTATTTTTTTCTCAGTGACACAACAATGCTCTGTCTGATGTGATACTGTAGTAGACGGCTGCATGGTTATAATTTTCTTCCTAATATTATCAATCTTACACGTAAAGAAGTTCATAAAGTCATTACTGCTGTGCTGTTTACAACCATAGTAGAAGTAGAAGCTTTATTTTTGGTTAACTTAGCCACTGTATCAAATAAATACCTAGGGTTGTGTTTGTTTTCTTCACCTGATCTAGCAGTTTTTACAGCCTTTCTGTATGCGATTATGCTCTCTTTCCATGAATTACAAAAAACCTCTAGTTTTGTTTTCTTCTAGCTGCGCTCCATTTTCCTGGCTGCTGTTTTAAGGGCTCGGGTGTGCTCGTTGTACCACAGCGTTGGACTATTTTCTTTAATCTTCTTTAAGCGCCAGGGAGCAACTGTGTCTAAAGTGCTGGAAAAAAGAGAGTCAATAGTTTCTGTTGCAAAATCGATTTCCTCTAGGCTATCTGGGATGCTGAGGAGATGAAACTGATGAGGAAGATTATTTAAAAAGCAATCTTTAGTGGCGGCAGTGATAGTTCTGCCATATTTGAAGCGAGGGGACGGCTTTGCAGCCTTAGCTAAATTAAGTATACATGATACTAGGTAATGATCTGAGATGTCGTCGCTCTGCTGCAGAATTTCAACAGTATCAACATTTATTCCATGTGACAATATTAGAGTATGATTAAGGCGATGAGTGGGTCCTGACATGTGTTGCCTTACTCCAGTAGAGTTTAGAATGTCTCTAAATGCTAATCCCAATGCATCTTTTTCATTAGAGTTTTTACAAGAGTTTTTATTTTATTTGTCACATACACAGTTATATACAGAGTATACAATCGGCAGTGAAATGTAAACAGGTCCGCTCCATTGACAGTGCAAATTCACAGTTAAAAACACAAGGAGGAAATTATAATAGAAATAGGATAAAAAAGTATATATATATATATATATATATATATATATATATATATATATATATATATATATATATATATATATATATTATATATATATATATATATATATATATATATATATATATATATATATATATATATATATATATCTGTAGAATTATAAATAATCAAGTCAAGTAGAAGAAAAAAAGTAAAAAAATAAGAATAAAGAAGTGGACTGAAGTAGACTGTGCAGTGAGTAAACTGTAGACTTATAAATATGTGGTTAACAAATGTATAAAGAGTATAATGTGCAAACAGGTTTATAACAGGTTGTTACACAGTAACAACGAAAACAGAAAGTGCAGTGCAATGTCAGTGTATCGATGTTTATCGTGAAGTGAAGTCACGTGATGTTAAGTGACTGAGTTCAGGAGTCTGATGGCCTGAGGGAAGAAGCTCCTCCTGAGTCTCTCAGTTTTGGCCATCAGGCTTCGGAAGCGCTTACCAGATGGCAGCAACGTGAAATGAGGGTTTGCAGGGTGATTAGAGTCCTTGATGATCTTAGTAGCTCTACCTTTGCAGCGTTTGGTGTAGACGTCTTGCAGAGATGGGAGAGCTGACCCTGAGATACGCTCGGATAAGCGCACGACTCTTTGCAGGGCTTTGCGGTCATGACTGGTGCTGTTCCCATACCACGCTGTGATGCACTGAGTTAGTACACTTTCTATCGCCCCTAAATAGAAAGTTTTCAGGATAGCTGGTGAAACCCTGAATTTCCTCAGCTGGCGCAAGTGGTACAGTCTTTGCCTGGCTTTTTTCACCTGTGTCTGAATGTGTGCAGTCCAGGTCAGGTCCTCGGAGATGTTTACACCCAGGTACTTGAAGCTGCTCACTCTCTCTACTGGTGACCCGCTGATCATGAGGGGGGAGTATGTCTGTTGCTGTCTCTTCCTGAAGTCCACAATCATTTCTTTGGTCTTGCCAACATTCAGAGAGAGACAGTTGTCCTGGCACCATGATGTTAGATTCTCCACCTCGTCCAAGTATGCCGTCTCATTGTTGTTGGAAATGAGGCCCAGGACAACAGTATCATCAGCAAATTTGATGATAGAGGTGGAGCTGTGTGTGCACAAACAGTCATGCATGTAGAGCGAGTAGAGCAGAGGACTCAGGACACAGCCCTGTGGAGCTCCCACACTCAGGGTGATGGAGGTGGAGGTGGACTGGCCTATTCTCACCACCTGAGGCCTGCCAGTGAGGAAGTCCTCAATCCAGTGGCAATCTACATTGCCAGTCCTCAATCCAGTAATTATCTACATGGATATTAAAATCACCAACAATTAGTACTTTATCTGCAGCCAGTACTAACTCGGATAGAAAGTCAGCAAATTCCTTGATAAAGTCTGTATTGTTCCCTGGTGGCTTGTATACAATAGCCAGCACAAATGTCAAATGGGATTTATCAATTACACTACATAATGCTACATAAAGCACCAAAACTTCAAAATAATTATATTTGAAACTAGACTTCTGAGTAATACTGAAGATATTATTATAAATTACAGCAACCCCTCCCCCTTTACCTTTCAGACGCGGCTCGTATTTATAACAATAATCTTGTGGGGTAGACTCATTTAAAGTAATGTAGTTGTCAGGTTTTAGCCAGGTTTCTGTCAAACACAGCACATCTAGATTATTATCTGTAATCATATCATTAACAATAAGTGCTTTTGGGGAAAGGGATTGAATATTCAGCAACACAAGTTTATCATTTGAATATCTGTATTATATCTGTTGTTTATTTGTTGGACATCAATTAAGTTTTTACTGTTGAATGGTCTTGATGGTTTTTTTGTATTTACTAATTCGGGGAACAGACACAGTCTCTATGTGATAATATCTAGGTGAAAGAGTCACTATGTGTTTGGATTTATCTGACTTCTGTAACAGGAGACAGCTAGCAGACGGTCGGGTCTGCCATTCCGTCTGCCAGTCCGTCTGCTTCCTGACCTGGGCCCCAGTTAGTCAAGGTTTAGCTCTAAGACTATATGCCAAATTACTAGAGAGAAGAGCAGCACCACTCCAAGAAGGATGGATGCCGTCCCTCTTCAACAGGTCAGGTCTGCCCCAAAAGCTTTTCCAATTGTCTATGAACCCTATGTTATTTTGCGGACACCACTTAGACAACCAGCCATTGAGTGATGATAGTCTACTAAGTATCTCATCAATCCTTTTAACAGGCAGCGGACCAGAACAAAAAACTGCATCTGCCATTGTATTTGCGAGTTCACACACCTCTTTAATGTTAATTTTGGTGATCTCCGACTGGCGAAGTCGAACATCGTTAGTGCCGACGTGAATAATAATCTTAGAGAATTTACGATTAGCTTTAGCCAGCACTTTTAAATTTGCTTTGATGTCAGGCACTCTGGCTCCCGGTAAACATGTGACTATGGTGGCTGGTGTCTCTATTTTCACGTTCCGTGTAATAGAATCACCAATAACTAGGGCACTTTCAACAGGATTCTGGAGAGTCGGGAGAACCTGTTTGATGTTCTAATCGGAACGGAAGAGTGGTTTTTTGATCCGTGACTATGCTGCCTCACCGTTACCCAACTGCCCTGCTGAATGGGCTCTACAGCTGGAACCGAACAATGTACAGAGTTCACTAAGCTAGTCGCATCCAAAGCAGTGTCTAAAGCTGTTACATTCTCACTACTCTCAAATAAAGTCTGGATTCGTGTCTCTAATTCTGAAATCTCCTTACATTTATCACATGTGAAGCCCTGCTCGCCAACGGAGACAGATACACTAAACATGAAACATGCGGTGCAAGTGACAATGACTGGAGAAGAAGATATGGCTTACCTTATTTGTTGATTAATCCAACTTACCAAAGTTGTTTGATGGAGTCTATTTGCTAATCCAACTCACCACAGTTGTTTAGTGAACTCAGAAAACAGGAAACCCGGGTGCAGAGATGGCAAGCTAACAGGCTAGCAAAAAGCTAACGTGTGATAGTTATTTAGATTAAAAGCTAGTGATGTCAGATTTAATGTGGTAGGCAATGTTAGACAATATATGAAGATGAGTAGGTTATAATTAGCAGTTTAAACAACAGAGAATTATATCAAATAAAAATCCCAAAAGAGCAGAGCAGAGCACATGCAAGCACAGCAGCAACAGCAAACAGGGTAGACAGGAGCAATCGAAGACAGGAGCAATCAATCAGCAGACCAGCAATATTTTGGAGAACTTGGGGGCTGATGAAGTTCCCAGTGGAACCAGAGTTGAAGAGGGCTTGGGCTGCAATGCAAACATGAGAATTAGTGAGGTACACTGTAGTTCTAGTGAGGGGTGCTACTCGAGCAGGTAATTGGATAGTACTCACCGCTGGGCGGAATGGTTGGATGAATCAATCTCTTCTCCCTCCACTCAGTCATCAACTTTTACAGCTGATGACTTTGCATCATTCTTCACAAACAAAACCTCATCCATCAGCAGCCAATTCTCCACACCACAAACTGACACACACATCTCAACAACTAACACACACGTGCTCCCCTCCTTCTCTATGCTCTCTGAAGCAGAAATCTCCCAACTCATCCTTTCCAACCACCCCACTACTTGTCCGCTTGATCCTATCCCCACTCACCTGCTTCAGGCCATTTCTTCTTCAATTACTCCTGCACTCACTCACATTGTCAATACCTCTCTTCACACTGGGACCTTTCCCACAGCATTTAAGCAGGCTCGGGTAACCACAGTGCTTAAGAAACCTTCTCTGAATCCAGCACTTACAGACCTACAGACCGGTATCCCTTCTTGCTTTTATTGCAAAAACACTCGAGTGAGTTGTGTTCAACCAACTCTCTATGTTTCTTGAACAGAACAACCTCCTGGACAACAACCAATCCAGCTTCAAAAGCGGCCACTCAACTAAGACTGTCCTGCTCTCGGTTACTGAAGCACAGGCAAGGGCAGCTTCCAAATCCACAGTACTCATCCTACTAGATTTGTCTGCAGCTTTTGACACCGTTAACCACCAGATCCTCCTGTCAACTCTCGTGAAGATGGGTATCTCAGGAACTGCTCTCCAGTGGATAAAATCTTATCTCTCAGGTAGGTCCTTCAGGGTGTCATGGAGAGGTGAAGTGTCTAAGTCACATCATCTAGCTACTGGAGTTCCCCAGGGCTCAGTGCTTGGACCACATCTCTTCTCCATCTACATATCACTTGGATCTGTCATCCAGAAACATGGCTTTTCCTATCACTGCTATGCTGATGACACTCAACTCTACTTCTCATTTCAACCAGATGATCCCACAGTTGGTGTTCGTATCGCTGCCTGCCTGACAGATATTTCTGCCTGGATGAAGGAACAACACCTTCAACTCAGGCAAAGACAGAACTCCTTGTGGTCTTAGCCAACCCAGCACTTCACCATACTCTCTCCATTCAGCTCGGTTTATCATCCATAACTCTGTCCAAGACAGCCAGGAACCTTGGAGTTGTGATTGATGATCAGCTAAAATTCACTGACCACATCACTGCAACAACCCGGTCCTTCCGATTTGCCTTATACAACATTAGGAAGATTAGACCCTTCCTATCCGAGCAGACCACACAACTCCTGGTACAAGCTCTTGTTCTCTCCAGACTGGACTACTGTAATGCTCTTCTAGCGGGCCTTCCAGCATGCACTATCAAACCCTTGCAACTGATCCAGAATGCAGCGGCAAGAGTGGTCTTTAATGAGCTGAAGAGAGCGCACGTCACGCCTCTCTTCATCAGTCTGCACTGGCTGCCAATAGCCGCTCGAATCAAATTCAAGACACTGGTGCTCGCCTACAAGGCAACCACTGGCTCTGCACCAACATACCTAAACTCGCTTGTTCAGACTTACACACCCTCCAGAAGCTTGCGTTCTGCAAGTGAACGGCGCCTTGTGGTGCCATCCCAAAGAGGCATGAAATCCCTCACAAGGACCTTTTCCTGGTCCGTTCCCACCTGGTGGAATGACCTGCCTGTCTCAATTCGAGCAGCCGAGTCAGTAGTAATTTTCAAAAAATCTCAAAACGCATCTTTTCCAGCAGCACCTGACCAATAAAGAATAGCACTTATCACTATTCGTTTTCTGTTTGTCTATTTAAAAAAACAAAAAAAACAAATTCTGTCCTATGTGTTCTGTGCTAGATTAACTGAGACTTGTTACAGCACTTGCATATTGTTGCCCTTGACTGTTTTTAGTTGCTTCTATTGCTCTCATTTGTAAGTCGCTTTGGATAAAAGCATCTGCTAAATGACTAAATGTAAACGTAAATGATCAGTACTCCAGGGAAAGTGAACGAATGGGCGGAGTGTGGAGATCTGGGGCACGTTCAAAGCTCAAACCGGTGCGCAATGTTTTGCTACGGTTTCTGGTTGAACGTCATGTTTCCTGGAAACGGTGTGCAATGGGTTTGAGATGCGTTTTCTCTCCTTTGGTGGGTGTGTCAAATATGTCAGCCCAATCAGCAGCAACATGTATATAAACCGTGCGGTTTTAAAGAGACAGCTCGCACAATGGGTCCATAAAAATACTATACATATTTATATATTTTGTTATTGTGTTGTGGAGTGACACTTTCATAAACTTTTCTATATTCCTCTGATTATATAATGGTAAATATTACAATATCATAGCACAACAGTGATCAGCAATAATGATAAGCCTAATAGCCTTTTCACAATAAAAAGAATAAGGTCATAACAGTCTCGGCGGTAAGAAGTGGATTATCCTTCACCTGAAGTGTTTGTCTTTTCAGTCTGAAATGCGAGGCAAATGTTGGATCACAATAATTGCGATCCACAGTTTCCACAAATTCCTTCACTCGATTGGGATGTTCTCTTTTATTCTGGAAAGCAAGAGGAGTGACTGTAACATCGAGCGTATTTTGCAGTATTAAACACATATTTATACTGATTTCATCAGGCTCTGAAAATACTTCAAAAAGAACACAAAGAATGGCCTTCTCAGCTGCCATAGATGCAACACTTGCGTCATCAGACCAGGGTGTTCAACGCAGCACCGTTTCCGTTTAAAAAACGTTTTTCAGCCCTGGTGAAACGATGTATGTGTGGTGGGCGTTGGCTGTGACTCTGTGATAACAGTGTACTTATTGTGTTCATACTGTATTGCAAAACACTCTTGCTCATATGGTGAAGTTAGGGACAGGTGGGTAAGTTTAAGGGTAGGGTTAGGTGTAAGGGAAGTGTCAACAATGTAATTATAAATGTAATTTCAGAAATTAATTACAGATGTAATTACATACAGGTAATTTTAAAAATGTTATCAATTTATTAATTTAAATGTTAGTACATAGTAGTTCAGGCCACCTAATATAAAGTGGGTCCAAAATTGTATATATTACAAGGATCTTTTCTTTGAATTAATATTTCCCTTTCATAGCTTGAATTATTTCAAAGAGGCAGACCACATGCTGACCGAAAGAGAAATTAAACTTGAAAGTTCTTTATGCAAGATCCAGCAAGGTGATTGTTTCTCTTGTTATCTTATTGATTTGCTATCTTTTTTTTTCTCTCATTCAGGTTTATATATATATATATATATAAGGAAAGCAAACCCAACAAAATTCTACAGCCAGAGAGACTGCCAAGAAATCATTCAAAATGATTTGTAATCAGCAAGAAGGAAAGGGCAAATGAAAAAGGCCAGTAGTGAAAGTAGAAGTCTCATAACTGTTATATTGTCTATATGACCCTATATTCAATGCACACTCTACTCTTGAATTCCTGCCAAATGCTCTTTGGCGTCACATGATATTTGTTGTCACATGATCCAGGACTATTTTTAGCCATGTTCAGATGCATAGAGCACATAGAGCAACATTTATTTCGCAAACACAGCCTAAGGGACAGATAGACATATTGCATTTCCTATAGACAATCTGTTTTGTCCTCATTGAAAAGAAACAAAAATGCTGATGTACTCCATTATCATGATGATTTGTGTAAATCATCAAAGTGTTTGCTTTCAATTTTCGTCATTCCCCAATTCCTTGTTCCCCTGAAATGTTACATCTTCTCAAGAAAAAATCTTGCCAATTATCATTTGAAAATGCTTGGTGAAGTGAGAGATTAAACATAATGCTCAATCTCTGAAGAATATTCATTCGGTTGGTGGCTGAGATTAGGTGGCCAAGTGAAGGAAAAAAAATCAATATATTTCCAAATAAAATATGTCTGGACCACGTTGGACCAATTGACCGGCTGTTAAAAGTGTGAACTGGTGTAAATTGGATTGCTGGAAATGTCAGTCAAAACATCAAAGTTGAAATGGCTTATGATTAAACGCCAAGGTCACTTGTGCGCCACACAGCCTTAAGTCAAACGGAGGCCCAGTTGCTGTTTGAAATGCAGGCCCTTTCACCCTATCCAATTTAGCAAACATTTGAATGGTAGAGAGGAGTTTGATTAATTTGCTCTCCCACCCTGTGTGCCTTTGGCCTGCTAATGGACCTGTCTGCATAGCTTTGCTTTTCTAATGACATATCATATTCAGGAAATGTAGCTGCCTTTGAAAAGACTTCTCGTTGTGGGTTGCCAGAAAAGTTGTAGCTTGTCACTCCCTTTCTCTTGTTGCTGATAATCACTACTGACAACTACATGCCAGTGTGCAGAATATCACCAGGCAGCAGTTTAATTACGGCACCAAGGTCATAATGGAGTCCAATTATTACCATCCTGAGGACAAATTAAATGAACTTAGTGTCATTAGGGACACTCATTACTTCGGCAAATGTCTGCTTTTTCCTCCTCATGGTTCCCAGACTGATTAGACAGCAAGGGTTGTCTGACTAGCCAGGGAAAGTCATTTGAAGTTGCTCTTCAATGCAGATACTATATCTAATCTTCTTTTCATTCGATCATGCCCATTTGTGTGCCATGCATGTGTTAGCCACATGGTGAGTGAACTATGACCAAGAATATGAATATCATCACTGTCCATCATGTTGACTGAGGTCACTACAGCCAAAAAATGTAATATTGATAATTATAACTGGATTTGTACATGAAAATGTTTGTGTAGTCGGTGGTTTCTAGTGTGACGTTTGACATTGACACGTATTCATGAGGTTCTTTAGGGCTCTGTTCTATGATATAACACTTTTGTTTTTTATTTCTGCATGTTGGTATGCCACTTGATTCACATATTAATAAACAGCTTGGGTATGTGGTTGCTAGGTGGTTGTTATGGTGTTCTGCACAGTTTCTAGTAGGGATGTCAGTTTCTACATTTGCATGATTGTTTAAATTAACGATCAATGAATCGATTAATCGTTAACTTTAAAGGGATAGTTCATCCAAAAATGTAATTTCTGTCATTTACTCCCCCTCATGTCGTTCCAAACCTGCAAGACCTTCGTCCATCTTCAGAACACAAATGGAGATATTTTTGATGAAATCCGAGAGCTCTCTGACCTCGCCATAGGCAGCAATTTAATTAACACTTTTAAGGTCCAGAAAGGTTGAACTAAGGTTAACAAAGGTTGTTAAAATAGTCTATATGACTCCAGTGGTTCGACCTTAATTTAATGAAGCGACAAGAATACTTTTTGTGTGCAAAAACAAACAAAAATAACGACTTTATTCAACAATATCACTATGGCCTGTGCAAAAAAGTATTCTTGTCGCTTCATTAAATTAAGGTTGAACCACTGGAGTCATATTGACTATTTTAACAATGTCTTTACTACCTTTCTGGACCTTGAAAGTGTTCATTAAATTGCTGTCTATGGAGGGGTCAGAGAGCTCTCGGATTTCATTAAAAATATCTTCATTTGTGTTCCGAAGATGAACAAAAGTCTTACAGGTTTGGAACGACATGAGGGTGAGGAATTAATGACAGAATTTTCATTTTTGGGTGAACTAACCCTTTAATAGGCTACTGCAAGATGCGTCTACTGCAGTATCAAATAGTCAACGGCATTACAGTGTGTAGTGACACTCAAAAGCATTCTCACCCGAAGGAAAGGGTTTTTACCGTAAATAAAAGGCTAGCGAGTAGGATTACAAAATTAATCGATGATTGATCATTTATTTATTCTTCATGTAATTTAGTGTTTCTTTTATTTCTGAAAAAGCATTCAAAACATTTTGTAGTAAAAGAAAGAGAACTTTTTTGACCACTACTTTTCCCATCTTTTGCACATCTGGACAGTCCCATATGTAACAGGGTGTCTATGCATCTGGGTCCACAAAAATTACAATACAAGTGGGATGATAGACCCATAGCATAACGTATGCATGTGGTTAGATATGCCTTGTGAATAACCTTAAAATGGATAATTTGGTGGTTAGGGTTTGTGGACGCATGGAATGTATTATCCCACACTGTATCCCATTCGATGACTCTGTTAGAAGTGTTCAGATCTGATAACCAAGCTCTAGCATTAGGGAAATTATTTGTATTAAGATTTAAAAAGCAAAGATAAAAATAAGAAGCAGTTCTTGTGCTTGGTACATTGCAAATCCAATTCACCACCGGGTTAGAGTTTGAAGATTTGTACCCCAAGGTACCTTATGGGCCTTTAACGCGGTGGATACTTTAAAATATATAAAAAAAGTCCTATGTGAAATATTAAATCTTTCAATTAAGTCTCGAAACTCCAGGATTGATTCTTCACAAAAGGTTGTCCACCAGAAAGTAAGTTCAAATTGTGCCAAATAGGAGTATGAGTGTGCCATATAATTTTAGATGAAAAACAGGCTTCTATCTTTTCAAATATCTGGAGAGAGTGTAGGAAATTATAGGACCATAATATAATGAGCACTTCCTGTGTGAAAGGAAGATAAAAATACAAATCTTGCAAACAAATTGGTGAAATGCGCTCTTTTTCTATTTGTTTCCATGAAGACTGTGAACTCGGCTCAAACCATTTCATAACTGAGAGCCGGATAAAGGACCAATGATACCATTGAAAATTTGGCCAGCCCAATCCGCCTTTTATTTTTCTTCTTTGAAGTGTAGACCACTTAATGCGTGGGCGCTTTCCATTCCAAATATATTTTATCAGTAAAGAATCTGATAAAGTAATTTTAAATCCAGATAGTGTGCCAAATTCATCTATAATTCGGAGGGCATTAGGAAGTGAACGTTGTAGATCAGATAAAAATAATGAAGTATCATCTGCATATAGAGAGATAGAATGGATTGATGAGCCTAACTGAATCGGGGTAATAAGTTTACATTGTCTAATGTATTGCGCCAGAGGTTCTATTGATAAGTCGAACATGAGGGGGGAAAGCAGGCACCCCTGTCTCGTGCCTCTGCAAATGTTAAAAGTGTCCGAGATAAGATTGAGATAAGAAATCTTGGGAAATCTTGTGAATGTGATTTTATGATTAAAACAAGAACACAAATAATTCAAAAGTAATTTTCATACCCAATAACAGATATGTGTTCTTGTTTTAAGCACAAACTCACTTAATTTTGTCCAATTTCTCAGAAAACAAGACATTTTTTTTTTTTTTTTTGCATGTCAAGTAAAATGTATCTTGATCTAAGGATATTTTGAATTTGTACTGGAAATCAAAAATCCTGGGAAGAACATCATTTTTTGCAGTGCATGCAATTTAATGTTGCAATTAAATCTGTTTTATTTTTTTATTTTGTTATATATTGTATTCTGTTTAAAATTTCTCTGGACTCTGCTTTAATGGTTAAATTAAATTTGACTGACTTTCATTCATCTTCAGAACACAAATTAATATATTTTTATGAAATTGTAAAGATTTCTGTCCCTCCATGGACAGTCTAAGTAACTTCCACTTTGATGCTTCAAAAAGTTCATAAAGAGTTTATAAAACTAATCCTAAATCTAATCCATATGAATCAAGGGTTTTATTCCAAATATTCTGAAGAGACTTGATCGCTTTAACGAAAGTCTTGGAACAATATTAGGGTGAGTAAATGACATATATATATATATATATATTTTGACATATTCTGTCATTCTGCATTATACAGTAAATTCAATTTTTATGAATGGATTCTGCAATTCTGTCCATGTTTTCTGTCATAGGGCTCTAATGTAATGCCATGATATTGAATTTAAGACTTTCTGATCTAGTTTAAGACATTTTTAAGGCATTAAATTGTGGAAGATCATATTAAGACTTTTTAAGACCCGTGGAAACCCTGTCCATCAGTTGCCAGTACTCATTGAGCTCAAGAATTATGGCGTCCGCTAACTTGGTGACATGACAGTGCGGTCAGACAGTACGGCTGTCACTGCCCACCTTTGTTCCACGAGCCGGGGCAAACATGTCACTGACTGAGTTCCAGGACTTGCAGGACTGTATCAGGCGATGCGGTGGAATTTTCATCTGTGCCTGTTTGTCACAAAGTGCTTTGGTAGCTACAGCGCTATGATTGAAGTGTGAAGCAAGTCTTCCAGCAGCTGCGATGTTGTATACTCTAAATTTATGGCAAGTTGTAATGTGTGAACAAAGCACGGCATGGAATCCCAGCTGCCACTTTTTTTGTGTTTAAATGTGTTGTCGTGAACACATGCTATTATCTTCCCCATGATGTTGTCGGAGGTGTGTTTATTGGACAAGCAGGACCGTGCACTTCATCTGCCATTCAGAGTCTATTTAATGACATGTGATGGTTATGTAGCTTTCACTTGTTTGTGTGGTCCAGCAGTCAGTTGTGAATCTTTGAGTCAATCTTTTCAACTAACGATCTTCTAACCGGCTGGTCATCTTGGCTCTTGATGGTATGTTGTATTCTGGCTACAATGTGGAAATTGATCAACTCTCGAAAACCACCACCTTCGATGATGCTGCATGTCATTTGCAATCATTGTACAAACTCGTTTGGTTATTCCGTTGGCCTTTTGAGCTCCTACTTTTTTTTCTGAAATACTAAGTCCAGCCCGTCTGGCACCAACAACCATGCCATGTTCAAAGTCACTTAAATCACCTTTCTTCCCCCATTTTGATGCTCAGTTTGAACTTCAGCAGATCATCTTGACCATGTCTACATGCCTAAATGCATCGAGTTGCTGCCATGTGATTGGCTGATTAGATATTTGAATGAACAAGCAGTTGAACAGGTGTAACTAATAAAGTGGCTGGTGAGTGTATACATCAAAAGGGAAAGTAAAGACATTTATAATGTTAAAAAAAAATTTAATTTCAAAATGTATACATTTTTTTTTTAATAACTTTTCTGTCATTACAACACGTTCTCACACCCAACTCATCACATATTGATGCTTGGTCAGGACCCTTCGGTGTCACTTTTTTAATGCACAGAGCACATCAACCCCAAGGGTGCATCCAAAATGACATATAGACTGTATAGTGGTAGGCTGTATAGTCACTCCCTGAGCCAATATCTTCCAATAGTAGAAGAAGATAACCAAGCTTACTATGCCCTATAGCAAGGAAAGTCACGGCCTTTACAACCTTACTCCATCCATATTTTTTTACCTAGAAGGTCTTGGTCTTGTCTCTGTCTCAGATTAAGAGGATTTGGGATTTAAATCTCAAGACCACAACTACAAGGACATCACCAAATTGTTGGTGCATTGTTTTATGTGATGTAAAAAACTTTTATGTGATGTAAAAATTTTATGTAAAACTTACTGCTTAAAATGCAATCAATAACTTATTTCTTATATGATTTATCTAATGTAATCTAATATACTTTTGTTACTGTGGTGCCTAAATGGCAAACATCATAAATGCACAAAATTGAAGATATGATTACAAAAACATACTTGTATGAGATCTTGTTTTTTTATATAACATAGGATATAATTAAGCAATATCACAAGAGTAAGAGAGCTGCTTTCACAAATAACAGTTAATATTTAAGTGACTTTTGAATATACACTCACCTAAAGGATTATTAGGAACACCATACTAATACTGTGTTTGACCCCCTTTTGCCTTCAGAACTACCTTAATTCTACGTGGCATTGATTCAACAAGGTGCTGGAAGCATTCTTTAGAAATGTTGGCCCATATTGATAGGATAGCATCTTGCAGTTGATGGAGATTTGTGGGATGCACATCCAGGGCACGAAGCTCCAGTTCCACCACACCCCAAAGATGCTCTATTGGGTTGAGATCTGGTGACTGTGGGGGCCATTTTAGTACAGTGAAATCATTGTCATGTTCAAGAAACCAATTTGAAATGATTCAAGCTTTGTGACATGCTGCATCATCCTTATATTAGCCATCAGAGAATGGGTACACATGGTGGTCATAAAGGGATGGACATGGTCAGAAACAATGCTCAGGTAGGCCGTGGCATTTAAACGATGCCCAGTTGGCAATAAGGGGCCTAAAATGTGCCAAGAAAACATCCCCCACACCATTACACTACCACCACCAGCCTGCACAGTGGTAACAAGGAATGATTGATCTATGTTCTCATTCTGTTTACGCCAAATTCTGACTCTACCATCTGAATGTCTCAACAGAAATCGAGACTCATCAGACCAGGCAACATTTTTCCAGTCTTCAACTGTTAAATTTTGGTGAGCTTGTGTAAATTGTAGCCTCTTTTTCCTATTTGTAGTGGAGATGAGTGGTACCCAGTGGGGTCTTCTGCTGTTGTACCCCATCCGCCTCAAGGTTGTGCGTGTTGTGGCTTCACAAATGCTTTGCTGCATACCTCGGTTGTAACGAGTGGTTATTTCAGTCAAAGTTGCTCTTCTATCAGCTTGAATCAGTCGACCTTGAATTCTCCTCTGACCTCTAGCATCAACAAGGCATTTTCGCCCACAGGACTGCCGCATACTGGATGTTTTTCCCTTTTCACACCATTCTTTGTAAACCCTAGAAATGGTTGTGCGTGAAAATCCCAGTAACTGAGCAGATTGTGAAATACTCAGACCGGCCCGTCTGGCACCAACAACCAAGCCACGCTCAAAATTGCTTAAATCACCTTTCTTTCCCATTCTGACATTCAGTTTGGAGTTCAGGAGATTGTCTTGACCAGGACCACACCCATAATACATTGAAGCAACTGCCATGTGATTGGTTGTTTAGATAATTGCATTAATGAGAAATTGAACAGGTGTTCCTAATAGTCCTTTAGGTGAGTGTAGAAATATGATGGGGAAAATAAAATTATAGGTCTACTTTTAAATATGAAACTAAAATCAAAACACTTGAGTAAGTCATAGAATCTTTTATTCAACCGATTTGTTCAAAGCAGCTGATTCATTTAGTAACAAAACATGTTGCTGAAATAGCAAAAAAAACTTGTCTATAATGTATGGCGGAATGGCACTTTTGAGAGTACTTTGACTCGGCGCAGTAAAAAGTCACGCCTTTTTAACCCGCTTGGGAAACGTTTTCCTGAAAAGGACGTTTTATTTTGTGTCACCATACTTGGTCATTCAACTATTCGTGTAACTGTATTTAAATAAGGAAACCGTGGAGGTGTTTGGTCGCTTCTAACTTGATCTTTGTTTGGTACCTAATGAATGAACAGTGGGCTAAGCTAAGTGCTATCAAAATGTCACCGCGCGTCAGAGCAATTAAGTGCACGCACTGAGACGAGAGAGGTATGCATCAACTTGTCTTAATTAAGGGAATAACATAGTTTAATATGATAAAACGTTGGAGTATCCCTTTAAAAAAAGCATATCAAATAATCAGAACAAACAAATGGTTAAGTTACTAGTTAATGTAGTATTAATCACTGAAATGTCAACCTACCATTATCTCAATAAACAATTGTTAATCATGAACAAATGATGATCAAACCATTAGTAAATGATGAGTATATAATTTATTGATGCATCATTAAAGTTGTAAGCTGGCCTGTTAAAACCAACACGGTCTCACACCAACTCGTCACATATTCACATTTTAATTGTTGAAATGATGATCGCCCCTTTGTGAACGCACTCATTCATATTTCTCATTCACACGACTCTTTAGCATGACGCAATCGGTCACAAGACACACGAGAGCCAATGGCATTTTACAATCAAAGCTGACGTAATGACGCAATTGGTCACGAGACACACGACAGCCAATGCTGTCAAAGCTGACGTGACGTTTCTTCTGGAGGCAAATTTTGAAATGTGTTTGATCTTCGGCCGGCGGATGGACTCGATGCTGCTGATCGCTTTTGGGGATTTACTTCACACAAACCAATCGTTTGGCCTTTGTACTTTTTGAATAAATTGTGACTGCAGTATCCGCCTGTTATATCCTGTTTTTTTTATTTACATTTTTTTTATTTATTTTTTTATAATACACAAACACAAAATAAGTTTAGGGAAGGGATTGGGTTACTTGTTCAAAACGTGTCTGAATACCGTAAATAAAAAAGTAACGTTAACCCTGTGTGCATTAAAAAGTGACGCCGAAGGGAACTGACCAAACGTCAATATGTGACGAATAGGAGTTAAATGCTTACAGTAATCAGATGATTTACACATTTCTATTGCAACAGGTGAGGAATAGCAGAATTTAATTTTCACATGTAAGTTACATTTGTTGTTGCAATCAGGGGATGCAGAAAGGGTTGTAAATGCCTTGTATACTTCATTTGTAACGGGTAAGAAAGATCTACGAATGATGTGCAAGACATTTACAAGGGATGAATAGTCTACACTTTAGATTAGGGGATGCAGAAAGGGTTGTAAATGATTTATTCATGCGTTTACAACATCATCTATAACAGGTGTTGAACACTTTGTAGTGTGTACTTTAATGTAAGTGCTGACTGGTGAGGATATAGACAGCTGTCATCTCTAACACACATGGAGTCTTTAACGTTCACCTGATGTGAGCTTCAGTGATCCCACACAGAACACAAGTCTGCACTGTTGAGTGAAAGGATTTAACTTAACGCACTGCAATTCCCTGGCTTTAAGTCATTTTAAAATGTTTTTTCATTTGACATCTAGTAATTTATCATTCTTTAAAAAATAGCTTTAGCATAATTGCATTTTTGTGGGTTTTAACAGACCAGCTTACAACTTTAACAATGCATCAATAAATTATATACTCATCATTTACTAATGGTTTGATCATCATTTGTTCATGAGTAACAATTGTTTATTGAGATAATTTAAATTTTTGTCACATGATTAATAATATATTAACTAGTAACTTAACCATTTACTAAGGATCTGTTTGATTATTTTACGATATTCTATTTTTTTAGACTAACTTATGACAGATTTGTAAATCGTTAGCATATTACTTAATAATCATTTATGCATGTTTTGTAACTTATTAGTTCATCATTAACTAACCACTTATATATGACTTACAACTGAACGTTATTATAAAGTGTTACCGAAATTGCAAGTGATAGCACAACTAAATACAATAGAAAAGACAAATGAAATAAACTTTAAGCTTTTCAGGTGAGTCTAACAGTAGTATTCAGGTAAAGAAATACTACAGAAATGAAAGTAATAAAAAGTAAAATAACACTGGAGCTCCCCGGGAGTCAAACTGCTCCGACAGAGTGTTATCACACATACGAACAAGCGGCTCCTGAAGACAAAAAAGCTGAAGACGTGTATTACAGGCACCCTTTTATACCCGTGGGCGCTCCGTGTGTGACGTCATGGACTGCCGTCTGCTAATAGTTCATTACCGTGTGACCAGACACCGGTCGCGCTGATGCCGTCCCCATAGCGTCAACTCCATGATGCAGCGTCGAAATTCCACTTCAAATGTTTTCAACTGATAATAATAAGAACCATTATTTAATAATTGAGCACCACATCAGCATATTAGAATGATTTCTGAAGGATCACGTGACACTGAAGACTAGAGTAATGATGCTGAAAATTCAGCTTTGCCATCACTGGAATGAATTACATTGTAAAATACATTAAAATAGAACTGCCGTAACTAAAAATGTAACAAAGAAACATAATTTGCCAGATAATGAGACTTAATAATGAGACTTAATCTTTAGAAAGACGCACATTGCTGATGAATTACCTGATTTGACCATCCTTTACAAACAGCCATGAAAGGAAAAATGTAGAATGACTTTTTTTGTGACTTCATTTTGTGTGTGTGAATAGGCAATCAACACACCTGTCTCATCCATTTACCAGTGTATGAGGCACACTGAACAGACAGGATGCAGACTATTCCTGACACTGCTCTTGAAATCCATCCAGGATCCAGGAATGATGTCAAAAATATAATCGATAGAAGTGCTAGCTA
This sequence comes from Paracanthobrama guichenoti, assembly GCA_018749465.1. Taxonomy (NCBI): domain Eukaryota; kingdom Metazoa; phylum Chordata; class Actinopteri; order Cypriniformes; family Gobionidae; genus Paracanthobrama; species Paracanthobrama guichenoti. Next base: position 28,076,861 of record CM031963.1, read on the forward strand.
ACAAGACCTTCTCAAGGTTAACTGAAGCATCACTTTCCAGGTATTGAGGTGACACTGAGCGGCCCTCTTGAGAAACCTATCTTTTTTTAGATCACAACTATATTATTTGACTTGAGAGTCATATTCAGACAAAGGAATAGAAATGGAGTGACTTCTAGATTAATTTAACGTGTGTGAAGAGGAATGTTGTCACATAACAGTCTCATCTATTTCGTGGCAACCTGAGGCAATTATGTGTGGAAAGCATCAAGCATGCATTAAGATATCAGATACTGTGATGATGCAACATGAAATGTCTAATCTGCAAGGATGCATTAAATTGATCAAAGGTGACAGCAAAGACATTTATAATGTTACAGTTACAGTAACATTGACTAACGTTAAAAAATACATTTGATTTTAATAATGTATTAGTAAATATTGAAATAAACATTTAAGAATTAAGATTAATAAACGCTGTAGAAGTACTGTTCATTCTTAGTTCATGTTAACTAAAGTAGTTTACTAATGTTAACTAATGAAACCGTATTGTAAAGTGTTACCAATATTACAAAAGATTTCTATGCAAAATAAATGCTGTTCTTTTGAAATTTATATTCAACAGAGAATTGTGTTTTCAAAAAAAAAAAAAAAGTGATTTCAACAAAAATATTGAGCAGTATGTTTTTAACATTGATAATAAGCAAAGTTTCTTGAGCAGCAAATCATATCAGAATAATTTCTGAAGGATCATGTGACACTGGAGTAATTAAGAAAATTTGCCATCACAGAATAAATTTGAAAATATATTCAAGTAGAAAACGGTTGTTATACACCGATCAGGCGTAACATTATATTGTTCCTAATAATATTGTGTTGGTCCATCTTTTGCTGCCAAAACAGCCCTGACCCGTCGAGGCATGGACTCTACTAGACCCCTGAAGGTGTGCTGTGGTATCTGGCACCAAGATGTTAGCAGCAGATCCTTTAAGTCCTGTAAGTTGCGAGGTGGGGACTCCTTGGATCGGACTTGTTTGTTCAGCACATCCCACAGATGCTCGGTGGATTGAGATCTGGGGAATTTGGAGGCCAAGTCAACACCTCAAACTCGTTGTTGTGCTCCTCAAACCATTCCTGAACCATTTGTGCTTTGTGGCAGGAGCATTATCCTGCTGAAAGAGGCCACAGCCACCAGGGAATACCGTTTCCATGAAAGGGTGTACATGGTCTGCAACAATGCTTAGGTAGGTGGTACGTGTCAAAGTAACATCCACATTGATGGCAGGACCCAAGGTTTCCCAGCAGAACATTGCCCAAAGCATCACACTGCCGCCGCTGGCTTCTTCCCATAGTGCATCCTGGTGCCATGTGTTCCCCAGGTAAGTGGCATACACACACACCTGGCCATCCACGTGATGTAAAAGAAATGTGATTCATCAGACCAGGCCATCTTCTTCCATTGCTCCGTGGTCCAGTTCTGATGCTCACGTGCCCACTGTTGTCTGCGGTGGACAGGGGTCAGCATGGGCACACTACTGGTCTGCGGCTATGCAGCCCCAAACACATCTGAGATGCACTGTGTATTCTGACACCTTTCTATCAGAACCAGCATTAACTTCTTGAGCAATTTGAGCTCCAGTAGCTCGTCTGTTTGATCGGACCACACGGGCCAGCCTTCACTCCCCACATGCATCAATGAGCCTCGGCCGCCCATGACCCTGTCTCCGGTTCACCACTGTTCCTTCCTTGGAGCACTTTTGATAGAGCCTGACCACTGCAGACTGGGAACACCCCACAAGAGCTGCAGTTTTGGAGATGCTCTGACCCAGTCGTAACATATCAACTTTGAGGACAAAATGTTCACTTGCTGTCTACTATATCCCACCCACTAACAGGTGCTGTGATGAAGAGATAATCACTTCACCTGTCAGTGGTCATAATATTATGTCTGATCGGTGTATAGGTGTATTTCACAATATTAGTGTTTTTACTGTATTTTTGTTCAAATAAATGCAGCCTTGGTGAGCATATTATACATTCATAAAAGTTATGCATTGTTTTCTATAACATATAAATACATTCATGGAACACATTTAAAGTCCCCCTGTGGTGAAAAACAAGCTTTTTTAATTTTGTGTCTATGTGGTGTATTAAATATGCTTGAAGACAAACCATGTGCAAATTCATAAGTCAACACCATTGCTGTGTATTTTCTCCTTAAAACTGCAGTGAACCAAAGACCCAAACTCAAAAATGTGGTTTGAAATCGCTGGTGTTTCTGACGTATTTGTGTTACAACCCACTGGTAGTTGGCTAGCTATTCATATGGAAATTATGTTTTATTAAGTTTGAAAGTACAAAGTACATTTAAATGTTACTGAATATATTGGAAAGTTATCTTGCCAACAAAACTATTTTTCATGAACAAACAGCTGAATTGTGCTTATACTGCATAAATCAGCCTTTTTGTACATACAGAAAAAACAAGAAAAAAAAACAACTGTATTGTTTTTTTTCTAAGGAACGTGCTGGGTGATGTCAAAATTATCTGCAAAAAAATGTTGGCAGGAGAACACAATGATTTCCCAAGGTTAAAGCAAACATCCGTTAGCAGGCACTGAGGGGAGAATGAATAGCCCTCTCCAGGGAATCTATCCTCGTTAAAACGATACACTCAAGAGAATTATTACTGCAAGAGAAAAGCGCATCTGGTGCCTCGTGGGGTTTTCTGTTTTCTTGCCTTTTCGATTAAAGGTCTATTGTGAGCCTGAGGGAAAATCTTCAAAAGACCAGGCCATATACAAACCAAGCATCCCATAAAAACACACAGACCAATCATAACTAATAATGGACATAAAGATTTTTACATGGAATCCACCATAGGAGTGATGCATACCGCTCTGCCGTTGTAATACAGCAGCTCTCAATTGGAAGATTAGAATTCGATGTTGAATCTCTGCACTCGTCTAATACCCGCCGGAGACCCAGAGTCAGATATGCGCCGACATGTCAAAGAGGATTTGTGGTCCTTGATGTTCCAAATCATAAGCTTGATATTGCTCTTAGCAGTGGGTGGTAATGTGAAATTGGACTCTTTGTATCTCAAAAATCCACTGTATGACGTCTAGCCATCTTGGAAGAGAACTTGATGAGAGGAAACATCTGGGTGGCACGTTAACCTGTTTAAATGAGGTCTTTGCTCTTCTTGGCGGCTGAAAGTTGCATTAGACAAGCCAAATGATTAGCAATTTCTCAGACGAGAAAACATAAGTGTTTTGACTCTGTCAGTGCAGCGGGTTCAAATAAAGAGCTTGAAATGAAAAGGTACAAAACTGTGCCTCAGTGTACCAGTTACTGCTCTTAAACTTAATGAGAGCAATTGACTTTAAAACTGCAGCTGTGCAAACGTCAGCTCTGGAAATCTCAATCCACCCTACACTGCATAAATATTCATTTTAACCCTTTCATACATGGCGTCCACTACAGTGGACAGGTATTTGGAAGCCATTTTGAACCATTTAAGTTTTAGTACCATGTCCATAAGATAATTGTAATGCTGACAAGCCATGTTCAGTAACAAAAAAAACAAACAAAATTGTGTTTGTGGTAGAAAACTGCGGATCAGTTGCGCACTGCAAACACAGTGTGAAAGCACAACAGCGCGCGCTGCTTCCGCATCGCATACACACTGCAACGCACCGCAGACGGAGTAGGCTATGTGTGAAAACTGGAAACACAGCTGCTCCGGATCGAATGGTTCCTGAAGTTTGTGGTTTGTCTCGTCAGATGCGGTGCTACTGTCTCTGGAGGAGCTCCTCAAATTGTCCCACGGACATTAGTATGTGCGGAACCAGCTATGATACAAGTTTTGGCTCCTGTACAAGATTAGCATACTCCCCTTCAGACTCTTTGTTTTTTTAAGACTGGGTGCACCAAAAACCTTCTTTTCAGTCTTTTAAAGCAAATGAAAAGCTTGTCTTCACTGGATGATGAAGTGTCCATCTTTTCTCATGTGTCGCCGCAAATGTTTTAGAATGTTGGAGCTCTGAAACGTCACAGACGTCGCAAATTCGCTTCGCGGCTGATGGGAATGGTTTTGACGCAAACTATTCGCATGCAAAATATTTGCTTCTTCGTTACGCGTCCGGTGTGAAAGGGCTGTTGAATCACTTTGTATACCGTTGATGCATGGTGTCTACTGCAGTGGACAGATATGCAACTCCCTCAAAATAAAATATACTGGGGGAAAAAAAAAAAAAGCCATGATTTTTCACTTGTTTAAAAGTAAAAACAAACATAAAAAAATACTTTGCGATTCAATAATTCATGCATGAAAGGGTTAATATTATTTCATTTATTTTATTTTTATTTTTTGTCTTTTTTTTCCTCCTAGTAAAAAAATATCTAAACATTGTTGAGATATAGGATTTGAGATGCAAAAACATTTTAAACCTGTGTTTTCTAATAATAAAATGAACAACAAATGTTATTACATTATGTTACATTAGTGTCAACCTAGTTTCTCAATCACAATTGAATTACCTTAATTTAAGGTAATAATTAACTAGGATTAATAATTAACTAGGATTAAATGCAAAAGGTAGTTAAATATAGCTTTGTGTATATATAGTTATAGTTGTGTAAATATAGTTAAATAATACAAAATGGCGCCGCTGTGTTTGGTCGCCGTTCAGGTCGCTCCTCGAAGACTGTGCTTTTATTTACTATTTTACTTTCTTTTACTCTCAGTTTTTACAAACTTATCATCTGCATTGATCTACTACGACAGCAAAACTCTTTTGGACATTGGTTACCTCTACACTGGACTGTTTCAGGACACTTTCGCCGATCCTCTGTGGCCATCTGAGAACCTTAGGAGCGCCGAGTTGAACAATGGCCAGAGCCAGCGGCGTAGAACAAAGAAACACCGTGGGAAACGTGCTGGTATCCGTAACAGACTGAGAAAAGGGCATTCAGACCTCCTCTCCCGAGCATTCTTCTAGCAAATGTTCAATCCTTGGATAATAAGATGGACGATCTTAGAGCCAGGATAAGTTTTCAACGGGACATGAGAGACTGTAATATATATTGTTTGTCTGAAACATGGCTCACGCCCGCGGTCCCGGACACAGCTGTGACGCCGTCGGAGAACTTCTCTGTTTTCGGATGGACAGAACAGCCGAGGCGGTAAATCAAAAGCGGTGGAGTGTGTTTCATGATCAACAAGAAATGGTGCGATCCCAGGAACATCACCATTCTCTCGCGGTCCTGCTCACCTCATCTGGAACATTTAACAATCATCTGCCGCCCATTCTATCTGCCTAGGAGTTTTCTGCGGTTGTCGCGACCGCCGTTTACATCCACCGCAGGCAGACACAGCGCTGGCTTTATCTGGCCTTCATGATGTTGCCAGCGGCGTCATAAACCAACATCCCGGCCGCGGCAGTCATTGTCGCGGGCGATTTTAACAAAGCAAACCTAATGAAAGTCCTGCCAAACTTTCACCAGCACGTCTCCTGCCCCACACGAGGAGCAAACACACTGGATCACTGCTACTCTCCGTTTAAGAACGCCTATAAAGCGCGGTCACTTCCAGCGTTTGGCAAATCGGATCATGCCGCCATTTTCCTCACTCCCGAATACAAACAAAAGCTCCTCCAGGAACCCCGGTGAGGCGGGAAGTTAGCGTTGGTCACCCCACTCAGAGACCGCGCTACAGGCAGCTCTGGGCGATGTGGATTGGGACATGTTCGGCGAGTTCAGCTGGCGTAAGCGAGAGTTCACAGATGTGGCGCTTTGCTTCATCAACACGCTTACAGAGCAAGCCACGCAAACAATAACAATAACGTCCTTCTCAAATCAGAAACCGTGGGTGGACAATTCAATCCGCGCGGCAGTGAACGCACGCACTGCTGCTTACAACGCCGTTACTTACTCTCAGACGAGCAGTTAAAGCCGCAAAACTCCGTTATAAAGACCGAGTGGAGTCTCATTTCCAACTCAGCGACTCGCGGCGCGTGGCAAGGTCTGAGGTCCATCTGCTCCTTTGGATCTAAATCCTCTGCAGAGGTGAGCGCTGATCCGTTGCTCGTGAGCGAGTTAAACTCTTTCTATGCTCGCTTTGACTGTAACGCGGCAACGCGACTCCGCCAAGTGGCGCGTTAGAGGAAATTACTCAGAGCAGCAACAATCACGTGATCTCTGTCTCGGAGGATGAAGTTCGGAGAGCACTCAAGCGTGTGGGCGTCAGGAAAGCTGCTGGGCGGATGGTATTTCAGGTCGTGTTCTGCGGTCCTGTGCTGATCAGCTCACCGGGTTGTTTACATCTATCTTTAATGAGTCCTCGCTACATCTGTGGTCCCCACCTCCTTCAAAAAATCCACCATCATCCCTGTCCCTAAGAACAGTAAACCCTCTTGCCTAAATGACTATCGTCCAGTGGCTCTCACGTCTATAGTCATGAAGGTCTTTGAGAGACTCATTAAAAACACCATTTGCGCCTTCATTCCTGACACTTTGGACCCTCTTCAGTTTGCCTATCGTCCCAATAGATCGACTGAAGATGCCATCTCTCATGTCCTCCACTCCTCCCTCACTCACATCGACAGCAAAAGTGGGAACTACGTAAGACTGCTATTTATTGACTATAGCTCAGCCTTTAACACCATAGTTCCCACCAAGCTAACCTCCAAACTCCTGGATCTCGGCCTGAATCCTTCTCTCTGCCACTGGATTGAGGACTTCCTCACTGGCAGGCCTCAGGTGGTGAGAATAGGCCAGTCCACCTCCACCTCCATCACCCTGAGTGTGGGAGCTCCACAGGGCTGTGTCCTGAGCCCCTGCTCTACTCTCTCTACACGCATGACTGTTTGTCCACACACAGCTCCACCTCTATCATCAAATTTGCTGATGATACTGTTGTCCTGGGCCTCATTTCCAACAACAATGAGACGGCATACTTGGACGAGTGGAGCATCTAACATCATGGTGCCAGGACAACTGTCTCTCTCTGAATGTTGGCAAGACCAAAGAAATGATTGTGGACTTCAGGAAGAGACAGCAACGGACATACTCCCCCTCATGATCAGCGGGTCACCAGTAGAGAGAGTGAGCAGCTTCAAGTACCTGGGAGTAAACATCTCCGAGGACCTGACCTGGACTGCTCACATTCAGACACAGGTGAAAAAAGCCAGGCAAAGACTGTACCACCTGCGCCAGCTGAGGAAATTCAGGGTTTCACCAGCTATCCTGAAAACTTTCTATTTAGGGCGATAGAAAGTGTTTTAACTCAGTGCATCACAGCGTGGTATGGGAACAGCACCAGTCATGACCGCAAAGCCCTGCAAAGAGTAGTGCGCTTATCCGGCGTATCTCAGGGTCAGCTCTCCCGTCTCTGCAGGGCGTCTACACCAAACGCTGCAAAGGTAGAGCTACCAAGATCATCAAGGACTCTAATCACCCTGCAAACCCTCATTTCACGCTGCTACCATCTGGTAGCGCTTCCGAAGCCTGATGGCCAAAACTGAGAGACTCAGGAGGAGCTTCTTCCCCAGGCCATCAGACTCCTGAACTCAGTCACTTAACATCACGTGACTTCACGTCAGGATAAACATCGATACACTGACATTGCACTGCACTTTCTGTTCTCGTTGTTACTGTGTAACAACCTGTCATAAACCTGTTTGCACATTATACTCTTTATACATTTGTTAACCACATATTTATAAGTCTACAGTTTACTCACTGCAAAGTCTACTTCAATTATTTTATTCCACTTTATCCTTATTTGTTACCTTTTTTCTCTTGACTTGATTATTTATAATTCTACAGATATAGACATATATATATATATATATATATAGAGAGAGTACTTTTTTATATCCTATTTCTATTATAATTTCTTCCTTGTGTTTTTAACTGTGAATTTGCACTGTCCATGGAGCGGACCTGTTTACATTTCACTGCCGGTTGTATATTCTGTATATAACTGTGTATGTGACAAATAAAACTCTTGAATCTTGAATCTATAGGGCTGTAACCACCATAGACAATGAGGGGACATGCCCCCACCCCCCAACCCCACCCCCACCCCAGTAATTTAGAAATGGCCAAATTGTCCTCCACAATAATTGAAATTCTTGCACTGCTCTGCTGCACTACATTACGCAGCGCTCTGTATGTTAGGATGACAAAAAGGTTTAAAAGTTACATTTTTAATCTGGTCTGCCTCGTCAATGTCAAAATGACTGAGATGACCAATCAAATCAGAAGCAGAGCATGAATTCCAGCGTGAAGAGTCAGTTTGACTTTGAAAGAGAGTGAAGTAAGATGTAAATAACGAAACATTCAATACAGATCAACTGTTTTGTGATAGAAACCGACAGTAACAAGCTGAAGTTTGCATCATTGAATCATTTTCAGTCTGTATACTGTAATGAAAATCACAACATGAAGTCCCAGTTTTCCAAAAAGAACTTCGTGATTGGTCTGACCACAGAACAGTTTTCCACTTTGCCACAGTCCATTTTAAATGAGCCTTGTCCCAGAGAAAACGCCTGCGCTTCTGGATCATGTTTAGATATGGCTTCCTTTTTGACCTATAGAGTTTTAGCCGGCAACGGCGAATGGCACGGTGGATTGTGTTCACCGACAATGTTTTCTGGAAGTATTCCTGAGCCCATGCTGTGATTTCCATTTCAGTAGCATTCCTGTATGTGATGCAGTGCCGTCTAAGGCCCGGAGATCACGGGCATCCAGTATGGTTTTCCGGCCTTGACCCTTACGCACAGAGATTGTTCCAGATTCTCTGAATCTTTGGATGATATTATGCACTGTAGATGATGAGAACTTCAAACTCTTTGCAGTTTTCTCTGAGAAACTCCTTTCTGATATTGCTCCACTATTTTTGGCCGCAGCATTGGGGAATTGGTGATCCTCTGCCCATCTTGACTTCTGAGAGACACTGCCACTCTGAGAGGCTCTTTTTATACCCAATCATGTTGCCAATTGACCTAATAAGTTGCAAATTAGTCCTCCAGCTGTTTTTATATGTACATTTAACTTTTCTGGCCTCTTATTGCTACCTGTCCCAACTTTTTGGAATGTGTAGCTCTCATGAAATCCAAAATGAGCCAATATTTGGCATGACATTTCAAAATGTCTCACTTTCAACATTTGATATGTTATCTATATTCTATTGTGAATAAAATATACGTTTATGAGATTTGTAAATTATTGCATTCCTTTTTATCCACAATTTGTACAGTGTCCCAACTGTTTTGGAATTGGGTTTGTATATATATATATATATATATATATATATATTACAACTGCACAACTGTTTTTAACATTTATTGAGCAGCAAATCAGCATATCAGAATAATTTCTAGTCGTGACACTGAAGATTGGAGTAATAGCCGCTGAAAATTCAGCTTTGCATCACATGAATAAATTAAATTTTAAAATAGATAAAAATAGAAAAGTCATTTTACATTTTAATATTTCAGAATATTTCAGAATGTTCATCATCCATTACTTCAGTCCCGTCACAAGAACCTTAATGTTGTGTATATAAATAATATATATATATATATATATGAATCCAAATATTATGCCATGCCAGGTTTGATGTATATAATGACAAACGTCATTGGTTCTCACGTTGTGGCTTGCCAAATTTGAATATGCGCATACTCAAGTGCATGAATGAGATTTGAGAGGTGGTGGAGGAGGAGATTATCAATGAATACATTTCGGTCTCATCTTCACACAGTTATAATGTGTGCCTCCAGGCGACTTGTAGCACACAAGTCACAGAAAACGTTTATGGTGTTTGACCTTTTCAGAGCTTGACCACCTCAGTTTTCTTTCATTATATTGAAAACAGAGGTCATGGTATTCATCAGAAATGTCACTTTTATGTTCCACAGAAAAAAAGAAAATATATGGTGCTGGAACGACATGGGGTTGAAGGAGAACATGACCATTTATTTTTTATTTATTTTTTTTACATTTTGAGTGTGGTATTTTAGTCAGTACAGTCTTATTTCAGAGGATAGACCTTTAAACCGTCCTTGACGTATATCTTGCATTCTGTTAAAGGAAAGCTCTAGTAGATTACTTAATCTAAAGCTCTTCCATCTCAGACAGGGATCAAAAACAGTAGAAGAGAATGAAGAACAAGAATATGTGAGTGGTTCTTTTTCTACAGTTTCACTTCCATAATGCTATAATATAATGAGAGTTAGGGGTGGTTTGCCCAAAGTCAAAAATCTCTGGTCTCTAGATAGGGCTCAGATTTCTCCTTCAGTGCAAGTCTATGGAATTTGTCTATCCATTTTATCTTAACCTGATTTTATTGGTAATTCCATTAATAACTCAGTTTTATTGGTAATTCCATTAATAACAGAAAAGACAGTTTGCTACTTTTTTTCTTGTTACTGTACATTATGCTATACTGTTAATCTGAATTTAGGTGTCTTAGGGTGTGTTCACACTTGGCTTGAATAAAATCAACCCTAGTGTGATTGCTCTGTTAGTGTGGTTCATTTGAATAAGTGTGAACCCTGCCATCTGAACCCTGGTGCGATTGCTCTGTTAGTGCGGTTCATTTGAATAAGTGTGAACCCTGCATCTGAACCCTGGTGCGATTGCTCTGTTAGCATGGTTCATTTGAATAAGTGTCAACCCTGCATCTGAACCCTGGTGTGATTGCTCCGTTAGCGCGGTTAATTTGAATAAGTGTGAACGCTGACCTCTGAACCCTGGTGCGATCGCTCTGTTAGTGCGGTTCATTTGAATAAGTGTGAACACTGCATCTGAACCCTGGTGCGATCGCTCTGTTAGTGCGGTTAATTTGAATAAGTGTGAACACTGCATCTGAACCCTGGTGCGATCGCTCTGTTAGTGCGGTTCATTTGAATAAGTGTGAACACTGCATCTGAACCCTGGTGCGATCGCTCTGTTAGTGCGGTTCATTTGAATAAGTGTGAACGCTGACCTCTGAACCCTGGTGCGATTGCTCTGTTAGTGCGGTTCATTTGGATAAGTGTGAACACTGCATCTGAACCCTGGTGCGACTGCTCTGTTAGTGCGGTTCATTTGAATAAGTGTGAACCCTACAGCTGAACCCTGGTGCGATTGCTCTGTTAGTGCGGTTCATTTGAATAAGTGTGAACCCTGCCATCTGAACCCTGGTGCGATTGCTCTGTTAGTGCGGTTCATTTGAATAAGTGTGAACCCTGCCATCTGAACCCTGGTGCGATTGCTCTGTTAGTGCGGTTAATTTGAATAAGTGTGAACGCTGACCTCTGAACCCTGGTGCGATCGCTCTGTTAGTGCGGTTCATTTGAATAAGTGTGAACACTGCATCTGAACCCTGGTGCGATCGCTCTGTTAGTGCGGTTCATTTGAATAAGTGTGAACACTGCATCTGAACCCTGGTGCGATTGCTCTGTTAGTGCGGTTAATTTGAATAAGTGTGAACGCTGACCTCTGAACCCTGGTGCGATTGCTCTGTTAGTGCGGTTCATTTGAATAAGTGTGAACACTGCATCTGAACCCTGGTGCGATTGCTCTGTTAGTGCGGTTCATTTGAATAAGTGTGAACCCTGCCATCTGAACCCTGGTGCGATTGCTCTGTTAGTGCGGTTAATTTGAATAAGTGTGAACGCTGACCTCTGAACCCTGGTGCGATTGCTCTGTTAGTGCGGTTCATTTGAATAAGTGTGAACACTGCATCTGAACCCTGGTGCGATCGCTCTGTTAGTGCGGTTCATTTGAATAAGTGTGAACACTGCATCTGAACCCTGGTGCGATCGCTCTGTTAGTGCGGTTCATTTGAATAAGTGTGAACCCTGCCATCTGAACCCTGGTGCGATTGCTCTGTTAGTGCGGTTAATTTGAATAAGTGTGAACGCTGACCTCTGAACCCTGGTGCGATTGCTCTGTTAGTGCGGTTCATTTGAATAAGTGTGAACACTGCATCTGAACCCTGGTGCGATTGCTCTGTTAGTGCGGTTCATTTGAATAAGTGTGAACCCTGCCATCTGAACCCTGGTGCGATTGCTCTGTTAGTGCGGTTAATTTGAATAAGTGTGAACGCTGACCTCTGAACCCTGGTGCGATTGCTCTGTTAGTGCGGTTCATTTGAATAAGTGTGAACACTGCATCTGAACCCCTGGTGCGATCGCTCTGTTAGTGCGGTTCATTTGAATAAGTGTGAACACTGCATCTGAACCCTGGTGCGATTGCTCTGTTAGTGCGGTTCATTTGAATAAGTGTGAACGCTGACCTCTGAACCCTGGTGCGATTGCTCTGTTAGTGCGGTTCATTTGGATAAGTGTGAACACTGCATCTGAACCCTGGTGCGACTGCTCTGTTAGTGCGGTTCATTTGAATAAGTGTGAACCCTACAGCTGAACCCTGGTGCGATTGCTCTGTTAGTGCGGTTCATTTGAATAAGTGTGAACCCTGCCATCTGAACCCTGGTGCGATTGCTCTGTTAGTGCGGTTCATTTGAATAAGTGTGAACCCTGCCATCTGAACCCTGGTGCGATTGCTCTGTTAGTGCGGTTAATTTGAATAAGTGTGAACGCTGACCTCTGAACCCTGGTGCGATCGCTCTGTTAGTGCGGTTCATTTGAATAAGTGTGAACACTGCATCTGAACCCTGGTGCGATTGCTCTGTTAGTGCGGTTCATTTGAATAAGTGTGAACCCTGCCATCTGAACCCTGGTGCGATTGCTCTGTTAGTGCGGTTAATTTGAATAAGTGTGAACGCTGACCTCTGAACCCTGGTGCGATTGCTCTGTTAGTGCGGTTCATTTGGATAAGTGTGAACACTGCATCTGAACCCTGGTGCGACTGCTCTGTTAGTGCGGTTCATTTGAATAAGTGTGAACCCTACAGCTGAACCCTGGTGCGATTGCTCTGTTAGTGCGGTTCATTTGAATAAGTGTGAACCCTGCCATCTGAACCCTGGTGCGATTGCTCTGTTAGTGCGGTTCATTTGAATAAGTGTGAACCCTGCCATCTGAACCCTGGTGCGATTGCGCTGTTAGCGCGGTTCATTTGGATAAGTGTGAACACTGCATCTGAACCCTGGTGCGATTGCTCTGTTAGTGTGGTTCATTTGAATAAGTGTGAACCCTACAGCTGAACCCTGGTGCGACTGCTCTGTTAGTGTGGTTCATTTGAATAAGTGTGAACCCTGCATCTGAACCCTGGTGCGATTGCTCTGTTAGTGCGATTCATTTGAATAAGTGTGAACACTGCATCTGAACCCTGGTGCGACTGCTCTGTTAGTGTGGTTCATTTGAATAAGTGTGAACCCTGCCATCTGAACCCTGGTGCGATTGCTCTGTTAGTGCGATTCATTTGAATAAGTGTGAACAGTGCATCTGAACCCTGGTGCGATTGCTCTGTTAGTGCGGTTCATTTGAATAAGTGTGAACACTGCATCTGAACCCTGGTGCGATTGCTCTGTTAGTGTGGTTCATTTGAATAAGTGTGAACCCTGCCATCTGAACCCTGGTGCGATTGCTCTGTTAGTGCGGTTCATTTGAATAAGTGTGAACCCTGCATCTGAACCCTGGTGCGATTGCTCTGTTAGTGCGGTTCATTTGAATAAGTGTGAACCCTGCATCTGAACCCTGGTGCGATTGCTCTGTTAGTGCGGTTCATTTGAATAAGTGTGAATCCTGCCATCTGAACCCTGAACAAGCAGACCAAGACCCCCTAAAAGTTTGGCAAGTTCAGTCTTGAAATACACGTAATAAAAGCCGACCAATTAGGTTGTGAACATATCCTTATCTCTTTAGTTTCAGTATCTTTGGGGTTGGTGTTGAAATGCCAATGTGATCACTAAGTGGACCAGGAATAAATGTTTTATTTTAATTTTTTTATCTGTACCAAACTGACCAAGTGAACCAAACTACAAATGAGAACACACCCTTAAATATACAGCTCTGGAAACAGTGGTCTCATTTTTTTCCAGAGCTGTATTATATTTATTTTCTCTTTTAAATGTTAATAACTCAAGTATGTTTTTTGCCATGGAAACAGCCAAAGGAGCTGTTAAAACACAAACATAATGCTGTGCCAGTGTTGACCTAGTTTCTCAATTAACACTTAAAAAATAAAGGTTGTTTCTTCAGATTTATTACAATGTTATTCACACAATGAAAAAATGGTTCTTTTAAGAACTGTTCACAGAAATCCTTATTTTTAAGAGTTAACATTCTTTGCTATATCTGGGATTTATTTTAAATTTGCTTAAATTGATGGTTTTACAAGCTACAGAAGAAACCGAATTGAGATGAGCTTAGAGCCAGGATGTAAAGGTAAGCGGTGCCATTTTTTCTGTTAAAATGCTTAATAGTGCGGCCCCATTAGATAACATTACTTAAAGGGATAGTTTAATTATTAATTAATTCCTCACCCTCATGTCGTTCCCAACCCGTAAGACCTTTGTTTATCTTAGAACACAAATTAAGATATTTTTGATGAAATTGGAGAGCTTTCTGAACCAAAAATAACGACTTTATTCAACAATTTCTTCTCGTCATGTTCTAGTTCAGTCTGTTCAAGTTCAAGTCTACTCTGGTTTAAGTCATGTTTTAGTTTGGTTTGTTTTGTATTTGTTCTGCTTCAAGTCAGCCGCTGATCGGTCTGCGCAGCGCTGTTTGAAGTCGAACAAATGTAATGGTATCGTGAGGGATATTTTTACACAAGGACTAATGACTAAGGAACACCTGTGAACAATTAAACAATGAACCAATCAGAATGTTACACATAAAACAAGGGGACCAATCAGAACATTACACATAACACTAAGGAGCACATGAAAAGAGGGGCAAGGGACCAAGACAAATTTCAAAATAAAAGACACGAATGCATGAACAAAACCAACAACAGACAAGACAACCATTAGTTAAAGGTGGGGTAAGTGCTTTCTGGTAACTGTTGTTGATATTTCAAATCACCAAAACAAACACGCCCCTATTGTGATACTCCACCTCACACATACGTAACCCAGGCAACGACTATGGCGGAATCTGTGTGTTACTATGGTAATCCAGGCGAATGTTCAATGAAAAAGTCTTCCCTTCCATCACAAAAATACAGTTCTCATGAACTCGACAGCACAAGCATGACCAACTAACAAATATTTTACAATTATGACAAGATTAGAGGGTTATATCGATCATGAAAAGAGGAACAAAGGAAACAAACATATATTAGGAGTATATTATCTTACTTTTCGGACACACTTTGGGAGCTGACGCTTGAAGCAGACAGTGGGGGAGGTTTAGACACTCCAGGCTTATCGGGTGTAGAAATGAATGGGTCTTTATCATCGCTGAAGTGAACGACAATACGATCGCAAATGGACAAGCAAGCAAACATGACACACGAGCATATTCAAGCAAAAGCCAGCATATATTAGTTCTGTCAAACAAAACAAAACTAATGTTACTCGCCTATCGAGAAGAAATAAAGCAACCTCTGCCTTCGCTCCTTGAGTTCTCTCCAGCGCCGGAAAGCTGATCATAAGCTGATCTTGCCTGATCGTAAGCCTTCTTTTGTTTCACAGACATGTTCAACATTTGTTTTTTATCTGCCATCTCTCTCTTTCTGTCGTCGCTCAGCTAATGTCCGTCCTGTGTGTCGTGTCTTTTGAATAATGACGTGCACTGAGCGCTCTCTTCTCCCTGTCATTAGTAGACACGCCCCTTACTACTGATTGGCTACACGTTTGTTTTGGTACTCGGCCCGAGACACTTTTCTAAAGCATTTTTGAAATATCACTCACCCCACCTTTAATAACAATACAACAACAGTTCATTGTTAGTTCTCAGGTCCACTAAATAATATTATCAGACACATCTTTTGATTTTAACAATGCATTAGCTGAAATTCACATTAATTAGTAAATGCATTCATTGTAATGTCATGTAAATTAATGTTGTTAACTAATTCTAACAAACGGAACCTTATTTGTAGTGTATTACCAAATACTTGGCCCTACCATAGATTAAATAACATGCTTTAATTACTTATTATATAACATACAAAATTACATTTTGCGGTGTCATTGTTACAGTGTTACTCAGTGTAAATACTGAGTAATACAAATTAACTACATGTACTTACTATAGGGTTATGGTAGGATTTGGGTTTGGTTTAGGTTTAGGTTTAGTTGCATGTAATTATGCATCATTTACTGTTATTACTATGGTAAGTACATGTAACAGTAACAAGGACACTGTGAAATAAAGTGTTACCCTTTATTTTAGGTGTCCTTGTTACAATGCATTTTTGGTTTGGTTTAGGGTTAGTTACATGTACTATAGCAAGTACATGTAATACTCTGTAATACCATCATAAACCCCAGATGTTGATGGACCACTATTTCCATGAGCATAGGAGAAATAAAGTAAACTATATCAGTTTATGTTGCACACGGTTAAGCTGTCTAGCCTTGTCATTATATCTGAAGATTGCTCATCAGAAATAATTGTGCCTGTGATATATACTCAAGGAATCGACTGAACGCATCAATAGCTTTGTGTTTGTCTGTCCTCTCCATGGACATCTTTGTTAGTTCAGTGAATTTCTAGGAAAACACTCGGCTGGACAGCATGTGGAGATACCAATCAGATCTTTTCCCTCTTATCAGCTGAATTTCATATCATTAGCTTTCAAAGGTAGCTTATGTTGGCCTTAGCAAAAAGTTCCCAGAGATTATCAGCCTAATATACTTTTGATAAAGTTAAAGTTTCGACCTCGCTGTCCTTGCCAAGCCAAAGCCAATCAAGGAACTCCACCTTTGGAAGGTATATTACAACTCTATCAAGGCTCCGATAACAAGGATAGAAAAGGTTCATTTGTGCTGTGGCCTGGACCTGTCACTTGATTCTTGCTGACTTTTGTGCTAGAGCTAAATGAGCTTGAAAATCCTTCTAACTGAATGGCGATCAAATCTTCCGTTTGAAACCAATGAAAAGCTTGACCCCCATGTACTCCGAGTCAAGCAAGTCCAATGAGAGGGTTTGTGGTAAGCCGTAGGATTTGAGTTATTAACCCAGGCAATGTTTTTTCAGGCGCTGTCCAAGGTACTGCCATTAACCTAATGTCCTGCTGGATGAAGCAGAACATCTGACTGGCTTTAGAACTGAACATGTGAGGCCATCCTATGGAAAAACACAAAACACAAAAGACATTTATGTGTAATTGTGTGCATTGAAACGTTAAATTGACCATTATCTTTTTCCATTGACAATATGTACCAAAAGCACTAGTATCATGTGTTTGGACAATATTATATTTCTATGTTTCTTTTACTTTGCAATGTGAAAAGATTTTCAAAAGGCGATTGCAGGATTGCTATGCAGTCATCAGGCTGACACTAATTCACATCTAAATAATCTATTCCAGCAGATGGCCTCATTGAGCCATTTCATATGCACAAAGCCTGCTGAACCCTGTTTTTCATAAAATAACCTGTTCTGCTTTAGTTTTAAGGTATTTCATCAGAATTAAATCGCATGGTCTGAAAGAGCATACAATGTATTGATGACTTGGCTGTAGTGATTTATAACCCTTTAAAGCAATAACAAAAAGGGACGCATGGTGGATGTTGAATTATTTTGTGGCTAAGAGAAATTAAATGTCCATGAATATTTCAATAATCAATTTGTGAAGGTGTTGGATATAGCCACCTCCTCCATAGGTACTTCAGTATGGCAAGCCTCTTAATGTTTATTCCTTCGGACTAAATACAATCTACTTTTATGTTACTAGCCCTTATTTTTAAAATGCTTGTTAGTAATCCATAAGTGACCAACATCTCTTTTTTTTGTTGTTGTTGTTGTTGTAAATTTCAATAGCAGCTGTGTATTAAATAGATCTACTAGTATTTATTCATTTGCTACTGCTAGATAATAGTAGGCGACCTATATATGCGACACTAATATCTATCACAATTGTTCCTATTTTTGATCTCACTAGTGCTTTTTAGTCATATATAATAACTAGTCAGAATGTTTACTTTTTGAATAGTTAAAAGTAACTAAAGAAAGTAAAACTACCACTTAATGAATAGTTACGAGGATGAAGTACCTGTAACAATTGGAATAGTATGTGAATACCTGATATCTGAAACAAAGATTTCAATTTGTGAAGAGGAATAGTTTCTTGTCATTTAATGGGATAGTGACCAGTTTTCAAGGAATGATTACTGATTAATAATAATTAACTACATGTACTTACTGTAGGGTTAGGCTAGGATTAGGGTTTAGCTGAGGGTTAGTTGCATGTAACTATGCATAATTTACTGTTATTATTATGTTAAGTACATGTAAAATGTAACAGGGACACTGTGAAATAAAGTGTTACCCACAATAAATTGCTATCTGTTACTAGTAACAGTGGAACAGGTATTTTTTGTTTTTGTTTTTTTCATGTAATGGGATAGTGACCAGTTGCAAGAACTAAGAATTAGTACGCAATGAATAAGAAACTATTGAGACACAATTAGGTTACACTTTATTTTAAGATGTCATTGTTACAGTTCAATTAAATATGTAAGTACTGAATAATAATACATAGCATGGACATACTATTGGGGTTAGGGTAGGATTTGGGTTTGCTTGAGGGTTAGTTGCCAGATTTACTGTTATTACTATGTATGTTAATGTATGTGTAACATATGTAACAAGTGTTACCCAAAATACTAGTCACTATGGAATAAGTGGTATTTAATGAACAGTTGCTGTGAAAAGGAATCCAAAAGGATATTAATCACAATTGGACTGCTTTATTATTAAAAAAAATAAAGAAATAATAAGTAGGCTAGTAACATAAAGACTTGAAGAAATACATGTTAAAACGGCTTGCCATAACTTCAGACATGTCAGAGCTTCGCTTATGAGAGCCCAGCACAGTTGACTGCAAGCCTTCTGAAAAACTCGAGCAAACTATTGCACTGCCAGAGGATGCTCAAGACTGTTTGCATCAATCCCCAGAGACAGGCATGCATTTGCATACTTTTGAAACTAATCGTTGTTTTTCTTTGTCTTTTTATTATCATTTGCTTGTTTTTTTAGTAATGCATTGTAAAGTTGACATGTACGAATATGCACGCTCCACTGCCACTGCTGATGCACATGTGATGCTGCGCGACCACACGAGTGAGTGTGAGCTGTAATTCCACATGATGTGCTCGGGACGACAACAGCCTTTCCTTATAGGACCGATGCAAACGCTTTAAAATCACTTTTTAAGGAAAGCCAAAAGAAGGAATATGTTTGTCTTCACGCGCAAGATGGAACGGGGACAAATCGGACGCCTGAAACGTGAGAAGTGCGCTCGAATCGAGATACGCTGAACGCAACACAATACTGGATGTATACAGGAACGCACCGCAAAGAGGACTTTGTTGCCAGTTAAGTGAAGCCCTTTGGCAAAGCGTTTAAAAAAAAAAAAAAAGGAGTGGAAAAATTGTGTTCGACCGAAACGACGTGAAATGCGCATCTCTTGTTTCTCAAGCGAACTGTCACCCGTTCTCTCTCTGTAACAGTGTCTGCTTTGGGAACAACATGACACGGACGCGCTTCTGCTGTCATTAGTGGGGACAAATCAGACCAACGCAGCGGCAATCCGATCAATACTATCGATAAGCTCATATATAAGGCTAATCATCACGCCTGCCTATGTTTGCTTAATCTGTGTGGGTATGCTGTGGGACGATGAACAAACTGACAAGGTATGAAAGCAGAAGCAGTCTTAATTAGACACTAATAATTTTATAAGCATGATTAAGTAATTACTAGACTAAATGTATGTCTTTTTTCTTCTTTTGGCCATGTTATGTTCATTGGGAAGGTCTGTGGGAGAGCATGGATCCGTTTTTGAGCTCCTCAAAAGATTTTAACATTGAAATTATGACATTTGTTTTGCAAGATGACTGCTACAGTCAGCATAGCGACGGACAATGCAGATCAACTAGTTGCTCCGATTCCTGTGTAAGCACTCTCGGTTTGGTCTGGAATTATGGGGTGACTGCTCATTCGACTCGGTGAAAAAGCCATGGATGTGAACTACTCCACGGTCCTGGACAGCAGTGTGTCACAGCGCGGTTCGTCAAAGCGAGTTCTGACTGGTTGTTTTCTCTCGCTCCTCATCCTGACCACCTTACTGGGCAACACGTTGGTCTGCGCTGCCGTCACAAAGTTTCGCCACCTGCGCTCCAAAGTCACCAACTTCTTTGTGATATCTCTGGCTATTTCTGACTTGCTGGTGGCCATTTTGGTGATGCCATGGAAAGCGGCCACCGAGATTGTAGGTTTTTGGCCATTCGGCGCCTTCTGCGATGTCTGGGTGGCCTTTGACATCATGTGCTCCACCGCCTCCATCTTGAATTTGTGCGTCATCAGCGTGGACCGCTACTGGGCCATTTCTAGCCCATTCCGCTACGAGCGCAAGATGACGCCCAAGGTGGCGTTCATCATGATAAGTGTGGCGTGGACGTTGTCCATCCTTATCTCCTTCATCCCAGTGCAGCTAAACTGGCACAAAGCCCAGACAACCAGTTACACGGAGCTGAACGGCACCTACGGCGAGCTTCCCCCAGACAACTGCGACTCCAGCCTTAATCGGACATATGCCATCTCCTCCTCCCTGATCAGTTTTTACATACCCGTGGCCATTATGCTGGTCACTTACACCCGCATCTACCGCATCGCCCAGAAGCAGATACGCCGGATCTCTGCGCTGGAAAGAGCGGCGGAGAGCGCCAAGAACCGCCACAGTAGCATGGGTAACAATGGCAGTATGGAGTCCGAAAGTTCCTTCAAGATGTCCTTCAAGCGTGAAACCAAAGTTCTCAAGACTTTGTCGGTCATCATGGGCGTTTTTGTGTTCTGCTGGCTGCCCTTCTTCGTCTTGAACTGCATGGTCCCTTTCTGCAACCCGAACGATAGCGCCGACTTCTTGTGCATTAGCTCCACCACATTCGATGTCTTTGTCTGGTTCGGTTGGGCCAATTCCTCACTCAACCCCATAATCTATGCCTTCAATGCTGACTTCCGTAAGGCGTTTTCCATCCTGTTGGGCTGTCATCGGCTCTGCCCGGGAAGCAACGCTATAGAGATTGTGAGTATCAACAACAACGGTGGCCCTCCGTCTACTTCTCAGTATCAGCCCAAGGGCCACATCCCCAAAGAGGGCAACAACAGCAACTATGTGATCCCTCACAGTATCCTCTGCCAGGAGGAGGAGACCCAGAAGAAGGAGGACGACTCTGGGATAAAGACCTTTGAGAAACTGTCACCTTCAATGTCGGGTAATTTGGATAGCGATGCTGAAGTCTCGCTAGAAAAGATCAACCCCATAACTCAAAATGGGCAGCATAAATCTATACCCTGCTGAGTATTGGGTGAGATCTGACCCTAACAAAGAATCCTTGTTTCTATACAGTACTGAATCCAAAAAAAAAGCTTCACTGAGGACCTTAATAACAATTCTTGGACTAAATGAAACTTGCGGAAAACAAACGAATGTTCCAATTGAAGGCACTTTATGCTGGATAACTATCTGCAAAATATTCGCAGCATTTATTATTGACTTTCACAGGTCAGTTGTCGCAAGAAACCAATGGAAAGTAATGTGAATAAACCATGCATATGTATACATGTTATGAATTTGAAATGTGTATACATGTGCATGCCCATGTGGTTGTGATAAAACTACTGTTGTAAGTATAAGGACAAGAGTTAGGTCACTAGTAAAATATCTTGTAGGTGAGTTTACGTAAATGGCTCACAAGTAGTGAAATTTGGTTGCGTCTACTGTCGACAATAAAATGTACATAGTGTTGTTTATATTTTTCACCATTTATCAGAGTTGGCTAAGTCAACATGTCCATACGCTGCTAGTTGTGAAATTGTACGTGCAAACCACCCCATAATGTGACTTGAGAGCAGTAGCCATTCTCAACCTAGTCTTCTATGTGTGCATTGGTGTGATGTCAAAGAAGTCAGGGGGCAGTGGATGTTTCTGCTATGTGATTTATCAGCTGTGGAAGTGGCCATGATATTTGGATGTAATTTTTAATGCTTAGATGTCAAAGACCTTCCCCAAGCCAACCCCCTTCCTCACCATTAGCCCTATACATGTCACAGTGCAGGACAGCACAGGGAAAATACGATCCCTGCAGTAATCTCTCCGGTCGTTACCTACACTTCAATTGTCATTATGCTCACATATATACTTGTATACATCACAGGGTGTATTTAAATGTCAGAAGAAGTCTCATGTAGGTCCCAGCTCTGCTTTTCCTCTTTAAATCCATACACTCTAAACATACAAAAATAGTTTCAGGCACCACGGCTGCCTTTAAACCGTTTCTTTTGCCAACTCTACATGGATGAACTTTGCTCTAGGACAGAGTGGAATACCGCTAATGCACAATGGGAAAATGTAATTACTGTATCTTATGCAACGCATCTGTACAGCCACCCATAAAGATGCTGTGACCTTCCCGAAAACACCATAGGAAGCACTCTGTAGGTCTATAGTGCTTTAAAGCATATCCAGGATGAAAACCATCTTGCATCATGCATATAGTTATTGTGCAGAATCCAGCCCCTGAACTGTTATGTCAACTGTCAGATGGGAGGGTGTATGATTACCAACATATGTCGCTTCCTTAGGTACGACGTCTCTCAATTTGCCTTGGAACATTTTAACCATTTTAGCTCATGTGTCCAAACTGAATCTGTGGCGTATAAACTGCCGTTCCACTTTTAATCATTTGTTGAGCTGTTTTGTTTGGTTACATAACTGCCCTTGATCTAAGTTAATTCCAGGGCCTACCATCCAGCGAGCATTTCCCATGAACTGACACGCATGAGCTTGTTCTCAGAGTGCATTAGGGAAAAAATGCAAACCAGACCAACACGTTTACTCTAAATCAATGACGGTAGCTTTTAGATCAGTTGCCCATTTTTAGCTGATCATAGAAACCCATTTAGATCACACTGACTCTCATATATTTGAGCCTTCAAAAATACTCAGTGCCAAAATGCTGAGGACATCACAATCAGCAGACTTTGCCAGCGTCGTTCTCTATTACTCTAATATTCTCCTTCTCTCTAAAAGCTTGACAGAATGAGCTTTAACTGTTCTGTATGATTGACCCCAAACTTGGTAGCATACATGTACGTGCAATTTGGACAACTTGGATAGAGAGACTACATGAACAGAGACTTCACTATACATATTTGTCTAAAATTGGACATGTGCTCCAGGGAATTTTCCAAAAGCCTCTGTTTACTCACCCGCCTGTCAAAGACCCGTTCTTCATAATGCTGCTATGGAAATATTTTCAGCTATATGTTTTATTTAGTTCCAGAAAGTTCGTCTTTATGACCTTCGCGTGTAACGTAACTCAAATGCTAATGTTGGAATATTTAGGATGGTCGGTTTTCAGCAGCGTTCAGTTAAGCAACATCAAATATATTCTCTCCAATGAGGTGATTAGCATTTAAAATGAACCTCTGTGACATTCTGAAAAGTCCCAGGTGCTTCTTTTATTGCAAATGCTAAGGTATTCCCAGAACTGCTGGGGAACCATGGGTAGTCCTTTAATTAGGAGTGAATAACACAACAGTGGGCCAAGTTTCTTGTTTCCTTTCTTACCAAAGATGGCAGGTTTATCTTTTGATTTTGCAGGTGTTGCTCTATCTATATACTTACACAAACCAGTGATTTCAGGTTGAGAGCTGTCGCTTTCTCTTCCTTTCGGAGGAAGCTGAAAATGACAATGGCGAGAGCTTACGATACTGTGTGACTAGTGGTGGTACAACCCCCTTGAAACATAACTTTATCAGCTGCATTGTACCTCTGTTTATGGACATTCATTCCAAGGTCATACAAAAAGGATTATTTGACACCTTAACCTCAGATGCTCAATGAATATGGTAAATGTAACATAAACAGGAGAAAAAAACTGTGTTGTAAGATGTTAAAATAGAGATGTGAACACAAGTGCTTTTTTATCTTTAAGTCCTTAAAATTGTGAGTAGAGGAAACAAATGTACATGATGTTTTCATGTGGGTTTGTCATGCAGTTAAAGCACTGTACCGGTTTCCGTGATCCCATCAAGTAGGATGTGGTCCTGGATTAACATGTTTTGTTTGTCCTGGAACAACATCGTCCTGACGTTAACATGATCTACCCCTGAAACCAGACGGAAATGATTGGTTGGTAATGTTTTTGAAGCCCCATTCTCAGCCTTGGAGGAATATTACGGGTTCAGCACAAGTTCAATCAACGGCAACCACATTTTGCAAGAAAATAAGTTTCACTCATCTCTCGGTTTCATAAAAAATGATTAATTTTTTTTTTTTTTTTTTTTTAAATCAGCGTTACTGTGAGGCACATTAAATGAAAATGAATTGGGACCTTTTTTGATGGATTTGAAAGCAGAAATGTGAAGCTAATAGGTTTATAAAAGCCTTCGCCTGTTAAAACGTGTGTATTATTTAAGATAAGTTAAAATAATTTTTCAGTCATTTTTGTGGTAAGACAGGATATAACCTTATACAGAAAAGGTTTTCACACTAAAATCAAGCTAACATGCCACTGTAAAGCCTAATGCTCAAAATAATTAATTGGTTTGAGTAGAGCCAACTCAAATTAAACAAATTAGTTCAATCAAATGAACTTTTATGAGTATTTAGAGCTTTCTTTTTCTTTTGAGTTCACAAAACTGACACATTTTAAGTAATCTGAATTGTTTCATTGTTTTGAGTTTAATTAACTTGTTTCTTTTAATTTAAACTTAAACTGAACTGAAACTGGGCTGGGATTTCTATTTCCCAGCATGCTTTGCCATGGCACTCAAAAGGGAGAGTAAATGCTCAAATTAAGTGTTATATAATGTTTTTCATGCAAGATTAATGTTAAGGTGGAGATTTAGTAGTGTTTAATGTTTTGCTTTGTTAGTTTAGAAGAGTTTCTCTTATGGTGTTTTTTTTTTTTTTTGGTGGGGGTATGTTAAATGTTCTATATTATTGTACTCACTCAGCAAGTGCTATGCTATGCTAATGCTATCAAAGCATTGTGTTACCAATTAGCAAGGTAGCATTTATTGGATTAGCTAGTTAAAGCTAGCTAGCTAAGTTTCCATTAAAAATATTTAAGTTGATCATTTTAATTTAAATGTATGAATTAGCTTACTCAAATATTTGAGTTAAGAGCAATTAAAATATATGAGTACAAGTTATGCTTACTTAAACTTTACATTTCTTAACTTAAAAAAAATTGATGTAACCCATTGCCGAATTTTTTGGAGTTCTGCCAACTTATTTGGGTTTACAGTGTGCATATTGTGGCTATACTTTTGAAACAGAGTATACTTTTGGGCCCCATTCACTTCCATTGTACCTCAAGAGTTTTGCTTTTCTTTAAGAAAATGAAGGACGAGTGGAAATTCATTTCTGAACATCACGCCACATTGTAAAAAGTGTCTGTCTTAAATTTTTAAGTACAAACAACTTGGATGTTTAAGTCATTTAAACTTAAATTACATTATAATAACTGTTATATAAAAACAGTTATTAACTTATTTTGATGAGTTAAAGCAATGTAAAAACACATATTGCCTATAACTTAATAAATGCTGTCGACTGAGCTTGCACTGAACCCAGTATATTCCTTTAAGTCCTAACCTCAAACCTAACTTGATTGGTTGACATGAATGTTCCAGGACCATCAAGGATGTCGATCGCTGGAACATGTCCTACTTGGCAAAATCACTGACCGTCTCTATACAGGTTCATATGTGTGCTGCAGTTCTTCAAGGGGTCACACTTTAGTTTAGGGCCCAGATCTCACTACTAACTAACTATTAACTACGACTTTTGCCTCAATAAACTCCCAATTACTGCTTGTTAATAGTTAGTAAGGTTGTTAAGTTCAGGTGTTAGGTATGATTAAGGGATGTTGAATATGGTCATGAAGAATAAGTGCTTTATAAGTACTAATAAACAGCCAATATCCTAGTAATATGCACGTGATAAGCAACTAGTTGAGAGAATTAGACCCTAAACTAAAGTGTTACCCTTCAAGGTATACCCAACAAATTTATTACAGTACCTAGTTTACAGTTTGTATAAAACGGTCCCTTTCTATTTGCTAAATAAAAGTCTATGTTGTTTTTGTAATCTTGTTTGCTGTATATTTTCACTATGTGGGGTGTCACAGAATCTGCGATGAGGTATGTCACTGCCAATTCTTTAGTTAAAGGTCAGCTCTTTGCAGAAAATCAATCGTTATTGATTACACCATCAATGACGCACTTTTGTCAGCTAGAAGTGTGTCCTCAATTGGGTAATTTACATAACATTTTTTTTATTGAGAAGGAAAATTCAGCTCCTTTGATTGATTACACTTTTTTGTAACCTTTATTGTCATTCTGTGGCCAGAAGGCTTGCACGATGACAGGTACGAGGAGTAATGTGACATGTCACCAGGCCCCTGAAGTGAACTGGAGTTAAGTGTTTTTTATCCGAGGGCAAAACAGGATGGTCAGAGGGGAGACCAGAATATTAGTATCAGTAACTCAAGGGCAAGAACCAGCTCTAATTCCCCACCAACCCACCTAATCATGGCATAGTTCTCCTCAAAATGAATAAAACCTGAATGAGGTTGTTTCTGACTTAGATTTTTGGGTGAACTATCCCTTTAACGCTCTCTGGATTATTGATTTAATGCACATTTTAAATCAAGATGCCAGCAGAATTTGAACCTTGAAGTGTTATTTTACCCTGAAAGTTGGCGCAAAAAGGTTTCAGCCCGTAATGAAAATGCTGCATGCAGGAATTCAGCTTTAGTTCCGATATTTGTTGAAGGTCAAAATAAATTAGAAGATATTATGAACAAGTATTATACCACAATCACAAACATTCCTATCCGGATGGGATTAGATTTCTCAAGAGGAACCATGAGTTATCCAAAGATCAGTTGGTAATTTGCTACTTAATTTATATTGAGATTGAGACAATTGTGTTCAATTCAGATGAGATTAAAATCATAAAGTGATTGAACACAAATTTACCTGACCCAAACTTACCTGACACAAATTTACATTTCACTGCCGGTTGTATATTCTGTATATAACTGTGTATGTGACAAATAAAACTCTTGAATCTTGACCTCCTCAGGGAAAGCTGGTCCTCTCTGAATAGGACCATTTTAGAAATGATTTAGATTCAAGAGTTTTATTTGTCACATACACAGTTATATACAGAATATACAACCGACAGTGAAATGTAAACAGGTCCGCTCCATGGACAGTGCAAATTCACAGTTAAAAACACAAGGAAGAAATTATAATAGAAATAGGATATAAAAAAAGTACTATCTATATATATATATATATATATATATATATGTCTATATCTGTAGAATTATAAATAATCAAGTCAAGAGAAAAAAAAAGGTAACAAATAAGGATAAAGTGGAATAAAATAATTGAAGTAGACTTTGCAGTGAGTAAACTGTAGACTTATAAATATGTGGTTAACAAATGTATAAAGAGTATAATGTGCAAACAGGTTTATGACAGGTTGTTACACAGTAACAACGAGAACAGAAAGTGCAGTGCAATGTCAGTGTATCGATGTTTATCCTGGCGTGAAGTCACGTGATGTTAAGTGACTGAGTTCAGGAGTCTGATGGCCTGGGGAAGAAGCTCCTCCTGAGTCTCTCAGTTTTGGCCATCAGGCTTGGAAGCGCTTACCAGATGGTAGCAGCGTGAAATGAGGGTTTGCAGGGTGATTAGAATCCTTGATGATCTTGGTAGCTCTACCTTTGCAGCGTTTGGTGTAGACGTCCTGCAGAGACGGAGAGCTGACCCTGAGATACGCTCGGATAAGCGCACTACTCTTTGCAGGGCTTTGCGGTCATGACTGGTGCTGTTCCCATACCACGCTGTGATGCACTGAGTTAAAACACTTTCTATCGCCCCTAAATAGAAAGTTTTCAGGATAGCTGGTGAAACCCTGAATTTCCTCAGCTGGCGCCAGGTGGTACAGTCTTTGCCTGGCTTTTTCACCTGTGTCTGAATGTGAGCAGTCCAGGTCAGGTCCTCGGAGATGTTTACTCCCAGGTACTTGTGCTCACTCTCTCTACTGGTGACCCGCTGATCATGAGGGGGAGTATGTCCGTTGCTGTCTCTTCCTGAAGTCCACAATCATTTCTTTGGTCTTGCCAACATTCAGAGAGAGACAGTTGTCCTGGCACCATGATGTTAGATGCTCCACCTCGTCCAAGTATGCCGTCTCATTGTTGTTGGAAATGAGGCCCAGGACAACAGTATCATCAGCAAATTTGATGATAGAGGTGGAGCTGTGTGTGGACAAACAGTCATGCGTGTAGAGAGAGTAGAGCAGGGGCTCAGGACACAGCCCTGTGGAGCTCCCACACTCAGGGTGATGGAGGTGGAGGTGGACTGGCCTATTCTCACCACCTGAGGCCTGCCAGTGAGGAAGTCCTCAATCCAGTGGCAGAGAGAAGGATTCAGGCCGAGATCCAGGAGTTTGGAGGTTAGCTTGGTGGGAACTATGGTGTTAAAGGCTGAGCTATAGTCAATAAATAGCAGTCTTACGTAGTTCCCACTTTTGCTGTCGATGTGAGTGAGGGAGGAGTGGAGGACATGAGAGATGGCATCTTCAGTCGATCTATTGGGACGATAGGCAAACTGAAGAGGGTCCAAAGTGTCAGGAATGAAGGCGCAAATGGTGTTTTTAATGAGTCTCTCAAAGACCTTCATGACTATAGACGTGAGAGCCACTGGGCGATAGTCATTTAGGCAAGAGGGTTTACTGTTCTTAGGGACAGGGATGATGGTGGATTTTTGAAGGAGGTGGGGACCACAGATGTAGCGAGGACTCATTAAAGATAGATGTAAACAACCCGGTGAGCTGATCAGCACAGGACCGCAGAACACGACCTGAAATACCATCCGGCCCAGCAGCTTTCCTGGCGTCCACACGCTTGAGTGCTCTCCGAACTTCATCCTCCGAGACAGAGATCACGTGATTGTTGCTGCTCTGAGTAATTTCCTCTAACGCGCCACTTGGCGGTCGGCGTTGCGCGGTTACAGTCAAAGCGAGCATAGAAAGAGTTTAACTCGTTCACGAGCAACGGATCAACGCTTGCCTCTGCAGAGGATTTAGATCCAAAGGAGCAGATGGACCTCAGACCTTGCCACATGCGCCGCGAGTCGTTGAGTTGGAAATGAGACTCCACTCGGTCTTTATAACGGAGTTTTGCGATTTAGGATAGTTCAGCCAGATGTATTCATCCTTGAACATTTTCCCCCCCATACTTAGTTTAGTTAGGTGGCTCTTTTTCATGCAAACAAATTGACTGGTTAATAGTTTCAACCTTCAAAAAGGACAAAAGCTTTTATAAAAGTAATCCATATCATTTGAATACTATAATCCAAGTCTTCTGAAGTCATTCTTAACCTTTAATGGTACTTTTAAACCTCTCTTCTTGATCTTAACAGCCACAAGTACCATCTACTTTGGTTGCCAAGAAAAGAACAGCCAGCACATTCTGCTAAATGTCTTACCTTTGGTTTCTCAAATGAAAAGGTGAAAGAATTAATGGAAGAATTTTAGTTTCTGAGTAAATGCTTTTTTAAGGTTTGATTCATAAGCATTCTCTCCGGTTTCCATTCAGCAGAAAATGTTCCTTAAAAAAGCTTATTCCCTAACATCATATCCCTTTTAGATTGGTGAAGTTATGAATATACTTTGTTTAGTCAGGTCATAGCATGAATAAGTCTGTCAGTTACTAGCTGCTTTGTTAGTGCTGGAGGAACACTTTGGGTTCATTTATTTAGCCATTTATTCATTTCCATTTATTGATTTAGCAGAAGCTTTTGGCCTCACAAATGAGAAAATTACAAGAACTAATTAATCCAATAGGGACAAAACAGTACAAGCAGTCCTTCCACACCATATTTTGTACAACAATAGAGGCAGCAGTGTACAGGCAAGTATTCATTTATTTGTTTGTTTATTAGTTAGTGCTCCAGGAAGATGTTTAACTGTATTATATATATTGTGTTGGTCCCCCTTTTGCTGCAAAACAGCCCTGACCCGTCGAGGCATGGACTCCACTAGACCCCTGAAGGTGTGCTGTGGTATCTGGCACCAAGATGTTAGCAGCAGATCCTTTAAGTCCTGTAAGTTGCGAGGTGGGGACTCCATGGATCGGACTTGTTTGTTCAGCACATCCCATAGATGCTCGATTGGATTGAGATCTGGGAAATTTGGAGGCAAAGTCAACACCTCAAACTCATTGCTGTGCTCCTCAAACCATTCCTGAACCATTTTTGCTTTGTGGCAGGCGCATTATCCTGCTGGAAGAGCCACAGCCACCAGGGAATACCGTTTCCATGGAAGGGTGTACATGGTCTGCAACAATGCTTAGGTAGGTGGTACGTGTCAAAGTAACATCCACATGGATGGAAGAACCCAAGGTTTCCCAGCAGAACATTGCCCAAAGCATCACACTGCCGCCGCCACCGGCTTGCCTTCTTCCCATAGTGCATCCTGGTGCCATGTGTTCCCCAGGTAAGTGACACACACACACCCAGCCATCCACGTGATGTAAAAGAAAATGTGATTCATCAGACCAGGCCAACTTCTTCCATAGCTCCGTGGTCCAGTTCTGATGCTCACGTGCCACTGTTGGTGCTTTCGGCGGTGGACAGGGGTCAGCATGGGCTCCCTGACTGGTCTGCGGCTATGCAGCACCATACACATCAAACTGAGCACTGTGTATTCTGACACCTTTCTATCAGAACCAGCATTAACTTCTGAAGCAATTTGAGCTACAGTAGCTCGTCTGTTTGATCGGACCACACGGGGCAGCCTTCGCTCCCCACGTGCATCAATGAGCCTTGGCCGCCCATGACCCTGTGGCCGGTTCACCACTGTTCCTTCCTTGGAGCACTTTTGATAGATCCTGACCACTGCAGACCGGGAACACCCTGCAAGAGCTGCAGTTTTGCAGATGCTCTGACCCAGTCGTCTAGCCATCACAATTTGGCTCTTGTCAAACTCGCTCAAATCCTTACGCTTGTATCCTTACAATACTGATATCACGATTATTTAACAGGATTATAGGTGGGTGATCATACTGGGTGACAATCAACAAATATAAATTTCATATATAAACAAACTGAAAATAACTGCATAAAAAACTAAACAAAATAAAATAATAAAACAAACTACAAAAAATACATTCATACAGTGATGTAATTTACTACATATTTTATTGATGTCGTAGTGCATGCTGGTAATGTAAATGGCAGCATAGCACTGTAAACTGTGCTACAGTTAATGTGTAAATATACATGGGATAGTGCAGACAGATAATTGTTCAGACAGCACAATGATGTTACATCACAGCCATTTCATGCTCCTGTTCACCATGAAGTCAGTATGCAGTTGCCTTTTATTTGTAGCTGTGTTTAATTGCAATTAGTTTGACCAGTAACCAAAGAATATACTGTCTTTTTACATTTCTAATAGGTAGATTTTTGATACTAAATGGATTAACAGCATAGAAGCACATTTTACAAAATATGCAGGTCAGATGAATCATAAATGAGTGCAATTGTTGATACTTATTTTATTATATTGCAATCTTAACAGGTTATGATGTTTTCTGAACGCTCTGACACAGAGAACAGTGCATTTCTCACAGCAGCTGAATGAGTCAAAGCCAGTGCACACAGAGGTTGCCTTTAAGGCATTTTTAG
The DNA here is from genome assembly GCA_018749465.1 of Paracanthobrama guichenoti. Taxonomy (NCBI): domain Eukaryota; kingdom Metazoa; phylum Chordata; class Actinopteri; order Cypriniformes; family Gobionidae; genus Paracanthobrama; species Paracanthobrama guichenoti. The sequence continues at coordinate 28,108,690 of CM031963.1, forward strand.
TTTGGCTTTTGTTTTCATCCATAAGACGTTGCAGTGCTGGCCATTCAAGTGTAAAATACAGTATCATGAATAGTCAAATGCATTGCTCTCCATCGATGCCAGTATGAGAATGTGATGAGTAATAATAGCCATGGGCCCAGCACAGACCCCTGAGGGCTCTCAACTGTAGATATCTGACCCGGTCTTTATTTCTGAGCAGACCCAAAATACAAACCCACCAACATGCACCGGAGTTCACAAGGTCCCCGCTTGGAAAAACACATAGTCAAGGTTAATGACTGGCCTGGGGCAATGCTCATTGTGGTGGAAAAGGGATGTCTATGAGCCGTTGTAATGTTCTTATGTAACTGGCGCTCTGGCCCGATTTTACCACCGAACACTGTTTTAAAACAGGCACATGCAGCATAGTGTTCGCTAAAAATATCACGTATGCAAAGACACCAGATCCCCTTTGCTTGCATTGGTAGGTGGATGTTGTTACTTCAATCCTGGCTGTTCACCGGGTGCGGAATAACACGATTTCGTTTTCCCGGGACGCATGTGACAGCTGTAGCATTCCCATTATTTCCAATATGAGTCAGCAGCGCACGCAAACTCAAACAACATCGCTCTAGCCAGTTTTGAAGCTATGCTGCCCTTGCTGAAAGGCATTGAGATAGATAACAGCGTGATGTGACTTTGACTGAGCAGCGCTCTGAAAGCGACTCTTCACGGTCTCTCTAAGAACGAGGTGCTTTTCCTTGCTTCGGCTAGCGTTAGCATCAGAGACAGTAGGTAAACAAAGCTTCACGTTCAGTGCAAACAGAGTGCATTATAGTTGTCTCTGCTGCTGTGGCAGATAAAATATTAATAAGGCAATTTGAAGCTGACTCAAATATTCATTTGTTTACAGTTGGGACACTTCCTGTGCTGTTGCTTTTTTAGTTAAAATGTTGTGACTACCGTTGTGGGTGCTTGGAAATGATGCTCCCCAATAGCTCACGGTAAAGCTGTGTGCCTGTCCTGCCTTTTTCCAGAGCTCTAGGCATTATGACATTACAGTGCTGGATTGATTGTTAGTATGCTGCCTGTGGCCATGCACTTCTTAGGTTTGGTGACAGCACAATGGGAATGTAGCAAACATCTATTGGCAACACTGGCACACTGGAGGCATTCGAATCAACTGTTCATATCACTTTAGGAAGTGGAAATTTGACTACCAGTCATTTGTCTTACTAGTGTAAATTCATGGCTAGCATTTTGTGTATTTTTTCATGCAGACATTTTATTTGCATAATTAGACAAACGTATGCACACTTTGCATGAAAATGAAAATATATGATATTTACTTTGATTTTTCTTTTCTTTTATGTCAAGCATACATTTTACTGACACTGTTGTATCCTTTGTAATAAGTGAAATAGCTTTTGAAAATACCATAGTGGGAAATCATTAGGGACAAACTCGATTATGTTTTACATTTCACTGCCGGTTGTATATTCTGTATATAACTGTGTATGTGACAAATAAAACTCTTGAATCTTGATTATTGTGGTGTAAATTGCACTACAATATTGATATAAATTATTTTTAAACAATAAATACAGTACTTATTTGTTTTTGGCTCTGGCAGATCTTAACTATAACTAAATGTATTAGTTGCTGTAACCCCGGTACAAAAAACAAATGCAGATTTTGACTTCAACAATTTTCGTTCCATATCTGGGTGTCTTTCAATATTGATCCTTCTCGATCTAAGTGCAGCGTTTGACACTGTGGATCAGTCTCTGTTACTCACTCGCCTGAAAACCATCTTTGGGGTTACTGACACTGTATTAAACTGGTTCAAGTCTTATCTTTCAGATCGGTGCCAGTTTCTGGTTGATAACAGTTTGGTGGACGTCAGTCTTATGTTGGTTCAGTTCAATTTGGCATCCCACAGGGTTCAATTTTGAGTCCCCTTCTGTTTAGCATGTACATCTATCCTCTTGGTCAGCTTTTAAGATCTCTCGGTCTTGAGTTCCATTTTTATGCAGATGACACCCAGATCTACATCCACACAAAACCGGGTGATAATGCAGCCATAAGCTTTCTTGAACACTGCATGTGTGAGGTAAAAATTTGGATGTCTAAACATTTTCTTTGTCTCAATAGTGATAAAACAGAGGTAATGCTTACCGTTTCACCCCATCAAATTAATAAATCTAGTCATTTACCTTTAAAACTGAAGGCTCTGATCTGGAGTTTCAAGCTAAAACAAAAAAAAAAAAAATCGGGGGTGATATTTGACACATTTGTAAAACTGCGCCCCATGTTATCGTTTTCTGTTGCTGAAAAATGTATTAACACTTTCGTATTATTGCAATGCACTTCTGGCTGGAGTCTCAAAATCTATCTTGAATAAATTACAGTCAGTTCAAAATTCTGCTGCTAGGATTCTTAGAAAGGCCAGGACAAGTGTACACATCACTCCAGTTTTAGAGTCACTGCACTGGCTACCTGTCAGGTTTCGGATTGATTTTAAAATTATCATGCTGACTTACAAGGCCCTACATGGTTTGGTGCCTCATTACTTATCTCAACTTTTAACTTTTTACACTCCTAGATGTGGCAGACAGACAGACAGACAGACAGAGAGATAGACAGACAGACAGATAGACAGATAGATAGATAGATAGATAGACAGACAGACAGACAGACAGACAGTTACAAACCAGATTCCAAAAAAGTTGGGACACTGTACAAATTGTGAATAAAAACAGAATGCAATGATGTGGAAGTTTCAAATTTCAATATTTTATTCAGAATACAACATAGATGACATATCAAATGTTTAAACTGAGAAAATGTATCATTTTAAGGGGAAAATAAGTTGATTTAAAATTTCATGGCATCAACACATCTCAAAAAAGTTGGGACAAGGCCATGTTTCCCACTGTGTGGCATCCCCTCTTCTTTTTCTAACAGTCTGCAAACGTCTGGGGACTGAGGAGACAAGTTGCTCAAGTTTAGGAATAGGAATGTTGTCCCATTCTTGTCTAATACAGGCTTCTAGTTGCTCAACTGTCTTAGGTCTTCTTTGTCGCATATTCCTCTTTATGATGCGCCAAATGTTTTCTATGGGTGAAAGATCTGGACTGCAGGCTGGCCATTTCAGTACCCGGATCCTTCTTCTACACAGCCATGATGTTGTAATTGATGCAGTATGTGGTCTGGCATTGTCATGTTGGAAAATGCAAGTCTTCCCTGAAAGAGACGACGTCTGGATGGGAGCATATGTTGTTCTAGAACTTGGATATCCCTTTCAGCATTGATGGTGCCTTTCCTGATGTGTAAGCTGCCCATGCCACACGCACTCATGAACCCCATCCCATCAGAGATGCAGGCTTCTGAACTGAGCGCTGAGAACAACTTGGGTTGTCCTTGTCCTCTTTAGTCCGGATGACATGGCGTCCCAGTTTTCCAAAATGAACTTCAAATTTTGATTGGTCTGACCACAGAACAGTTTTCCACTTTGCCACAGTCCATTTTAAATGAGCCTTGGCCCAGAGAAAACGCCTGCGCTTTTAGATCATGTTTAGATATGGCTTCCTTTTTGACCTATAGAGTTTTAGCCGGTAACAGCGAATGGCACGGTGGATTGTGTTCACCGACAGTGTTTTCTGGAAGTATTCCTGAGCCCATGTTGTGATTTCCATTACAGTAGCATTCCTGTATGTGATGCAGTGCCGTCTAAGGGCCCGAAGATCACGGGCATCCAGTATGGTTTTCCGGCCTTGACCCTTACGCACAGAGATTGTTCCAGATTCTCTGAATCTTTGGATGATATTATGCACTGTAGATGATGATAACTTCAAACTCTTTGCAATTTTTCTCTGAGAAACTCCTTTCTGATATTGCTCCAGTATTTTTGGCCGCAGCATTGGGGGAATTGGTGATCCTCTGCCCATCTTGACTTCTGAGAGACACTGCCACTCTGAGAGGCTCTTTTTATACCCAATCATGTTGCCAATTGACCTAATAAGTTGCAGATTGGTCCTCCAGCTGTTCCTTATATGTACATTTAACTTTTCCGGCCTCTTATTGCTACCTGTCCCAACTTTTTTGGAATGTGTAGCTCTCATGAAATCCAAAATGAGATAGACAGTTAGATGGACAGATAGATAGATAGATAGATAGATAGATAGATAGATAGATAGATAGATAGATAGATAGATAGATAGATAGATAGATAGATAGATAGATAGATAGATAGATAGATAGACAGACATTTCAATGAGAGACCTCTACTTAAACAAATGCATTTCATGTACAAATCAATACATTAATAAATAACTTCACAGCCGTGACTGAAGTAGAAAAATTAAAGATAATATTAGGAGAGGGACAGACAGCAACACTGGCTGCGAGATACGTGTGTGTAATGTGTGTACTGCACATCAATGTGTTTCCCTACTGTCCACCACAGTGACCCTCAGTAGTGTGTTTCTCAAACGGAGGGCTGCATCCTCCCGAGACTACGTCCTTCCTAGTCCAGTCCTTCAGAGGCCTGTAGGCTAGTGTCCTCCTCAGCAATCAAACGCTAGAATGAGACTAGTAAATCTGAAATCTTTAGATTAACTGGCTTTCTATTAATGCAATACAGTGAATGACAGCCGTCTGCGGTCTCCCAGTGGCTTACATTATTGGCAGTTTAGTGTTAGTGATTCATTTGCAGCAAAACAAAAGCTAACATCTATGCTTTCATATATGAAAATACTATTTTTGTCTTACATTTCATAATAAACCCAGAAAAGCTCAGTACCGACTCGTTTTCCATCAGTTTATTTTCGTGAAATTAAATGCATCCAAAGGATTGTGGGTGATTTAAGGCCGCGAAAGATACATCCAATGCGTCCTACAAAACAGGCCGAATGAAGGACACGAAACAAAGGCTGCCTGCCAAGGATCCTTTAAAATTAAGATGGCCTTCAGCGACGTTTAATGACGTGGCAGCCGAGATTTGCAGCCTTCCGTTTGAGAAACACCCTATGTGTGAGAGTATGCTAAAACCCTGTGGTATCAAATGTTCATTTGTTCTAGTTTGTTACACTGTTTATTATTATTATTAATGTTCATATATGTATTATTATTTACACTGATCAGGCATAACATTATGACCACTGACAGGTGAAGTGAATAACACTGATGATCTCTTCATCACGGCACCTGTTAGTGGGTGGGATATATTAGGCAGCAAGTGAACATTTTGTCCTCAAAGTTGATTCAAGATTCAAGATTCAAGAGTTTTATTTGTCACATACACAGTTATATACAGAATATACAACCGGCAGTGAAATGTAAACCTTGAGTTGATGTGTTAGAAGCAAGAAAAATGGGTGAGCATAAGGATTTGAGCGAGTTTGACAAGAGCCAAATTGTGATGGCTAGACGACTGGGTCAGGGCATCTCCAAAACTGCAGCTCTTGTGGGGTGTTCCCGGTCTGCAGTGGTCAGGATCTATCAAAAGTGCTCCAAGGAAGGAACAGTGGAGAACCGGCGACAGGGTCATGGGTGGCCGAGGCTCATTGATGCACGTGGGGAGCGAAGGCTGACCCGTCTTTTCAGATGGATGGCTGGGTGTGTGTGTGTCACTTACCTGGGGAACACATGGCACCAGGATGCACTATGGGAAGAAGGCAAGCCGGCGCCGGCGGCGGCAGTGTGATGCTTTGGGCAATGTTCTGCTGGGAAACCTTGAGTCCTGTCATCCATGTGGATGTTACTTTAACACGTACCACCTACCTAAGCATTGCTGCAGACCATATACATCCTTTCATGGAAGCAGTATTCCCTGGTGGCTGTGGCTCTTTCAGCAGGATAATGAGCCCTGCCACAAAGCAAAAATGGTTCAGGAATGGTTTGAGGAGCACAACAACGAGTTTGAGGTGTTGAATTCCCCTCCAAATTCCCCAGATCTCAATCCAATCGAGCATCTGTGGGATGTGCTGAACAAACAAATAAATATTTAGGAGTTATATTAGACTCACAGCTAAATTTAAAAAATCCCATTAAAAAGCTATCATTAAAAATGAAGGCCAGTATAAATACTTTCAGGACGATCAGAAATTGCTTAACATTTGAATGTGCTTATGTTTTTGTTTTTAAATACAATGATTCTGTCACCGCTGTCGTACTGCACCCCTGTCTGGTCTCAGACCAACCACTATAAAGCCTCTTGATAATTGTGCTTTTAAAATTTTAGATATAAAGCCCATACGATTTCATCACTGTTCTATATTCTAGCACAAAACTTTATGATTTTTTGTCATTTTAGCTATATAAAGCTTGTGTTTAAATGTTTGAATAGACTTGCCTCAGAGCCACTTTGTTTTTGTTTTTGTAAACAGACTGCAAAGTTTTAGATCTACGAGAGCAGCTACATGTGGAACATTTTGTAAAACATCTTTTGCTCAGACTGTTTTTTCTGTGAAGAGAGCTATCCAATGGAACTCTCTCCCTGCGGAGATAAAGACTCTTCTACACTATCTACCTTCAAAAAACTGACAAAATCCTGGTTCGAACAGCAACAACAGTGTGACCATGTGTGATCACACGTCAAAACGTGTTCATTTGATTTTTTTGTTTGTATTCAATGTATTGTTTTTCTCTTTTTCAATCACATCTAGTGTAACATCTTAATACAAAAATCCCTTCTAGGGACAGGTGTTGCAAATTAGCCTTTGACTATAAACACTATGATACTGACATGGGATTGCTTAAAGATAATATATGTTTACTGTATCTGTCATTATAAATAAACTATAAATAAATAAACAAGTCTGATCCATGGAGGTCTCACCTCACAACTTACAGGATCTGGTGCTAACATCTTGGTGCCAGATACCACAGCACACCTTCAGGGGTCTAGTGGAGTCCATGCCTTGACGGGTCAGGGCTGTTTTGGCAGCAAAAGGGGGACCAACACAATATTAGGAAGGTGGTCATAATGCTATGCCTGATTGGTAGATGTTCATATGTGTTTTATTATTTATGTTCATGTATTCCTAGCTTTGGCAATATTGTATTATTTGCATTCATGCCAATAAAGCAATTTTGAATTTGAATTTGACAGACAGATATACAATAATGTATTATGTACAATACATTCTAAATACATTCATAATTTTATTTTAATTTGAATATATAACAATGTTGTGCATGAGGGGTGAGGAGAGGCAAACGAATAATCTGCTTTCTGAAAAGCCTTCAGCTTTTGGGATTCTTGTCTCTGTCTTTGTTTTGTCTGTGTTGTCTTTGCTGTCATCGTATCGAAAAGATCGGAGCGGTTTTCCCTGAGGAACATTGTCCTGGGTTCAGAATAATGTTGGTTCAGTTTCAGTTCAGTTTACTTCATTCTTTTAAGAACATTCATTCTTTTTTTTTACATTTTATGAATAAACTGCATGGTGCTTGTCCATGCAAAACTCGCTGTATGATAAAGGTGTTATGGGTGTTATCAAGATGTTGCTGTGTGATTGCTGAGCTGTTGTTAATATGTCCTGAGTCGTGGTAAAACATTTGTGCATTTTCGATAAACCAATTATTTATAAAAAAAAAATTCTCTACGTTTTTGTGATTGTACCATCTCTATCGATGGATATGAAGCATTCTGACATAGCTTGACACTAATGGCCACAAATTATAGGCCAAAACGAAGTTTGTTTTACCTTCAAACTTGCTCTGTGGTGATTACGTAATAGGTTGGTGAGCTTTGGGTCTCTTTGACGTTAAAATCTTCTCTGGTTCATTTTTTCTGTATAGTCCATTGAGGTCAGACGCAAGTAAAGACATGAACACACTAGATAGTTGCTTTATATTAGAATTTGGGCTGTAACAAAAGTTGTAATTCTAACTGAAAGTGACACTGATACTCGTTTTTTCATGTTTAAAGGTGCAGTGACATTTAAGGTTGTTTGGCGAATTTTAGCACAAATTACATATTCATCTTATAGCCACTCTTGGCGGCATTGGCAACATCAGGATGTTCGCTACCGCTGCAAACTTCCCTTAAAGGCCATGACTGGAAAAAGACGACCAGAGTCGTGGATCAGCTTGAACACACGCAGGTCTCGTTTTATTAGGGCCCGACCCTATTGTAATTGCTCAGCCAATCATTCTTCTCCAAAATGAATTGCCTTTTTGAGGGCCTAAACATGCTCGACAACTCATGAAACTTTGCACATGCATCAGAAGTGGTACAAATTTACGCCTGTTATGGGTTTCAAAATTAGGTGTGCCAAAATGGCTTGATTACACCACCTACAATATATCAATTAAGCGCTGTTTGCGCTACGTTTTACATTTAAGTATGAAATTCGGTAGACACATGTAAAGTGAGATATTTAGAATTTTAAGTTTTAGTACTTTAACAAACTCCTCATTGAGATTTAATCAGATCATCATCATATTTGCACAGTCTAATCTTAAGGTCTTGGTGATGTTAAATTGTGAATATCTTGAGTTTTTGCTGAAGGGTGTGTCCGTGGCGGCCTGACAAAGTCTAATGTTTCACCATGACACAGGAAGCTGTTGTAAGTCAGACATACAATGTCCGATCTGCCCCAAACATCACATGTTTGATAAGAGTCCTGGCCTGAAGACATCTACATGCCAATATTCAGTTAGTCATAGCGCCACCTGCTGGCAACAGGAAATGGCATGCTTTACACTGTAATTCATTCTCAGAAACACATTTAAATATGCCATGAAGTAGCAAACATGTTAGAAACATGTTAAATCATGCAACACTTGGCTAAGTGCTAACGTATGCGATTAAAACCACAACACAGGAAGTTGTTGTAACTCAGGCATACAATGACCAAACTTCATGTTTGATAATAGTCCTGACCTGAAGACATCTACACGGTGATATTTGGTTATAGTCAAAGTGTCACAAATATAGGTGACTTTGCCATATTTCTCCTATATTTAACCGCTTAAATACATGTCGCCCACCATTTACTGTTGTCCTGAAGCCAGTGGCCCGGTGGCCCCGGGTGCGAGGGCCCTTTCATCGCTGCTTGCAGCTTTAATTTCTGTTATCTCTTTTCATACACTGCTTCACATCCTATGGTGTTCACCCACTGCCCCCTGTACATGCTCACTCATATGAATTTGTAAGATTATTGCAAAATCTTACGTATTTGACGAGTTGCCCAATTCGTATGATTTTGTATGAATGACCTAACCTTAAACCCTGCCCCTAAACCTACCCATCACTGCAGTTTAGACAAATTGTATGAATTCATACGAGTGAGGTTGAACGAATTTGTAGCCACCTTGTACAAATAGGTACGGATTGGTCGTGAGATAGCGTTGGTCTTTCTTGTCCGCTTTTGCTTTGTCCAGTACCGATTTGGCGATCTACACTTGCTCTGTGGGTAATGCGGACTGCTCGTGCACAAAGTCCCATGTCCGAGCAAAGTTTTCAAACTCTTTTGAGCTGAATTGAGGCCATTGTCTGAGATAACCTTGTCAGGGATCCCATGTGCTGCAAATACTTTTTTTTTGTTTCATGATCACTGCAGCAGCTGTGGTGCTCTTGAGCTTTTTACAAATCAAAGTATCGGCTGTAGTAATCTACCACCACTAGTCATCACTATTCCAAGTGAATAAATCAGTACAGACAGTTTGCCATGGCCGGTTTGGTATAGGATGAGAAATGAGAGACTCTTTTGCATTTGACATATGACGCTCAAGACAAATTGAGCACCATGTTGGCGCTCTGTTTGGACATATCAGGCCAGAAGAGAATGCCTCTAGCGCGTTGTTTGGATTTCTCAATTCCCATGTGGCCTGCATGAATGCGTTTAAGCATCTCTTCTCTCAGCTGCATGGGAATTATGATCTTTTATCCTTGAAAACCATACCGCCCATCTATGATAACTAATATGATTCCCGTATTCGAGGATGCCTGTAGGGCATCTCTTTCTTTTGGCAGGCCATCCTTCTTTGATCACTTACTTTAGTGTGGACATTTGGGTGTCTCTTTCTGTTTCTTCTCGAATATTTCTGAGCTTCGCGTCACTGACAGGGAGAGCGCTGAGTATGGTATGTATTTGCACGTCCATCTCCTCGTGATCAAGCTGTGATCAGCGCAAGGCAACTATTTTCTCGTCAGCCACTGGAATATTTTTCCCAGGGATGTGTATGATGGTGAAACTGTACTTTTGCAATTGCCAGAGCATCCTTTGATCGCCTCCAGGGGTTTATGATCGGAATCCACTGCTATGTGCCGTCCTTAAACATATTGATGGACACTTTTAGCTAGAATAGCCAGGAGCTCTTTCTCGATCTGTGAGTAGCTTATTTCTGAGTCTGTGAGTGACTCTGAGACATGAGGTTTACCTTCCTGTAGCAACACTGCGCCTAATCCATGTTTGGAGGCATCCACTTGCAGTGTGCAGTGTGTCCACTTGCACTTCCAGGCAAATTGGACATTATATGCCTGACTTACAATAGCTTCCTGTTTCATGGCGAAACATTAGACAACACAGGACCTGGTTCCCTGGTAATGATGTCTTTCAACTTTTGGAAGGCTGCATCATGTTGCTTGTCCCACACAAACTCATTGTCATGCCACAGTAGCTGTCTCAGAAGTGCATTTATGTCTGAAAGGCTTAGAGCAAAATTTGAAAGATAATTGACCATGCCAAGAATTGTTTCAAGTTCAGCACGATTCTTAGGTGGTGATCTCTTTTATGGCCTCCACCTTGTGAGGGTCTGGTTTGATTCCATCTTTGGAAAGACGGTGGCCGAAATAGCTGACTTCCGGAACTCAAACAGTTCTTTTCTCAAGATTAAGGCGCACCTCTTTTTGTTGTGACCTTTCCAGCATCCTCCTGAGATTATGGTCATGTTCCTCCTTTGTCTTTTCGTAGACCAATATATCATCCACAATGGCCACAACTCCAGGCAGACCTTTGTAAATTTCATCTATTTTCTGCTGAAAGATGTCCTGGGCTGAGACAATGCCAAAGGGTAGGCAACAAAATCGGTATCTCCCAAAGATCGTATTGAATGTGGTCAGTTTCGAGGCTTCTCAACAATGCACAGGGCATTTACCCAGTCTGTCGGCTCTGTCTCTTTCACAATGATTTCTTGGAGTCCAGCTTCTCTTTCAGCTGGTCTCGCAGGGCGAAAGGAACTCTCCTCGGTGGGTGAATGACTGGCATGGCTGTTGGGTCGAGCTGAATGTTGCATTCTCCAGGAAACAGACTGATGCCTGTAAACACATCAGCAAATTCATCTATAATCGACTCTGAATCTCTCTCTGAGGAGGATACAGACAGCACCAGCTTAATCATGTCTAAGTCTAAGCATGCTTTTAATCCAAGCACAGGTGGTGACTGGGTGTCCACGATAAAGAAGTCTAGTGATATGGCATTCTCTTTATATTTGCAGTGCAGTTGGCATGTGCCTTTTATTGACAATGACTGTCCACCATATCCTGTGAGCTTTTTGTGAGTTGGCTGCATCTTTGTCTTTGTTGTATTTTTGAAGTCTTTTTCAGGTATTACACTAACCTGAGCACCCATGTCCAGTTTAAATTTCAACAGCAAGCCATATTCTTTTATTTCAACTTCAGCTTGCTCTGATGAAGTAAATTGCGTTTACATTTGTGACCGTGTCAATAAAGAATTCACTACTCACATCTGGGTAACCGTCTTCAGGTTTGTTTTCACTTACATTTTGATTTAGACTTGCAAACCTTTGCAAAATGATTCCACTTTCCACATTCAGCACACTACTTTCCTTTCACTGGACATATCCCTCTTCTTTTGTGTTCTTTCCCGCAGTATCCACATGTATGGAAGCGTTCTGTATGCACACTGTTTGTTTTTGAGTTTTTCTGACAGTTCTGGTGCAATTTTGCATGCTTTTCTATTACGTGCACTTGTTGCTCATGATCTGCATTTGTGCTGCCAATGGCCATACTTTTCATCTGAGCCTGCGCAATCTAATGCAACCTGGTGATGTTGATTGCTTTTTCTAATGTTAATTCAGTACCCTGATTGAGTAATTTCTCTCAAACGTGTGGGGAATAAATGCCGAAAATGACACGGTCTCTCACCATCTCCTCTACATTAGTGTAGCCACAGTCTTTAACAAGCAGTCTGAGTTCAGTGACGAACTGATCAAATGTTTCCGTGGCACACTGCGTTTTCTCATTGAACTTGTATCTGGCAAAAATTGGGTTTGCCTTTGTTACTACGTTAGCTTCAAATTTGTCATAGTAAGTTTTGAGCAACAGCTTCATCCTTGGTGAGAGTACATGTTATAAATATCCCGTCCTTTCTCTCTGATCCATGTCAGCAGGTAGCTGCATTTCTCTGTCTCCTCCTTGTGGCGAAACGGTCCCGAAAACATCAGTTCAACATGCTGCTTAAACTTTCTCCATGCATTGGGAAGATTCTGTGATTCCCAATCCATTCGTGATACAGGCACTCCGGCAGCATCCATCTTCGTGAATACTCTGACACCATATATTATTTGGAAAAAGTCGACTTGAGTTGTGGATCAGCTTGAACACATGCGGTTCTCATTTTATTTCTGTTATCTCTTTTTTTATACACTGCCTCACATCCTATGGCGTTCACCCACTGCCCCCTAGAGCCTATATGTAGGAACTGCTTAACATGCAGAATTACAGATCTATATATTCAAGCAACTTGAATATTACACACAGTAAAGTTATTTTTCGTTCTTCACATTTTCCAGTGTGTTCATGTTTTTACCTGCATCTGACCTTGATGAACTAAACAGAAGAAATTAACCGGAGAAGATTTTCAGGTCAAAGAAGGTGGAGCCTCAGTGGACACCTACCTAAAAATGGAAATTCTGTCATTAATTACTCACCCTCATGTCATTCCAAACCCGTAAGTCTTTCGTTCATCTTCGGAACACAAATTAAGATATTTTTTATTAAATCTGAGTGATTTCTGTCCCTCTGTTGATAGCTATGCAACTACCACTTTGAAGCTTCAAAAAGTTCATAAAGAGATTGTGAAACTAATCCATATGAATTGAGGTGTAGTCCAAATTTTCTGAAGAGACTTGATCACTTTATATGATGAACAGAGTTAATTTAGGCTTTTATTCACATATAAACAGTGATCAGTGAACATAGAAACTCAAATGAACCGGTTTGATGCGACAGAGCAAACCTCAACCGGAAACTCAAACGTGCTGCATAACACAAGAACGAACCTCATTGGTTCTTGCTGAAGCTCAAACGTGCTGTGTAACATGAGAATGAACCTCACTGGTTCTTGGTGAAGCTCAAACGTGCTGCGTAACACGAGAACAAACCTCATTGGTTCTCGCTGAAGCGCAGACGTGCTGCGTAACACAACAATGAACCTCATTGGTTCTCGCTGAAGCTTAAACGTGCTGTAACACGAGAATAAACCTCATTGGTTCTTGCTGAAGCTCAAATGTGTTGTGTAACATGAGAATGAACCTCATGCTTGAGCTTCCATTTCCCTCAACCAATGTGTGAATTGATGAATGTTTATGTGAATAAAAGCCTAAATTGTAAATCTGTTCATCATATAAAGTGATTGAGTCTCTTCAGAAATTTGGACTAAACGCTCAATTCATATGGATTAGTTTTACGATCTCTTTATGAACTTTTGGAAGCGTCAAAGTGTCAGTTGTCTAGCTGTCAATGGAGGGACAGGAAGCTCTCAGAATTCATCAAAAAATATCTTAATTTGTGTTCCGAAGATAAACGAAACACTTGAAGGTGAGTAATTAATGACAGAATTTTAATTTTTGGGTGAACTATCCCTTTTATTGCCACAGGCCAATGGTAGTTCGAAGGTGTTTGCCAGCCAGGGGGAAAACTTTTCCAGAAAACACACTTTGATTTGTTTGAAATTATGTCACACTACACTCACCTAAAGGATTATTAGGAACACCTGTTCAATTTCTCATTAATGCAGTTATCTAATCAACCAGTCACATGGCAGTTGCTGCAATGCATTTAGGGGTGTGGTCCTGGTCAAGACAATCTCCTGAACTCCAAACTGAATGTCAGAATGGGAAAGAAAGGTGATTTAAGCTATTTTGAGCGTGGCATGGTTGTTGGTGTTAGACGGGCCGGTCTGAGTATTTCACAATCTGCTCAGTTACTGGGATTTTCATGCACAACCATTTCTAGGGTTTACAAAGAATGGTGGGAAAAGGGAAAAACATCCAGTATGCGGCAGTCCTGTGGGTGAAAATGCCTTGTTGATGCTAGAGGTCAGAGGAGAATGGGCCGACTGATTGAAGCTGATAGAAGAGCAACTTTGACTGAAATAACCACTCATTACAACCGAGGTATGCAGCAAAGCATTTGTGAAGCCACAACACACACAACCTTGAGGCGGATGGGCTACAACAGCAGAAGACCCCACCGGGTACCACTCATCTCCACCACAAATAGGAAAAAGAGGCTACAATTTGCACAAGCTCACCAAAATTGGACAGTTGAAGAAACATGGAAAAATGTTGCCTGGTCTGATGAGTCTCGATTTCTGTTGGGACATTCAGATGGTAGAGTCAGAATTTGGCGTAAACAGAATGAGAACATGGATCCATCATGCCTTGTTACCACTGTGCATGCTGGTGGTGGTGGTGTAATGGTGTGGGGGATGTTTTCTTGGCACACTTTAGGCCCCTTAGTGCCAATTGGGCATTGTTTAAATGCCACGGCCTACCTGAGCATTGTTTCTGACCATGTCCATCCCTTTATGACCACCATGTACCCATTCTCTGATGGCTACTTCCAGCAGGATAATGCACCATGTCACAAAGCTTGAATCATTTCAAATTGGTTTCTTGAACATGACAATGAGTTCACTGTACTAAAATGGCCCCCACAGTCACCAGATCTCAACCCAATAGAGCATCTTTGGGATGTGGTGGAACGGAGCTGTGCCCTGGTTGTGCATCCCACAAATCTCCATCAACTGCAAGATGCTATCCTATCAATATGGGCCAACATTTCTAAAGAATGCTTTCAGCACCTTGTTGAATCAATGCCACGTAGAATTAAGGCAGTTCTGAAGGCGAAAGGGGGTCAAACACAGTATTAGTATGGTGTTCCTAATAATCCTTTAGGTGAGTGTAGATCAGGGCATGAAGCGAAGAATGAAAAAGAACTTCAGCATGATTATATCAGGGCCAGATTTGAGGCACAGTTCATGCTTGAAAATCTCTAATAAGCAACAGCACTCTTTGACTTTCTATGCATTTTTGACTTGGCTGCATTGAAAAAGTCTTGACTCCAACCCTTCTGTTATTCATTTAGGCTCTGTTACGCCTATCAACGTCATTCTTCTTCATAGCATCATACCCAGCATGCTCCTCTTGTGCCTTGTTTGCGCTTACTGGGGAACAGCACTTAAAACACACAAGCTAAGAATAAAACACTGCTGATGTGCTCTCCCAGACTCGCTCCTGCAGCGTTTAAATGGGTGTAGAGAGTCCATTGGGAGATTCTTCCACTGACTTCTTAATTCATCTCATGCACTTCTATCCTGTCCTGAGCACCCAGGGAAAACAAACTAGCAACCCAACCCCCCTACCCCGAAAGAGCCTGTAATACTCTGTTGACTTGTCAAGGAATGAAATCTGCTTCAAACACGCATTAGTCATTTTGAAGGAGTGCATAAACAGTGTTGCACGTGGAAACCCAAGGACATTCGGAGGACAGCTGTGTGACACGTCTAATGTCGATCTAAAAGGAACATTTCTTTAAGTATAAACAATGTCATTTTTACTCTCTCTGCTTGTCATTCTGGGACTTATAGGATGTTCCTGTAGAATATTGCATCCTTGACAGGGATGAATGGATATCGCTGTCCTCTTATGAATATTAATGAGATTAACTTGATGAGACACCCTGTCTGCAGTACGCTGTGCTGCGTAGGCAGTGCTGATCATAACAGACCAATGAAAGACACGCTCACAGCTGTACACTATTGAACTTGTGCCTGTGAGAAAGGCAGACATAGCTGACACAAGATCACAGATGGCTGGGTCAAGATGTTACCCAGTGTGACGTGCTTTAGAGATGAAAAAGAACACAGCAATTTCTCAGATTAATATGATAACTCATAATAACCAGCATGCTTGGAATTTTTTTTCTTCCTTTTTAGATACAATTTAATTCAAAAGGAACGAGGACAAATTTAAATAACAAAACCACTAGAATTCTCAGATATTTGCAACAAGTTACATATAAACTATACCGGTCCAAATTTTGGATTTTTAAAATGTTTTTGACATACTCTGACATACTCTTATACTTACCAAAGCTGCATTTATTTAACCCAAAATACAGTAAAACAAGTAATATTATGATATATTATTACAATTGAAATTCAGCAGCCTTTACTCCTGTCTTCAATGTCACACAAACCTTCAGAAATCATGCTAATGAACAACATATTAAAAAGCAAAAACTGTTTTAGATAATAATTTGATCACAGTATAATATTAACGGAGCAGCAAATTGGCATATTAGATTGATTTCTGAAGGATCCTGTGACTGAAAATTCAGCTTTGATCACAGGAATAAATTACATTTTAAATTGTAATAAAATTTCACATTATTGCTATTTTACAGTATTTTGATCACCTTGGCGAGCAAACAATACTTATTTGAAAAACAGTTAAAACATGTAATTATTCCAAACTTTTAACATGTGTCAAGATGTGTGTGTGTGTGTGTGTGTGTGTGTGTGTGTGTGTGTGTGTGTGTGTGTGTGTATGCAATACAGTTACACAAAACATGAAACACACTCTTTAAGAAATTAAACTTAAACTTACCCACACCACCACACCTGTCCCTAACTTTACCCTTAAACTTACCCACACCACCACACCTGTCCCAAACTTTACCCTTAAACTTACCCACACCACCAGACCTGTCCCTAACTTTACCCTTAAACTTACCCATACCACCACACCTGTCCCTAACTTTACCCTTAAACTTACCCACACCACCACACCTGTCCCAAACTTTACCCTTAAACTTACCCACACCACCACACCTGTCCCTAACCCTACCCTTAAACTTACCCATACCACCACACCTGTCCCTAACTTTACCCTTAAACTTACCCACACCACCACACCTGACCCTAACTTTACCCTTAAACTTACCCACACCACCACACCTGTCCCTAACTTTACCCTTAAACTTACCCATACCACCACTCCTATCACTAACTTTACCCTTAAACTTACCCATACCACCACTCCTGTCTCTAACTTTACCCTTAAACTTACCCATATCACTACTCATGTCCCTAACTTTACCCTTAAACTTACCCATACCACCACACCTGACCTTAGCTTTACCCTTAAATTTACCCACACCACCACACCGTCCCTAACTTTACCCTTAAACTTACCCATACCACTACTCCTATCCCTAACTTTACCCTTAAACTTACCCACACCACCACACCTGTCCCTAACTTTACCCTTAAACTTACCCATACCCCTACTCCTGTCCCTAACTTTACCCTTAAACTTACCCACACCACCACACCTGCCCCTATCTTTACCCTTAAACTTACCCATACCACCACACCTGTCCCTAACTTTACCCTTGAATTTACCCATACCACCACTCCTGTCCCTAACTTTACCCTTAAACTTACCCAGACCACCACACCTGTACCTAACTTTACCCTTAAACTTACCCACACCACCACACCTGTACCTAACTTTACCCTTAAACTTACCCACACCACCACACCTGTACCTAACTTTACCCTTAAACTTACCCAGACCACCACACCTGTACCTAACTTTACCCTTAAACTTACCCACACCACCACACCTGTACCTAACTTTACCCTTAAACTTACTCATACATCTCCCCCAAAATATAATAATTCATGACATTTGTTAAAAAAAAACTTCCACCTTGAAAAATGTAATTGATGAAATTATGTTCCCTTATTTGTCCTCAAGCAGTAAGGGAAATTCTGGATTACCTTTTAGCATCATGATGATCATACAACATTTTTAGTCAGTAGATTTAAACTTTTCTTGAAAATGATACAAAAGTGTTTAAAAAGCTTTCACTTATTAGAACCTCTTATTTCTTGTCCCATTTAAAGAAGAGGTAAGTACAGTTTTGGAGTTTAAAGGCATGTACATTTTGTTTATGTGGGCAACAAAATATTCAAAATAGCATATTCTCATCTACTGACTATCTTCGAATGCTCCCACAATATCAGAATGAACAGCAAATCATAAAATACATAAGAATTAATTCAAGCTAGCTGTAGCAGAGAGCTGCTAATCTTAACAACGAATGAGCTGCAAAATCAGTGTGAATCATCAGCCTGCAGGTGATCATACATATTCTCACTCACAAATTTAATAAGCTTCGCAATTACCATTCAACACCATAGCAGCAAGGGAGACAAATGATGATGCACTGTGAAGTAGATATACATGGTTTGTGGTCACTGTGAATCCTTGTATTCAATGTAATGAATTAACTTTCATAAACGAGTGTGAATAAATGAATGAATTCAGACAAAACCGTAGGCACTACTTCACTTTTTTTTCTTTGAATATTGCAGTATTTGTTATAAATGATTTATCCATGCACACAGGGGAGTCAAATTTGTCAAATTCAGTGTTTGGGTAGTTTTTGTGTTACCCTGATCTTGGGTCAGACGTAACAACCCAGTGTTTGGGTAGTTTTTGTGTTACCCAGATCCTGGGTCAGACGTAACAACCCAGTGTTTGGGTAGTTTTTGTGTTACCCAGATCCTGGGTCAGACGTAACAACCCAGTGTTTGGGTAGTTTTTGTGTTACCCAGATCCTGGGTCAGTCGTAACAACTCAGTGTTTGGGTAGTTTTTGTGTTACCCGATTTTAATATCCATGTAGATAATGAAAAAGACGCATTGGGATTAGCATTTAGAGACATTCTAAACTCTATTGGAGTAAGGCAACACGTGTCAGGACCCACTCATCACCTTAATCATACGTTAGACCTAATATTGTCACATGGAATAAATGTTGATACCGTTGAAATTCTGCAGCAGAGCGACGACATCTCAGATCATTACCTAGTATCATGTATACTTAATTTAGCTAAGGCTGCAAAGCCGTCCCCTCGCTTCAAATATGGCAGAACTATCACTGCCGCCACTAAAAATTGCTTTTTAAATAATCTTCCTCATCAGTTTCATCTCCTCAGCATCCCAGATAGCCTAGAGGAACTCGATTTTGCAACAGAAACTATTGACTCTCTTTTTTCCAGCACTTTAGACACAGTTGCTCCCCGGCGCTTAAAGAAGATTAAAGAAAATAGTCCAACACCCTGGTACAACGAGCACACCCGGGCCCTTAAAACAGCAGCCAGGAAAATGGAGCGCAGCTGGAAGAAAACAAAACTAGAGGTTTTTCGTAACTCATGGAAAGAGAGCATGATCGCATACAGAAAGGCCGTAAAAACGGCTAGATCTGCTTATTTCTCGACTCTCTTAGAAGAAAACAAACACAACCCTAGGTATTTATTTGATACAGTGGCTAAGTTAACCAAAAATAAAGCTTCTACTTCTGATGGTTGTAAACAGCACAGCAGTAATGACTTTATGAACTTCTTTACGTGTAAGATCGATAATATTAGGAAGAAAATTATAACCATGCAGCCGTCTACTACAGTGTCACATGAGACAGAGCATTGTTGTGTCACTGAGAAAAATTACATTCATTCACTGCTATAGGAGAGGAAGAATTGGCTAAACTCGTTAAATCATCTAAATCAACAACATGTATGCTCGACCCTATACCGACTAGGCTATTAAAAGAGATGCTACCAGAGGTCATAGATCCTCTTCTTAATATCATTAACTCATCTTTGTCATTAGGATATGTACCGAAACTTTTAAGTTGGCTATTATCAAACCACTTATTAAAAACCTCAACTTGATCCTACAGAATTAGTCAATTATAGGCCGATCTCAAATCTACCCTTGCTGTCAAAAATACTGGAAAAGGCAGTGTCTTCACAATTATGTTCCTTTTTAGAAAGAAATGGTATCTGTGAGGATTTCCAGTCAGGATTTATCATAGTACTGAGACTGCTCTCATCAGAGTTACAAATGATTTACTCTTATCATCCGATCGTGGTTGTATCTCTCTATTAGTGTTACTCGATCTTAGCGCTGCATTCGATACTATCGACCACAACATTCTTTTGAATAGACTTGAAAATTATGTTGGCATTAGTGGAACTGCATTGGCATGGCTTAAATCATACTTATCTGACCATTATCAGTTTGTAGCAGTAAATGAAGAGATGTCACACCGATCACAAGTTCAGTATGGAGTACCGCAGGGCTCAGTGCTAGGACCGTTGCTCTTCACCCTGTACATGCTACCACTGGGAGATATCATTAGGAAGCATGGCATTAGTTTTCACTGTTATGCTGACGATACTCAGCTCTATATTTCTTCACGCCCTGACGAAACTTACCAATTCACAAGATTAACGGAATGCATAGCTGATATAAAACATTGGATGTCTAGTAATTTCCTGCAACTTAATTCAGAAAAAATGAATTTTTAATTATTGGACAAAAACTCTGCAAGTAGTAACCTAGAATACTGTCTAACACTCGATGGCTGCTCTGTCAAGTCCTCGTCGTCAGTTAGGAACCTGGGTGTGCTCTTTGATACCAATCTTTCATTTGAAAGCCACGTTTCTAACATCTGTAAAACTGCATTCTACCATCTTAAAAATATATCTAAATTACGGCACATCCTTTCGATGCAAAATGCTGAACAGTTAATTCATGCGTTCATGACCTCAAGGCTAGATTACTGTAATGCTTTACTGAGTGGCTGCCCTGCTCGCTTATTAAACAAACTCCAGCTGGTCCAAAACGCAGCAGCTCGAGCTCTTACTAGAACAAGGAAGTATGACCATATTAGCCTGGTTCTGTCAACACTGCACTGGCTCCCTATTAAACATCGTATAAATTTTAAAATCTTGCTTATTACTTACAAAGCACTAAATGGTTTAGCTCCCCAGTACTTGAGCGAACTCTTAACGCATTATACTCCATCATGTCTATTGCGGTCTCAAAACTCTGGCCAGTTGATAATACCTAGAATATCAAAATCAACTGCAGGCGGTCGATCCTTTTCCTATTTAGCGCCTAAACTCTGGAACAGTCTTCCTAGCATTGTTCGGGAAGCAGACACACTCTGTCAGTTTAAATCTAGACTAAAAACGCATCTCTTTACTATGGCTTACATAAAACATTATCAATTTCTATTATTCAAATCAGTAAATGATTGTTAGGCTGCATTAACTAGGTCAGCCGGAACCGGGAACACTTCCCATAACACCTGATGTACTCGTTACATCATAAGAATGGCATCTACGCTAATGTTAGTCTCTCTGTTTATCCAGAGGTTTACTGCAGTCAGCCGGATCCGGGATGTATCCAGATCAGATGGTGGACCAGCGCCTGGACATGACCAATGCATCCCTGAAGTGTCTGCAGAGAACATGTCAAATAAACTCCCCCCGTAAATGCTGCATCAACACAACATCCTCATTAAACCCGTCTTCGGCGTGATGACTCCAATCTTTCGAATAATCTTACAAATATCTATTTGCCTAATATGAATTAAGACCTGCTATGTTGCCAGAATTATAATCATACACTGTTTGTTCGTCGGCCAGAGGAGAACTGGCACCCCGACTAAGCCTGGTTTCTCCCAAGGTTTTTTTCTCCATTCTGACCCTGAAGGAGTTTTGGTTCCTTGCCACCGTTGCCTCTGGCTTTTGGCTTGCTCAGTTGGGGACACCTAAATTTCATCTATATTACCGATCTGCCCGCATTGACACTATATGATACTTGAAATTAGCTGGATAACATCACCGTTTCACCAGAACGGCTGTACAAATTCTGTTGCATTATTTTTCTGTTAACAATGTGAAGCTGCTTTGAAACAATTGGACTTGTTAAAAGTGCTATATAAATAAAGGTGATTTGATTTGATATCCTGGGTCAGAAGTATCAACCCAGTGTTTGGGTAGTTTTTGTGTTACACAGATCCTGGGTCAGACGTAACAACCCAGTGTTTGGGTAGTTTTTGTGTTACCCATATCCTGGGTCAGACGTAACAACCCAGTGTTTGGGTAGTTTTTGTGTTACACAGATCCTGGGTCAGACGTAAGTTATTTATCGCAGGCTTTTGTGACCTCTTCAGGAGAGAGCAGTGCAGCTCTGTCAAATTGGTGCATGTCTTCGGTAAAATACAGGTTTGTGTACATTTTATTTTATCTATAAATTCATTATTGTGCTGTATGTCGTTTAATTTTATGCAAAGCAACATACAGGGGCGCGATGAGTCACCTAAACGAGGTACGTCTTTTCACGTAATGGAAACGCCTGATGCCTTACATAAAATTTTATGATGTTATTCAAAAATATAAAGAATATAAATACTTATGATGTTCTCAGAACTGTACACTGATTGTTTATTGGCAAGTTATGGAGCCAGTCACAGCATATTTCGGCTTCGAGAGAAACGCAAGGTGGCGGTCTGAAGTTAGAAGTTGAATGAAGGTGTTGCAGGTTTGAAGTGATATGATGGTGAGTAATTAATGACATAACTTTAATTTTAAAGTCCACATGTCATATAAACAAGAAACAATGCTTCTAACCACAGGCCGAGAGCTGTCGTTCCAACCACACAACTTTGTGATGCTGTTTGTGAATGTTTGTTGGAACTATGGTTTTGGGAAACACAGACTCGTTAAACTATGCTGATAACGCCGGAACGTGCGACCACATTTGGCGAACAATGCT
Source organism: Paracanthobrama guichenoti (assembly GCA_018749465.1). Classification (NCBI taxonomy): domain Eukaryota; kingdom Metazoa; phylum Chordata; class Actinopteri; order Cypriniformes; family Gobionidae; genus Paracanthobrama; species Paracanthobrama guichenoti. The sequence goes on from CM031963.1 coordinate 28,131,564, forward strand.
TTTGGGAAACGCACCCCAGATCTGCATGCTCACGACTGCTCTTACCATAAACAGTGTGGATACGATGCATCGTAAGTAAGAGATTCATTGTGCAGTGCAGTCAGCTTCATTGATCAAAGGGAGTTTTCATGAGACTGACTTTGACCGTTTCAGTGATGGAGGATGTGCTTTGCTTGCTTTCTGTACATAATTTATTCCCAGTTTGAATAACCGTTTTGTTTTTCATGCTACTAAGTGAACCAATGTGAAGTCTTGATTAATAATGTGTAAAACAGCAATAAACTAATTCATGAATGGTCCTCAGCTTGTTTTGTTTGTGTATGGCTGTTTCCCCACACACAAAAACAATTTTAATGTATTCTATTAATCCACATTAATAAGTACAACATCAAGGGCAATAATCGACAGCAATGATTTGTCATAATCTTTTTTTTTTTTTTTTTTTTTTCAAATGCATATGCCTGTAACAGATATCCACTGAAGGCAAGTTTGAAGAACCCAAGTGCAGTTTCTAAGCCGGACTTGACTTAAACCGGAACTGGACCCTGAGGCGTGGGCGGACCTGGACCCTGAGGCGTGGGCAGACCCATGGGCTAATGACAAGACAAGGGACACTTTTGAACAATGATAAACCAATAAACCAATGACAACATGACACAGGAACACAGGGCAGGATCACATGAGGGCAAGGAGTCACGTGATAAGACCAGGAAGTGCATGACAAACTCAGAAACATGACAGTGAACATGATAAACTAAAAACATGAAACATGAACATGAAACACCAAAACACACTGTGACAATTCCCTTGTAATCTTTAATCAATGTAACTTACCCTTAGTTTTTGTTTGTTTAAGAAGCTGTTTCACTTCAATATATGTCACAATAGGGAAGAAAAGAATTGCAATGTCCATTTCATGTGATTTTATGCCCTGAATAATGAAAAAACCAAGGGTTCATTCTGAAGAGCATTTCTGCCCTAGCTTTAAAATTAATGTAACTGTGCAGCAATTTTATTACAAATTAAAATAACTTTTCTTTTGAATTCAAGGAATAAATTTAAATTTTTAATTTCTTAAAATAGTAAACAAATACATTTTAATCGTACTGAAAGAATTTAAAATAATCAAAGATATTTGATTTTGTAAAATGAACAAAGACATTTGCTTTACTGTTTTCAACCCCATCTCTCTCCAGGAGGGCCATTTGGAATTCCTAAAGACAAAGAAATGCTGAAGGCCTGTAGGCCAAATGTGTGTCACACCTGTAACACCGTGGGGGAAGTTTGGTCTGATTGGTCAGTTTGAATGGCTCACGTTAGGGTTTCACATGGTCAAGGAATAGATAAAAGAAGATTGTAACTGTTGCTCTGGCTCTTTTTTTCTCTGGCGCTCTCTTCTTGGGGCCTTCTCTTTGCCTTCTTCTCTTCTTTGCTCTCTTCTCTTCTTTGTCTCTCTCTCTCCCTCTCTCTCTCTCTCTCTCTCTCTCAGGTAACATTCATGCTGGGTACGATTAATGGTATAAGTTTTCATCATCTCATACATTTATTTTGTAACTATTTTAAGTGTAACCATAACTAGATTTTGTCATTAAATTCTTTCAACTACAAATGATGTGCTAACTAGTTTTGATTTGGTATTGACTTTGAAGTGTTAATTGCAATACAATATAGTCACATTATAGCCACGCCTCCCACATGTTTAGCTATTGTAACTGCGCTTTATTTCCGCTGTTGGTATAAGCTGCAGTGGGTGGTAAAGACAAGAAATGTACAGTTTTCTATCATCTTGCTGATAACGCTTTTTAGTCATTCGGCAACCCTGCAGTCAGAACTGTAGAGGATCCACCTTACAGATGGTGCCGAAACCCGATCCCTTGCAGTGAATCTTCTGAAATTCATCAGAATGAGGACATTTTTTTCACAGTTGATTTGTGAATGGATTAAAGCTGACCTTTTGACCAAGGAATTGGTAAGTCTGTTTTCATTGTTTATGAATTGCATGAAACAGAAATTAGAAGGTTTTAAATAGCTTCAATAGTCCCATTACTGTACAATCCGAGAATATTCAGATTATCTCCTCGGGATGGAAGGGAAAATTTCTGATAACAGTGACTTATTGTTTGCTTTATGGAGTCAAAAAGTTGAGCCTACCTTGTCCAAACTCAAGACAGAGTATATTGGAATTAAAAGTTCAGATGATGAAATGATTCGATGGTGGGACATAATTGGCAAACGCCAAAAGAAATCAAAACATGGTAAAATAATTGAGGCTTTAAACTTCATAAGTTTTAAAAGGCTACATAATGTGATACCATTTCTATTATCAAGTCTAGATGAGAAATGTAAAGAAGTGCATTCTAAAAATGCAGAAGCAGAAAAGTCTGAGGCAAAGATTCAAGATCTTCAAGCACAGCTAGATAAATTACTAGCTGAGCAGTTAGCCCTGACTGAAAAGTGTAAAAATCACAAGGAGACCATTGCAGATCTCAAGGCTAAGCTAAATGCTAAAAAGTTAATGTCTCCCAAAACGCGTTAACAGCGATGGGACTAAAAGCATGTTCACTTCTTAGATGAGCTGACTTGCTCTAATGAATCTGAAACGCTTAGTTCAGAAAATGCATGTGCAACTCAAGAAAGTGTGCCTATTTCAGTTCTTAAGGTCATCACCTAATAGCACCATAATAGCACAGAGTCATGTACCAGTACGCATGGTGTACAAGCATTAGAGAGTCATGAAAATCCTCAAACTCCAGGAGAACATAGCATTCAATCCTATGGCAAAGAGAACAGGTTTTGCAGTTCTTGTAGGAAAATAGGCCACTCAGAGGAGAGATGTTGGTCACTGGGTGAAGGCCGACCTCCACCTTATTTTCAGAAAACTAGGAAATCACTTTCTAAGGGTAAAGATCAGCGCCATTTGCAGGTAAAACTCTCAAGTGAGTTAACCACAGTGTTCATGCAAGGCCTTCAGCTGTTAACCTCATTGGCTAGGGACTAGCAGTCTCATAGCAGTGAGTTTAATAGTTAAACATCTAAATTGCAATGATCCTGTTTGTATTTTCAAATTTGTAATTGTACTAAAACACATTGTGCGCATTGAACACACATTATAGTTGTTTGTGTTAATATATACACATAGACTAGTTAAGTTTATTCTTTAAAACACATGATTGCTTTACTTTAAGTGTTGTATTAAACACTTAGGATAAAGGTTGTTGATGCTTTGCATTCTAGGCCATGTATCTTGTGATAACTGGAATAACTTGAATACTGGAATTGTTTAGCCATTTCAGTTTCATGTGTTTCTATGTTGAATTTGTTTGTCTCCTGAGTGGAAAACTCTGCTATTTTCCATATAGCTGCAGTAAAACCATGTACAGGAGCATAGAATTGCCATGTGGCTACAGTGTAATTTACAATTGCATTAACTGGCTTTCATCACAGCAGGATTCGGTAACTCTGACCTTTGCACTTTGTCATGCTCCCTAACAAAAACACTGGTTTGAGCCAACCACACCTCACTCACATTCTCATGCTGGCTTCCTGTTCAACAGGACCAAATTTGCATCACAATTGTAAAACCTCCTTGCCGTGTTTGGGGCATGATTTACACATAGCCACAGCTAAATGCAGCCACATAGATTTGATCTTCACAGACAAAGTCAAATCTACATCAGCTCTCACAAAATGTATTCTATTTTATTTAAGTCTTTACATCTAAACTATTATAACTGGAATTGTTATTGTTTTTGTTTTTCAGATTTACTAAATCAGTTAGTTATTATGTGTTGACCAAGTTAAATATCAAAATTTACGTGAATTTATGCATTTCTCTCATTCTTACCTAAGTGCAAACATTTATTTTATCATTGTCTGTAGCATCTGAGTCTTTGTATTTTGTCCATTTGACTTGCAACAATGTTTTGGACATCTATGAATTGAATTTCTGATTTGGTTACACTGAATATTTTGCTGATACTCTTCATGAAAAGGGGGATTTAAGCTGAACAATGATTGTTGTTTTGTTATAAGGCAATTTAATGTTTCCAGAAACAATGTAAGAGCTTGTGAGATCTTCTTTTATTCTCAGCCTTGACCAGTTTATTAAGTACATCGATTTAATGTCTGCCAGAGACTATTTTAATCTGACCACATCAAACTTCTGACCAATGACAAATACCATGTATGCTGGTTGTGCTATATGTTCTTTTAATCACAGGATCCCTGCTGCAGTCCTCAGAAAGAGGGACAAGCGTTTGCAACCTTCAGTGATTTTCTCAAGGTGTGTGGATTCAATGGACGTTTTGCATATCAATGATTGCCACCATGATGGAGCCTTCTCATGCAGGACTGAGATGGGAACAAAGACTGAAGACTGACCAGCTGCAACAAGTGTGGATGAGAAGTCTGAAGATGACATCTATACACAACAGAAAGCATGTCTTTGTGACTGTGCCACCTTTGTACTCAATGATTGTGGCCAATGGTGCCAAGAGGGGACTGAAAGTTGAAAATAATCAAAGATATTTGATTTTGTAAAATGAACAAAGACATTTGCTTTACTGTTTTCAACCCCATCTCTCCAGGAGGGCCATTTGGAATTCCTAAAGACAAAGAAATGCTGAAGGCTGATGTCACACCTGTAACACCGTGGGAAGTTTGGTCTGATTGGTCAGTTTGATCACGTTAGGGTTTCACATGGTCATCAATAGATAAAAAGAAGATTGTAACTGTTGCTCTGGCGCCTCTTCTTGGGGCCTCTTTTGCTCTTCTTCTTTGCTCTCTTCTCTCTTTGTCTCTCTCTCTCTCCTCTCTCTCTCTCTCTCTCTCTCTCTCAGGTAACATTCATGCTGGGATTAATGGTATAAGTTTTCATCATCTCATACATTTATTTTGTAACTATTTTAAGTGTAACCATAACTAGATTTTGTCATTAAATTCTTTCAACTACAAATGATCTAACTAGTTTTGATTTGGTATTGACTTTGAAGTGTTACCTATTGCAATACAATATAGTCACATTATAGCTGCTCCCACATTTTTAGCTATTGTAACTGCGCTTATTTCCGTCTGGTATAAGCTGCAGTGGGTGGTAAAGACAAGAAATGTACAGTTTTCTATCATCTTGCTGATAACGTTTTCTTTAGTCATTCAGCAACCCTGCAGTCAGAACCGCTGTAGAGGATCCACCCTTACAGTACTAATATTACTGTTTTTACTGTATTTTTGATTAAATAAATGCTGCCTTGGTGAGCATAACATTAAATTTTAACTGTAAAACACGGAATAGAACAACCACTTTAAGGTAGAGGTTAAACAATACAGGACGAGGAACAAGTACGGAGGGCAAACAAAGGAGCTAATCAAGTCAAGTCACCTTTATTTAGCGATTTTTACAATTCAGATTGTTTCAAAGCAGCTTTACAGTGATAACAGGAAAATAAAGTTTGTTTCAGTTGTACAGCCGCTCTGGAGAAAACAGTGCTGTCATCATCCAGCTCAGTTCAATTATCATGTGGTGTCAATGCGGGCAGATCAGTAATAGTGTTGAATATTTAGTGTGCCTAACTAAGCAAGCCAAAAACCAAAGGCAACAGAAGCGACTGTGGCAAGGAACCAAAACTCCATCAGGTGACAGAATGGAGAAAAAAACCTTGGGAAAAACCCGGCTCAGTCGGGGTGCCAGTTCTCCTCTGGCCAACAAACAAACAGTGTATGATTATGATTCAGGCAAACATTACAGGTCAGAAGTCAGATTGGATCGGAACATTCAGAATATTTATCTAGTTCCATCTGGTTGAAGATCAGAGTCATCATGCAGGAGACGGGTTGATGAGGCCTTCACAGGGGAGAGTCTAGTTGACAGTCTCTGCAGACACTTCAGGGATGTGTTGTGGTCGTGTCTAGATGCAGGTCCTCCATCTGATCTGGCTACGGCCCGGATCCGGTTGTCTACATCATGTGTTGTGGTCGTGTCTAGACGCAGGTCCATCATCTGATCTGGATACGGCCTGGATCCGGTTGTCTACATCATGTGTTGTGGTCGTGTCTAGATGCAGGTCCTCCATCTGATCTGGCTATGGCCTGGATCCGGTTGTCTACATCATGTGTTGTGGTCGTGTCTAGGTGCAGATCCTTCATCTGATCTGGATACGGCCTGGGTCCGGCTGACTGCATCATGTGTTGTGGTTGTGTCTAGACGCAGGTCCACAATCTGATCTAGATATGGCCTGGATCCGGCTGACTGCATCATGTGTTGTGGTCATGTCTAGACGCAGGTCCATCATCTGATCTAGATATGGCCTGGATCCAGCTGACTGCATCATGTGTTGTGGTGTCTAGACGCAGGTCCATCATCTGATCTAGATATGGACTGGATCCGACTGACTACATCATGTGTTGTGGTCGTGTCTAGACGCAGGTCCATCATCTGATCTGGCTACGGCCCGGATCCGGTTGTCTACATCAGGTGTTGTGGTCGTGTCTAGGTGCAGATCCTTCATCTGATCTGGATACGGCCTGGGTCCGGCTGACTGCATCATGTGTTGTGGTCGTGTCTAGGTGCAGATCCTTCATCTGATCTAGATATGGCCTGGATCCGGCTGACTGCATTATGTGTTGTAGATATGGGCTGTACAAATTCTGTTGCATTATTTTCCTGTTAACAATGTGAAGCTGCTTTGAAACAATTGGACTTGTTAAAAGCTCTATATAAATAAATAAATAAATGATTTGATTTGATTTAATGTGTTGTGGTTGTGTCTAGACGCAGGTCCACAATCTGATCTAGATATGGCATGGATTCGGTTGTCTACATCATGTGTTGTGGTCGTGTCTAGGTGCAGGTCCTTCATCTGATCTGGATACGGCCCAGGTCCGACTGACTGCATCATGTGTTGTGGTCGTGTTTAGATGCAGGTCCACCATCTGATCTGGCTATGGCCCGGATCCGGCTGACTGCATCATGTGTCGTGGTCGTGTTTAGATGCAGGTCCACCATCTGATCTGGCTATGGCCCGGATCCGGCTGACTGCATCATGTGTTGTGGTCGTGTCTAGGTCCAGGTCCTTCATCTGATCTGGATACGGCCCGTGTGTCACCATTTCAAATGGGTCCCACCTTCTGAATGTATGAAAAGGGTACTTGGTTTTTCGTACTAGAGTAACTTCCAGCAGCTGACTGACTGGAAGGAGCCCGAGTGCGAGCGCCTACAGACCCTAGACTGTAATAAAGCAACAGACACGTACATTCAAGAATGACATCGCGTAGGGAGCTGACTTGCAAAATACTAAAGTAGCTAAAAGTAAAGAAATTTGTATTCAAAGTCAAAGAGCAAACACACGACTACAGCATTTTAATGTTTCAAAAAAAGTACCTCAGCTGTTTGTACACTATTTTTTAATTTCTGCTGATGATTGCATTACTGCTCTGACAATGCTTAATTTCAGTTTTCAAATCATAAATGTTGTTATATTTATTAAAGATTTTATGAATAAAAAAAAAAAAAATCAGCTTAGTCTTCTTTCACTTCCACTAGCAGTTGATTTGTGTAGGCTAGATATCTGCAATATCTGGGATATTGGTTCAATAGAAGGGTGAAATCCTGTCAATGCAAAATTGCTAAATTTATTTAAATATAGTTTTACAATATATGGCTATTAATTTCATAGGAATAATATTACATAATATTATACATAGCATTATTATTATTATTATTATTATTATTATTATTATTATTATTATTAGCATTATATAGTATAATGTAAACTGAGACACTATATCACAACTAAAAAGAGGTTTGAGTCCCTTTAAAGTTCAGGTACAAATCAATGCACTGACTTTTTCTTTGTTAAATTTGCATACTGAACATGGGTTGGAGCTCCAAACTTTGAACTCTCAAAGTGCACCAGATTGATGAATTTATCTTTAATGTTCAACATTTTCTTCCTAGAGGGAACCACCAACCAACACATTGCTATTCTCAATAAACAAATTACCTTAGTTTTCATTAATATGGACATAGAAAAAAAAAAAACGAATTTTAATAACAGATGTTGTATAGATAAAAAGCGTTAGGAATCATATTTGTTTCAAATGCCATAGTAAAGAGATGAGTTTTTAGTCTAGATTTAAACTGACAGAGTGTGTCTGCTTCCCGAACAATGTTAGGAAGACTGTTCCAGAGTTTAGGCGCTAAATAGGAAAAGGATCGACCGCCTGTAGTTGATTTTGATATTCTAGGTATTATCAACTGCCAAGTCTCTTTTTCAAAATCTCATTGTCTTTTTCAATAGCTAATGAGTTAATTAATAAGGCACATGTGAATGGGATGAATCAATGAGACAAACATGAAAACTGGTTCAAAGGAAAATAGCAACTAAAGCTGGGCTCAGACTAGAAGAGTTTTTGGTAACACTTTATAATAACTGCATGCTATGAATCATTAGTTAAGCATTACTAGTCATTTATAAAGCATTAATATACATTAGTAAGCTGTTTATATATACAGCTATAAATGCTTTATTCTTGATTTATAAGCATATATTATATATATATATATATATATATATATATATATATATATATATATATATATATATATATATATATATAAATAAAATGTGTTTAATAATTGTATCATCATACTTTATGAATGATACATTTATTATTTCAAAATTATGTATTACAATATTTATAAACCAGTTAATTAGAAGTGGTTCTTCATAAGATCATTTATAAGTGTAAGTAAATGATTAATAAACTGTTTAAATTTATACATATTATTTAGACATATCATAATAGTTTCATAACTACCTGAATTAATCATGAATTACAGTAGGAATACATGTTAATAAAGCATTTATTAACACACTGAGTAACTATTACTATATGTCTAAATAATATGTGTAAATGTAAATGTTTGGAAATAATGTACTAAATTGTTCTCTAAATAAGAGAGAATGTGTGTCTTCACCAGACTAGGTCCGAATATAGACCCTTTTCACATTTTCGGCTTTTTCAGAAGTCATCATAGTTGGGTAAATTTCTGTAGCAGTGAATGAGAGACTGCATTATATATTTTTGTGTTTTGTAACTCTGCAATAGTGTTTTCACAACTTTCAAAACAAGTAAACAAACAAACAAAAAACAGTAAGAGATTGATAACAGCAGTCAGAACAGAAGTAAGAAAAACTTATACCCAATCTCATTTCTACCCCTTAACCTTACAGGCTTCTAGTTGCTCAACTGTCTTAGGTCTTCTTTGTCGCATCTTCCTCTTTATGATGCGCCAAATGTTTTCTATGGGTGAAAGATCTGGACTGCAGGCTGGCCATTTCAGTACCCGGATCCTTCTGCTACGCAGCCATGATGTTGTAATTGATGCAGTATGTGGTCTGGCATTGTCATGTTGGAAAATGCAAGGTCTTCCCTGAAAGAGACGACATCTGGATGGGAGCATATGTTGTTCTAGAACTTGGATATCCCTTTCAGCATTGATGGTGCCTTTCCAGATGTGTAAGCTGCCCATGCCACACGCACTCATGAACCCCATCCCATCAGAGATGCAGGCTTCTGAACTGAGCGCTGAGAACAACTTGGGTTGTCCTTGTCCTCTTTAGTCCGGATGACATGGCGTCCCAGTTTTCCAAAAAGAACTTCAAATTTTGACCTATAGAGTTTTAGCCGGCAACGGCGAATGGCACGGTGGATTGTGTTCACCGACAGTGTTTTCTGGAAGTATTCCTGAGCCCATGTTGTGATTTCCATTACAGTAGCATTCCTGTATGTGATGCAGTGCCGTCTAAGGGCCCGAAGATCACGGGCATCCAGTATGATTTTCCGGCCTTGACCCTTATGCACAGAGATTGTTCCAGATTCTCTGAATCTTTGGATGATATTATGCACTGTAGATGATGATAACTTCAAACTCTTCGCAGTTTTTCTCTGAGAAACTCCTTTCTGATATTGCTCCAGTATTTTTGGCCGCAGCATTGGGGGAATTGGTGATCCTCTGCCCATCTTGACTTCTGAGAGACACTGCCACTCTGAGAGGCTCTTTTTATACCCAATCATGTCGCCAATTGACCTAATAAGTTGCAAATTGGTCCTCCAGCTGTTCCTTATATGTACATTTAACTTTTCCGGCCTCTTATTGCTACCTGTCCCAACTTTTTTGGAATGTGTAGCTCTAATGAAATCCAAAATGAGCCAATATTCGGCATGACATTTCAAAATGTCTCACTTGCAACATTTGCTATGTTATCTATATTCTATTGTGAATAAAATATAAGTTTATGAGATTTGTAAATTATTGCATTCCATTTTTATTCACATTTTGTACAGTGTCCCAACTGTTTTGGAATCGGGTTTGTAGAACAAGCGAAATAAAACATAATGTTTATTAAATATGATCATCCTAGGGCGCCCCTCAGCCACACGTTTAATTACTTGTCAACCTGATTATTAAAATGAATTGATGGTGATTGTTGTCGGGGGGTTCAGGCGTTAGGTCAGGCAAGTGCTCATCACTGGTCTAAACCCTCGGGTGCACAGGGACGGAAAAAGAGAAAGGAAGAAGATCAAAAGAAAGTCCAATATAGAGGTAAGTCTTCTCATCTCAGCCATTAAGGTGTCAAACTAAATAAATGTACTTAGTATTATCAATATTATCAACTAATATTGGATAGTTCATTGCGGTCACTAAGCTATCACTAGCTAGCTAGTTAGTTTTCTATGTATTACCACATATTACAAACATAACTTCACTGACAATAACCTACATGGATGTAATTTAAATGTCAAAAGACCAGTACGTTATGTGGATAACGTATCATATGCATGCTAGTTATGAAAAGTACAATTGCTCTCTAGTCTCTTTACATTCATGATTTGTAAGTACAGTGTATCCATAATAGCACTTTTGTTTGTAGAGGGTATAGTTAATCCAGTTTATAGGTCATAATTTGCTTAAGTGTCCTTACAGGTGCTCAAGAGTGTTTTTGCACAGTTTATGGAGTTAATATTTGGTAAATATCCTTGAACATTCTTTCTAGCATTTGTGTATGAACAATTTATTACAGTTGATCCTTCAAGTCATAATTTGCTTGATTAAGTGTTGGTGTGACTATAAAAGCATTTTTGTTTGTTCATTCATTGTTTGAGTCATAATTTGCTAAATATCCTTGAACATTCTTTGAATTGAAAACTCAATCTCGCCTAGGGCAACCAAAGAGCTAGAGCCAACCCTGAGTGGACGGCTCACATTACCAGATAATCTGCATCGGAACAGATCGAGGGCCTAGACAAGATTTTTTCTCAGATTCTTGGGAGGGGAAAATCTGGGATGAATTGACTTAAACTCCTGTAGTGTGAAGCCGGTTTAGGACAAAACAAAACATAACCCTGACAGTTTGTCTATACCCACATATATTAGAAGTGTTTCTTCATTTTCCATGTTTCTTTCAGTACAGTGTTGTGAAGGTGTCAGCAGGGGTGGTATAATTAGAACACTAAATACCGTTTTAAAAGGCAGAATGTATAAACAAACTTGGTGAGTCATCAGCAATGTAGTGTGTTTGTACTGTAAGCATAGGATCAGTGTCGGGGCTCTGTGAATTTGGCCTTTCTAATTGCAAGTGTTACAGCAGGTGCAAGCATGGCTGAATGATAATGAGATGAAACTTAGCTGCAGCACTTTTGACCCAGAGGGGAAGTCCTGGAGGGAGACATCACTGTGGTGTGATACAGTCTTGCCATGACACACCACATAGTCAAGAACACAAATGCTCACACACACACACACACACACTTAAAGGGAACCCATTCATTATGTAGCAGTGTGGTGTAGAAGCCGACTGCTAAAAAGTCCAGCTTAGACCAGTATGGATTTCCACTCTAAAAAACATTTTGACCAGCAATGGTCATTCTAATGCCTGCTACAGACTGTGTGATTTCAGCAATCCTATAAGATCATTACAAATCACACTGTATGACATGGATCTAATAATCTTTGGTACGACATGTATGTAGACAGTACGATGATGACACCTTTTGAATCATAGGTTATGACACAAGTTAGTATAGAAGAATAAAACGTCATCAGCATGAAACATGACCAGAACAGAACATAACTCTGACAAAATGGAGCTTGAGGTAATTAGTTTTAAGTTTTAGCATTTTTATTGGTGTTTGTTTCATGTTGCGTTTTTATTGGCTTTTATAGACATAGGTCGTAGCAACAAACAATGTGAGAAGATGTGGCTGGGTTAAAAACAACCCATTTGGCAACCCAGCACTGGGTAAATATTGGACAGAACACATTAAAGTAACCCAGCAAGTTGGGTTACACATTTTAACCAGCAGATTGGGTTGCACAATGTAACCCAAATTCTGCTCATATAGAGGGTATGCGTTGACGTCAGTTTTTCCCATCGGAACACACCCCCTCAGCCGAACTGAGTGGCAAAAGAGCTGCTGCATGACTGGATTTAATAGGGATCCATGGATATTGACCAAGTGTGCCGCACATGTCCTGAAAAGTGAAGCCAAAGCGTCTTGATAGCACCCAGGTGGCTGGTCCCAGTATAGGTCATAAACCCACCCCCCTCTATGTATTCTAATGGGATGCAAGACAAAGTAAACAATTAAATTACACTTCAAATACATTTTTTCCAAAGATGGTTTCTGTCATTTTAGGTAGTTTTTATCACACTGATGTAAGTTAAAGTGTTCTTTTTTTTTTTTTTTTTTTTTAAGTTTGGTTTTTAGTTCGTTTTGTAGTTAGTTAGACGTCATGATTTACAGCTTCTTTGAGTGAAGTTGTCACTAAGGCACCCACTGACTTTTTTAGGGGATTTTTGGGAGGAGATTGGAGCTTTAGCTTTTCTAATTTTACCTCATTAATGGTTATTTCCATTTCCTTGCAGCAACTGCAATTGTTTTATATTTTATTTAGGCTATATACATTATTTAATTATATATATATATATATATATATATATATATATATATATATATATATATATATATATATATATACACATACATCTCGGGACCCAAGGTTTCCCAGCAGAATATTGCCCAAAGCATCACACTGCCTCCATCAGCTTGCCTTCTTCTCATAGTGCATCCTGGTGCCATGTGTTCCCCAGGTAAGCGACACACACGCACCCAGCCATCCACATGATGTAAAAGAAAACGTGATTCATCAGACCAGGCCACCTGCTCCGTGGTCCAGTTCTGATGCTTACATGCCCACTGTTCGCTCTTTCGGTGGTGGACAGGGGTCAAGATGGGCACCCTGACTGGTCTGCGGCTATGCAGCCCCATACGCAACAAACTGCGATGTCAGAACCAGCATTAACTTCTTGAGCAATTTGAGCTACAGTAGCTTGTCTGTTTGATTGGACCTTGGCCGTGGCCACCCATGACCCTGTCTCCGGTTCACCACTGTTCCTTCCTTGGAGCACTTTTGATAGATCCTGACCACTGCAGACCGGCAACACCCCACAAGAGCTGCAGTTTTGGAGATGCTCTGACTCAGTCATCTAGCCATCACAATTTGGCCCTTGTCAGACTAGCTCAAATCCTTACACTTGCCCATTTTTCCTGCTTCTAACACATCAACTTTGAGGACAAAATGTTCACTTGCTGCCTAATATATTCACATTCACATTTATTTGTATACTGCTTTTCACAATACACAGACAATGCATGCGTTTACATTACGATTTAAAGTGATTTGTCCACGTTATGCATTTCATCCCACCCACTAACAGATGCAGTGATGAAGAGATAATCAGTGTTATTCACTTCACCTGTCAGTGGTCATAATGTTATGCCTGATAGAGTGTATATGTAGGAAATGAATTGACATTAAACAGTCTATATCAAAGCAAGTTCATGAACAACACCATCAAATATTTAAAAAGTGACAGGAGCAAACTCGGTGAGCTTCTGGCATCTGTGGGAAGAAAAGACTGTTGGAACTGTCTATTCAACAGATGACACTATTTGTGTTTGCTGTGTTAATTAACAGCGTTATGTCCCCTCTGTCGGACATTACAGTCTCACTTTCTGTTCAGCGCGTGGCACAAGCATCTCTCCCATAATAATCAACAGAGATGTTCACACTGTACGGCAGTGGTAGCTGATTTTAACCCTGGGTGTGTCGAAATGTGTCGCAGCTGTTGTCATGACTTGTTTAACAGGAGATGATACTTCGATATGACCGCGTCGTGCCTCTCACTCGGTTTGCAACACAAGTGAACCTAGCAGACATGAAATCACAACATAATGTAATTGTAAAAAAAGTCAAAACTACAAATGTTTTTCGTCTCTACTGTAATTATTTCATACACAAACCTTAAAGTTAATAAAATCACCTCAGAAAGCACAGAAGACAAAATGATCGTTATCAATCCAGATTATTCCAGTTTGGTAAACCAGCAGTTGGTTACTATAGCCTGGGTAGTTTATGAGGGGGTGCATCATTTCTACTGTCAGTGAAATTTAACCCAGCAGCACAAAACTACCCAACACTTTGAAAATAACCCAACAAAATGACCCAACACTGTCAGAAGATTATCATATGATGTAGGGCCACTGTTTAGGAGCCACAACCACAATGTGTATAACAGAAGAGTACACACACACACACACACACACACACACACACACACACACACACACACACACACACGCGCATACTTAGGAGGTGCTATAATTGGACTCCATGAGGCTATGGGGTCTCAAACGTAGCAGGGCGACACTGAAGGTTCAGCCATAATTGCTTTTGGGACACTTTTTGCACGTCTCTTTATTGCCTTTGGTCAATCAGCCTAATGAGATTGATAAAGTCACTGTGATGTTAACAAATTAGCTTTTTTTTTTGTTCCAGCCCTCTACAGGCTCTGGCAGTTAGATAAATAAACATGAAATGGGTAAATGTGCAATAAACAGAACCTCTTTGTGATTCAATTTGACGAGGAAGCAGAAAATCTTTCTGAGCGGACTGAGGCTCTCAGTTGCAGTTCAAAATCCTCAATATAAAAAAGCAATTCCATTTGATCCAACATATGGGTTTTTTTGAGTCACTGACACTCAGACCGGCAATTTTCCCTGAAATGTTGTCTCAACAAGTCATCCGGAGAAACATTTTCATTGAACAAAGTTGCTGATTGTTAAGGAATCTCCAGGTCCCAACGTGCATTGCAGCATGCATAAATTATGCGGTTACTGATTTAGGATAATTACTTTGAAATAGTTTGCTGAGTTTATGCAGTTTTTTCTGTCATTATTTATGTGTTTTTTTAATTTTTTATTGAATGCTGTTTGTTAGGCCCTATTTACACTTGGCCACATAAATGTGTCTGCAAAATGAATATAAAAATCTGCTGCATTTTATTTTTATCAACCAATTTTGTCACACTTCCAATCACTTCCATGGCCACAGGTGTATAAATCAAGCACTAGGCATGGAGACGCTTCTACAAACATTTGTGAAAGAATGGGTTGCTCTCAGGAGCTCAGTGAACTCAAGCGTGGTACATGATAAGTCCATTCATGAAATTTCCTCACTACTAAATATTCCACCATCAACTGTTAGTGGTATTATAACAAAGTGAAAGCAATTGGGAACAACAGCAACTACGAAGTGATAGGCCACATAAAATCACAGAGCGGGGTCAGCGCATGCTGAGGTGTGTAGTACGCAGAAGTCACAAACTTTCTGCAGAGTCAATAGCTACAGACTTTACAAAACTTTGTGTGGCCTTCAGATTACAAGTGTAAAGATTGGTGGAGGGGGGATTATGGTGTGGGGTTGTTTTTCAGGGGTTAGGCTTGGCCTCTTAGTTCCAATGAAAGGAACACTTAATGCATCAGCAAACCAAGACATTTTGGACAATTCCATGCTCCCAACTTTGTGGGGACAGTTTGGGGATAGCTCCTTCCTGTTCCAACATGACTGCGCACCAGTGCACAAAGCAAGGTCCATAAAGACATGGATGAGCGAGTTTAGTGTGGAGGAACTTGACTGAACTTAGTTACATAACGACTAAGTGTTACGTGGTTTCTCCTGGGTATTCTCCTGTTTATTACTCTATTAAATGACTATTTTGTTAATCTTCGTACATTACTCTACAGCCAAAACCGTGACACAATGTTGTAAAGTTCATCAGTAAATCAATTCAGCAGCAAAGCAGCTCTACAGAAGACAATAGAATTATTATCCTGCTCAAGTCAGTTCAATGTTGATTCAGTTCAATGTCGATGTTGTAAAGTCCATCAATTACAACATTTATTTGAGCAGAAGACAATAGTGTCATTATTGATTCAATTCAGTTCAGTAAATGTCTGTGTTCCAAAGGTCATCAATTATGAAACAAAGAAGTCAATGAATGAATTCATTTCAAAACTAAGATAACAGTTTCTGACGGTCAGTTATGACAGTTGCTGCTGACAGAGTGATATGAGAAACAGCTCCACCCATGCTCTGCAATGATTTTTCATGTTTAAACTATGTAAGTATAGTCATGCATCATATCATATATTTGTTGTTTTGTATGCCAGATACTTTAGAGAAGGTCTGAGCTATGCAAATTGCATGCAGTTAGTGAATTTACTCAGTGTTACGTTGTACACTTAAGTGCATATCATCATATAATGTTAATTTATAGTGTGTCTGTCTAGCAGTCGAGTGTATTTGAAATTTCTGTTTCAATCCCAGTTACTGATAATATGTGAGGTAATGTTCAGTGAATATGTACAAATGCATTGAAATCATATTATATTCATTTATTTGTTCTAAAGACCACAACTATAAAAATTTCCATAACATTATCACATGCAACCATGCATCTGTGTGAGCACTAATGAAGCGATGTTAACAGAGAAACAGTGTTAATGGATATCACATACTGAAAATAAATAGAAATTCAAAGAAGATAAACTTACTCTGGTGCCTGATCCTTTAACTGAAATCATACTTCGCTTTGAAATCTGTTAACTTCAGTAAATGTTGGTAACATGGTTAACATTCATTAAAATGCATGTTTGAGCTGTTTTAACTCTTTTATCTTGCTCTGAGAGATCTTAAAATATGCCAGTGCCATTGCTTTGTTTGAAGATGCACACCAGTAATGTTTTTTATTTTTCTAAGGCACGTTTATAAAAGCTACTTATTAACTAAAGCCCAATCCTGACTTAATCTAAGCCCTGTCTGTGAAACCAGGCCTATGGTTCTTAAGACATGTATGTACACTTTTAAAAGTGCACTTTGTAATAATGTTGATAAATGATTATAATTGCGGTGTGTTATGTGTGAATATTTCAAGTTCATACATGTTATATATACTAAATTGCAACTTCATCATCACAAATATGTAATTGCAAATATATTTGAATACATGACATACACAATACAAGTATATTGTAGTTTATCATATGCTTGGCAATACATTCAGTATACTTTAACCATATATCAAAGAAAATCTAATTAATTATATATGAAGATGTACCTTACAAAATGGTTATTGTTCAACAAAATGTTGTTCCATTTACTCACCTTTAAGTTGTTCCAAACCTGTATGAATGTCTTTGTTCTGCTGAACACAAAAGAATATATTTTGAAGATTATGGTAACCAAACAGTTGATGGATTCCCATTGACTTCCATAGTATTTTCCCTCATACTATGGAAGTCAATGGGGTCCATCAACTGTTTGGTTACCATAATCTTCAAAATATATTTTGTGTTCAACAGAAGAGAAGTTCATTTTGGGTGAACTATGCCTTTAAGTAAACTATTTGCATTCAATATAAATGTAATCTATTTATTTAATTGTAAATAACATCCCAATTAAGTGCTCAAAAATATTACATTCAGTTCACACTTATACTCACCTAAAGGATTATTAGGAACACCTGTTCAATTTCTCATTAATGCAATTATCTAATCAACCAATCACATGACAGTTGTTTCAATGCATTTAGGGGTGTGGTCCTGGTCAAGACAATCTCCTGAACTCCAAACTGAATGTCAGAATGGGAAAGAAAGGTGATTTAAGCAGTTTTGAGCATGGCATGGTTGTTGGTGTCAGACGGGCCGGTCTGAGTATTTCACAATCTGCTCAGTTACTGGGATTTTCACACACAACCATTTCTAGGGTTTACAAAGAATGGTGTGAAAAGGGAAAAACATCCAGTATGCGGCAGTCCTGTGGGTGAAAATGCCTTGTTGATGCTAGAGGTCAGAGGAGAATGGGCCGACTGATTCAAGCTGATAGAAGAGCAACTTTGACTGAAATAACCACTTGTTACAACTGAGGTATGCAGCAAAGCATTTGTGAAGCCACAACACCTTGAGGTGGATGGGCTACAACAGCAGAAGACCCCACTCATCTACCACTACAAATTGGAAAAAGAGGCTACAATTTGCACAAGCTCACCAAAATTGGATAGTTGAAGACTGGAAAAATGTTGCCTGGTCTGATGAGTCTCGATTTCTGTTGAGACATTCAGATGGTAGAGTCAGAATTTGGCGTAAACAGAATGAGAACATGGATCCATCATGCCTTGTTACCACTGTGCAGGCTGGTGGTGGTGGTGTAATGGTGTGGGGGATGTTTTCTTGGCACACTTTAGGCCCCTTAGTGCCAATTGGGCATCGTTTAAATGCCACGGCCTACCTGAGCATTGTTTCTGACCATGTCCATCCCTTTATGACCACCATGTACCCATTCTCTGATGGCTACTTCCAGCAGGATAATGCACCATGTCACAAAGCTCGAATCATTTCAAATGGGTTTCTTGAACATGACAATGAGTTCACAGTACTAAAATGGCCCCTGTAGCGTATGGACGGTGCTCATAAATGATCAACAGACCAATACTTTGATTAGTTATAATGACTCAAACAAAGACCGGCGCCGTGAAGTCTACAGACTGACAGGTTAACGGTGCTAGAAGGACACAAACCATGCCTCGTGCAGCTCACCGTCATAAAACAGCCCCTCCCTCACACATACCAAAGGACATCCAAATAGATTATATGACTGTTAACTTAGTTATTCTTCATTTTAGGTGTACTGTTCCCTGTATGTATGCATGCTTTTTGTTATAACCATTTTAGATGTGTTTGATAGGTTAGAAACTTATAGCCAGTGAATGCTTAAGGAAGAATGGCGTCAATCCTCGCTGCCTTTAACTCTTGGGTTAGACTCCGTGCTTGGTCTCGAAATCTTTGTCTCGCAATTTGTAGGCCGGCTGGGTGTGTCGTGTGGTGCTATGATGCATCAGACTCTTTCTTTCATGCCAAAACCCCAAAGTCTGCGTACCAAAACCCCCAAGTCTGCCCCTCCATGAGAGCCATAAAACATGTTAATGAGGCGAGACCCAAGACAAAGGGAGATTTCCCGCTTCTGAGTTCCTTCGCTCTGATTGGCTGTTCCGACAAAAGAGACGTGTGCCCGTCATGGCCCTTTAAAAATGGGCCACAGACGCCTCTCTGGTCTCTTGTCTCTCTCTCTTCTCTCTTCTCTACTCTCCTCTTCCTCTTCGCCATCCTCCAACGGATCTCATCACACAAAGGAACCAAAGTTGAATTTCCTGCGGACTCCAAGGACCCACCCGGCAAGATCGAAACACGGACCGGATCGCGGAATTCCCCTAAACGCACGAGCTCACAACCAAGGAAACATATGCAAGTATCCCTTAAGCTGTCGTTATAAAGTTTTGAGCTTATACCAATAAGCTGGACTGATTCCTTGCTTGTGCTCAATAGTTGTGTCGATCGATCACCGTTGTCACCGCTCTCTCGCTCTCTCTCTCTCTCTCTCTCTCTCTCTCTCTCTCTCTCTCTCTCTCTCTCTCTCTCTTTCTCCCTCTCTCTCTCCTTCCTGCTTTCAGTTAATTTGTGTATGTTTGTTTATTGTTTGTTGATTTATTAAAATATATATATTCACACGTGATTGCGCTTGGTTTGCTCATACATAGGTCACTTTTACGGTGAACCGACCCTGTTACAAATTAAAAGAAAGATATTTCTCCTGGCCAGAGAAACGTTGTTTAAGAGTTATTAAAAGGTAGATATTTGGTGGACAATTATCCGTCCTTTGAACTCAATTCTAGAATCAAAGAAATTTCTAAAAGTTGAATTAAGCCATAGATATTAATAATTGTTTTAATCTGTTTTAATCAATTGTTAATATCAAAATTCCCCTCTGTGCGGATCTGTGCATGTTTGATTGTAACACGATTAAACGCATGCATAAATCCTGCACCATTTCCCCTGGGGCTCGATATTCGCTACACCCCCACAGTCACCAGATCTCAACCCAATAGAGCATCTTTGGGATGTGGTGGAACGGGAGCTTCGTGCCCTGGATGTGCATCCCACAAATCTCCATCAACTGCAAGATGCTATCCTATCAATATGGGCCAACATTTCTAAAGAATGCTTTCAGCACCTTGTTGAATCGGTGCCACGTAGAATTAAGGCAGTTCTGAAGGCAAAAGGGGGTCAAACACAGTATTAGTATGGTGTTCCTAATAATCCTTTAGGTGAATGTAAGTGTATTCCTTTGAAGTATATTATTTCCATAGTAAGTACACTCTGCTCTTTCATTCCAAATTATTGCCATATGGACATTACTTTAACAGCCACTTCTAACTGTAACATTGAAACACGAATTGTATTGTAAAACACAATTTACAATTAAACGTGAATCAAATTGAACTGAATATTAAGTCCAAGTAGCGTATATTACTTAGTTCTTTCTTGTGTATGTGTAAGTGCAACCGGAAAAAAAAACTTAGAGATCTTTTAACTAATTATCCCATTTTAATACATTTCTAAGCACCAAAGCTGAAATTATTTATAATATGGTCATGATTTTATTATGATAAAAATTTTCTTAAATTATATAATTTTAGTATTCAGTCCCTGTATTGCAAGGGCTGTTTACAGAGATGAAAAATGACTCCCACACATGTGAATAATTAAAATGATTATGTTTTCTAGAATAAAAAATAGTGCAACAGTTAAAGGATCATTATTATTCAGACTGAAAACCTAAAAAAATGGTAAAAAGAATATCTGTGAAAATTAGGACTAAAAGAATAGTGTACAGTACAGTACATCCCACCCAAACACCTAGAAAATGTCCCTGTAAGAGAATCATATTCTACAAAAGGACTTTAAACAAGTGGCAAATAGAGTTCAGTAGTTGGGATAAAGTTATACCAGACTTCAACAGTTCTATGTTATAATGATGTGTATAGTAGTGTGGCACGATGTATGGTATCACACAATAGAGGAATGGGTAGGCATGCCTGGTCTTTGTCAATGACCACTAACCCAGCAACACTCACCCAGTTGCTTTTTAGCCAAAATTCAAAGCCATGGTGCAAATCTAACAATGCTCACAAACCTTAAAACAGCATATCTACAGTGACGTTTGTTGGAGGAAGCATCATGCTGTGGGACGGCTTTTCATCAGCAGGGCAGGGACTCAACATTGGTGCTGCTGCTTAAACTAATAGTTCACCCACAATGAAAATTCTTTTATCATTTTCTCATTCCAAACCTAAAAAAAAAAAAAAAAAAAAAAAAAAAAAAAAAAAAAGGCATTCATCTTCAAATGAAGATGTTTTAATATTCTCTCATAATTTTTGGCCATCCCTTGAAGCTTAAAAAAGACATTCTAAAAGTACAGTATTTCCTGGAGGAAAAAGTCACACCAGGATCAAAATTGCATTTTGAGAGAAATTCTTTGTTTCATAATTGATGACCTTTGGAACACAGACATTTACTGAACTGAATTGAATCAATAATGACACTATTGTCTTCTGCTCAAATAAATGTTGGAATTGATGGACTTTGCAACATCGACATTGAACTGAATCAACATTGAACTGACTTGAGCAGGATAATAATTCTATTGTCTTCTGTAGAGCTGCTTTGCTGCTGAATTGATTTACTGATGAACTTTACAACATTGTGTCACGACTTCAAGCAACTCTTTCCCACCAGTCCTTACTTTGTACTGTCATCCAGTACCTCAGAGTTAAAATGTTACTTGAAGCTTTCGTAAATTTTTTAAATGAAACACCCAATTGTTGATGTTGTCAATGCATGAAATTCTAGAAAGAATGTTGGACTGCGTGGCATGGGGACGTAATGACGTGTGCCATTATTCGATCTATGTTCTATAACATGTAAAACAGGAACATGAACGGAATATTCTAAAAGCAACTCATGTAAACACCTGAATCAGAATATTGTCTTATTCAGATTCAGGTCAATAATTAGATTATTGCTGTCCATGTAAACGTAGTCAGTGACTACGTTTACATGTGCATCAATAATGTGATTATTTCTAATAATCAGAATAAGGTCTTAATCGCAGTAAGATGTTTACATGACATGAGCAGAACTCTTCACTCCAGTTTACAGGCAATTTTCATTATTTGGATTATTCGCTAATAAGCATGGTTATACCACACTCAGATACATATGCATATATTAGGGGAGAGCGGGGCACAACACTTTTTGACTTTCAAAGTCAAAGTCAAAGTCAGCTTTATTGTCAGTTCTGCCATACGTACAGTACATACATACAGAGAATTTAAATTCTATGACTCTCAGACCCTAGGTGCCTAACAACAACAAAACAATAACAATAACAACAAAAGTTTAACAGTAACAACAACAGAAGAAAGATTAAAAAAAGATGGATTAAGTGAATTATAGAGGTAAAGTGGCGATGGCAAATAGTGCAAACAAAAGTAACAATTTTCAGATTTTTCAGATCAATTTTCAACAATTTTTTAAGCAATTTCAGATTTGAGTCAGTGCAGGTATAAAATAAAATTATAAGAGTGTGTGCAAAAAAAGAGTCTGTAAGAGGGGAGACCAATTCCTCAGAGAGACAATATAATAAGGTAGATGAAGGGAGGAGAACTGGGGGGGGGTGATTCCCAGATCAGGTGCGTGGGTCAGAAGAGGGGAGGGTCGGCAGAGTCGGGAGGGAGTTCAGTGCCCTGACAGCTTGGGGAATGAAGCTGTCCTTCAGTCTGCTGGTCCTTGCTTGGAGACTGCGAAGCCTCCTCCCTGATGGCAGCAGACTGAAGAGGCTGAATGCTCTCGATGGTGCCTCTGTAGAAGGTGCGCATGATGGGGGCTGGGGCTCCGGCTCTTCTCAGCTTGCAGAGAAAGTAGAGTCACTGCTGTGCTTTCTTGGTCAGTGCTGTGGTGTTGGCGGTCCAGGAGAGGTCCTCTGTGATATGTACACCCAGAAATTTGGTGCTCCTCACCCTTTCCACGGTCACACCGTTGATGGTCAGAGGAGCGTGCTGGGTGTGCATTCTCCTGAAGTCAACAACAATCTCCTTCGTCTTCTCCACATTCAGGGAGAGATTGTTGTCGCCACACCACCTGGCCAGGCGGCTCACCTCGCTCCTGAAGTTCGTCTCATCATCGTTGCTAATGAGACCAACTACGGTCGTGTCGTCCGCAAACTTGATGAAGCGATTGCTGTTGTGTATGGGTGTACAGTCATGTGTCAGCAGAGTGAAAAGGAGGGGGCTCAACACACATCCCTGAGGGGCTCCAGTGTTCATGATGATGGAGCTGGATGAGTTACTGCCGACCGAACTGCCTGAGATCTTCCCGTCAGGAAGTCCAGCAACCAGTTGCACATCGATGTGCTGAGTCTCAGCTGTGACAGTTTTTGAGTGAGCTGTAGAGGGATGATTGTATTGAATGCTGAACTAAAGTCTATGAACAGCATTCTGACATAAGTGTCTTTATTTTCCAGGTGAGTGAGTGCTGAATGGACGGTGGTGGCGATGGCGTCATCGGTCGAGCGTTTAGACCGATATGCAAATTGGTAGGGGTCCAGGGAGGGGGGGAGGACAGACTTAATGTGGTGCATGACTAGCCGCTCAAAGCACTTCATAAGGATGGGGGTAAGTGCGACTGGACGGTAGTCGTTGAAGCAGGATGGAGATGATTTCTTAGGGACTGGAATGATGGTGGTTGCTTTGAAGCATGTGGGGACGACAGCTTGACCTGAAGACATCAGTGAGTTCCTCTGCACAGTCTCTCAATACACGTCCAGGAATGTTGTCAGGACCTGGAGCTTTGCGTGCGTTGACCCTGCTGAGGGATCTTCTCACGCTGTCCCTGGGCAGTGACAACATCAGGTCATCGGGAGGAGGTGGTGACTTCTGTGCAGTGGTGCTGTTGTGAGCTTCAAAGCGAGCAAAGAAAGTGTTCAGCTCATTCAGCAGGGGGGTGGAGCTGTCACATGTCCGTGCAGGGGGCTTATAATCTGTGATGGTCTGAATACCCTGCCACAGGCTCCTTGTGTCTCTGCTGTCGCTGAAACGATGGGCTATCCTCCTGGAGTACTGTCTCTTAGCCTTCCTGATGCCGCGTGACAGGTTGGCCCTTGCTGTCCTCAGGCCCACCTCATCTCCAGCTCTGAAGGCAGCGTTACGCACGCGCCTTCAGAAGTCTGTAGACATTTCCTGTCAGCCACGGTTTTTGGTTGGGCCAGACGGTGATGGTCTTTGTGACTGTTACATCCTCCATGCACTTGGTGATATAAGAAGTAACAGTCTCTGAGTACTCCTGGATGTCTGTGGTGTTGTGGTAGGTTGCAGCCTGTTTAAACATGTCCCAGTCAGTGGTGTCGAAGCAGTCTTGAAGAGCCTCTGATGACCCTTCAGGCCAGACTTGAATCTGCTTCTGGACTGGTTTGGTGGCTTTCACAAGTGGTCTGTATGCTGGCATTAACATAACAGTCATGTGATCTGAAGCACCAAGGTGGGGGAGGGGAAGGGCTTTGTAAGCTCCTCTCTGTGTAGTGTACACAAAGTCCAGAGTGTTTTTACCACGTGTTGGGAAGTCAATGTGTTGATGAATTTTTGGAAGCACACTCTTTAAGTCTGCATGGTTGAAATCTCCAGCCAAGATGAGAAAAGCATCTGGGTGGGCTGTCTGCTGATCACTGATGTGTTTATAAAGATTATTTAGTGCCTCACTCCTGTTGTTGTTGGAGCTGGGGGGGATGTATACAGCAACAAGTATAATAGCTGAATATTCCCGCGGTAGATAAAACGGCCGACATTTAATAATCATAAACTCCACCAGGGGTGAGCAGTGTTTGCAGACCACAACAGATTCAAGATTCAAGATTCAAGAGTTTTATTTGTCACATACACAGTTATATACAGAATATACAACCGGCAGTGAAATGTAAACAGGTCCGCTCCATGGACAGTGCAAATTCACAGTTAAAAACACAAGGAAGAAATTATAATAGAAATAGGATATAAAAAAAGTACTATCTATATATATATATATATATATATATATATATATATATATATATATATATATATATATATATATGTCTATATCTGTAGAATTATAAATAATCAAGTCAAGAGAAAAAAAAGGTAACAAATAAGGATAAAGTGGAATAAAATAATTGAAGTAGACTTTGCAGTGAGTAAACTGTAGACTTATAAATATGTGGTTAACAAATGTATAAAGAGTATAATGTGCAAACAGGTTTATGACAGGTTGTTACACAGTAACAACGAGAACAGAAAGTGCAGTGCAATGTCAGTGTATCGATGTTTATCCTGACGTGAAGTCACGTGATGTTAAGTGACTGAGTTCAGGAGTCTGATGGCCTGGGGAAGAAGCTCCTCCTGAGTCTCTCAGTTTTGGCCATCAGGTTTTCGGAAGCGCTACCAGATGGTAGCAGCGTGAAATGAGGGTTTGCAGGGTGATTAGAGTCCTTGATGATCTTGGTAGCTCTACCTTTGCAGCGTTTGGTGTAGACGTCCTGCAGAGACGGGAGAGCTGACCCTGAGATACGCCGGATAAGCGCACGACGACTTTTGCAGGGCTTTGCGGTCATGACAGGTGCTGTTCCCATACCACGCTGTGATGCACTGAGTTAAAACACTTTCTATCGCCCCTAAATAGAAAGTTTTCAGGATAGCTGGTGAAACCCTGAATTTCCTCAGCTGGCGCAGGTGGTACAGTCTTTGCCTGGCTTTTTCACCTGTGTCTGAATGTGAGCAGTCCAGGTCAGGTCCTCGGAGATGTTTACTCCCAGGTACTTGAAGCTGCTCACTCTCTCTACTGGTGACCCGCTGATCATGAGGGGGAGTATGTCCGTTGCTGTCTCTTCCTGAAGTCCACAATCATTTCTTTGGTCTTGCCAACATTCAGAGAGAGACAGTTGTCCTGGCACCATGCTGTTAGATGCTCCACCTCGTCCAAGTATGCCGCCTCATTGTTGTTGGAAATGAGGCCCAGGACAACAGTATCATCAGCAAATTTGATGATAGAGGTGGAGCTGTGTGTGGACAAACAGTCATGCGTGTAGAGAGAGTAGAGCAGGGGCTCAGGACACAGCCCTGTGGAGCTCCCACACTCAGGGTGATGGAGGTGGAGGTGGACTGGCCTATTCTCACCACCTGAGGCCTGCCAGTGAGGAAGTCCTCAATCCAGTGGCAGAGAGAAGGATTCAGGCCGAGATCCAGGAGTTTGGAGGTTAGCTTGGTGGGAACTATGGTGTTAAAGGCTGAGCTATAGTCAATAAATAGCAGTCTTACGTAGTTCCCACTTTTGCTGTCGATGTGAGTGAGGGAGGAGTGGAGGACATGAGAGATGGCATCTTCAGTCGATCTATTGGGACGATAGGCAAACTGAAGAGGGTCCAAAGTGTCAGGAATGAAGGCGCAAATGGTGTTTCAGCATCGCGTCACCACGCATCATTGGTGTAAACACAGAGTCCGCCGCCGCGGGTCTTACCTCCCTCGACGGGCACTCTGTCCGCCCGATGGCATGTGCGCTGATCGAGCTGAATGGCGTGGTCAATACAGTGTATACTTTTGTCTTGATTTACCCCAAAAGAATGGAAGTGAAATGTGACAACATGCCCCATAGGTGGGGTACATTGTAACATGACCAAATGACAGCTTAAAATGTTACCTGATATAATCAAAAAATATCCAAGACAAACTAAAATATTGTGTCAATAAAATACAATTATTAATTAAAAAAAAAGAAAAAAAAAAAGGCATTTTTTAATAATTAAAAATATACATTTTTGAGTTTGACAAACACGTCGTTAAACACAGCTATACAGCATAGTTAAAAACATAATAATAATGAATCATTTCTGAACATTGACTCTCAGTCTTTATTCACCCTTTTCTCATGGTTTCTCAATAGAATTCATAAACGTATAGACTATAATATCATAGTTCTAATAGGGGCTCATTGTAACACAGTGTGACAACATGCCCCGCCTGCACAACTGGGATTTAACCTCGGCTCATGTCTTCTGCTGTTAGATCAGCATTAAAGAACCATCTCAACTGTTAAATAACAGAAATAAGATTACAATAATATCAGATTTGTCTTATTTTAAATAAACACAAAAAACAGAGATGAAAAATAAACTTAAGTAAGAAATGTACTTTGCTATGGTTAAATGTTCAGTGATATCTTCCAAAGATTTCTTAATTTTGGCACAATTTTCTTCTTTAAATAATGTTAATATGGGAACTGGTAAATACACAAAGTTTTGTCATGCTGGCATGTGTGGAAAGTTTTAAACCGTGTTACCCCGCGTTAGGATGTGAGGGGAGGGAGCATGTAAACATAGTCAATGTCATGAATATGCTGGTGTTATGGATGATGCAGATTGTGAGTAGAGTATACAAGGGAAATAACATGCTAACACCATGTGGTGAGGTGGACGAGCGACACCAGTGAAGGACGAGAGAGGCCCAGGCCTGGACTTTATGTTGTGTTTTGTTTGTTTTATTATGTGTGTGCATGGCAGTCATCTGTGAGGGGCTGGCCGCGTTACTTTCGTTTTGTTTATTTATTTAGTCTTTTAAACGTTCGCTGGTTCCCGCCTCCTTCCCATATCAACAAACTGTATTACACACCACTTAACTGAAAGACGAGAACTAACAAAGAAACAGGAAGTGTACATACACAGAGATAACAAGGGAACATGAATGACAGGTGAACATAATCAGTAACTTAAGAAACTAACTAGGGCACGATGAAGACTAAGGGTGTGTCTCAATGCGCTCCCTAGCTCCAAAGCTCGTGAATCAGTATATCATCTACATGAATTTGATCACTGGTAAATCAAGTCAAGTCAAGTCAAGTCAAGTCACCTTTATTTATATAGCACTTTTAACTAGTCCAACTGTTTCAAAGCAGCTTCACAGTGTTAACTGGAAAATAATGCAACAGAATTTGTACAGCCGCTCTGGTGAAGACGGTGATGTTATCCAGCTAATGTCAATTATCATATAGTGTCAATGCGGGCAGATCGGTAATATAGTTGAAATTTAGGTGTCCCCAACTGAGCAAGCCAAAAGCCAGAGGCAACGGTGGCAAGGAACCAAAACTCCTTCAGGGTCAGAATGGAGAAAAAAACCTTGGGAGAAACCAGACTCAGTCGGGGTGCCAGTTCTCCTCTGGCCGACGAACAAACAGTGTATGATTATTTGGGAGTTTATTTGACACGTTCTCTGCAGACATTTCAGGGATGCATTGGTCATGTCCAGGCGCAGGTCCACCATCTGATCTGGATACGGCCCGGATCCGGCTGACTGCAGTAAACCTCGGGATAAACAGAGAGACTAACATTAGCGTAGATGCCATTCTTCTTATGATGTAACGAGTACATCAGGTGTTATGGGAAGTGTTCCCGGTTGACCTAGTTAATGCAACCTAACAATCATTTACTGATTTGAATAATAGAAATTGATAATGTTTTATGTGTAAGCCATAGTAAAGAGATGCGTAAGGACAGTAAAGGACACTGGCTCACTACACATTGGAACACTGATGACTCTATTTCCGGCGATGTGACACTGTCTTCATTAGAACACCATTACTGGTGTTTATGAACAACAGCAGAGCTGATATCTTTCTGACATTATTTTTAATGTTATTTAAAGAACATTATGATAAATACTTTGCTTGTTACATTTACATGCTACATTTCAGCCGTAAATAAATTATAAATGTTTGCTAGATTGTGTTCATTATCTGTCAAACGATGTGTGTTTATGCTGAAATATAATAAAGGTTTCTATTTTGTAAAACACATATCACGTGTCGTGTCAGGCACTGATGTTGGACGAGAAGGCCTGGCTCACAGTCTCCACTCTAATTCATCCTAAGGGTGTTCTATCGGGTTGAGGTCAGGACACCAAACTTTACACTTTGCACAATGCAGTCAGGCAAGTCCTGTTCTCCTGGCAACCGCCAAACCCAGACTCATCCATCGGATTGCCAGACAGAGAAACGTGATTGGTCACTCCAGAGAACACGTCTCCATTGCTCTAGAGTCCAGTGGCGCCGTGCTTTACACCACTGCATCCCACGCTTTACATTGTACTTGGTGATGTAAGGCTTGGCATGAAGCTCTCTACACCCTGTTCTTGAGCTCATCTGAAGGCCACATGAAGTTTGGAGGTCTGTAGCTATTGACTCTGCAGAAAATTGGAGACTTCTGCGCACTGTGCACCTCAGCATGCACTGACCCCGCTCTGTGATTTTACGTGGCCTACCACTTTGTGGCTGAGTTGCTGTTGTTCCCAATTGCTTCCACTTTGTTATAATACCACTAACAGTTGAGCGTGGAATATTTAGTAGTGAGGAAATTTCACGAATTGACTTATTGCACAAGGTGGGAACCTATCACGGTACCACGCTTGAGTTCACTGAGCTCCTGAGAGAGACCCATTCTTTCACAAATGTTTGTAGAAGCGTCTGCATGCCTTGGTGCTTGATTTATACACCTGTGGCCGTGGAAGTGGTTGGAACACCTGAATTCAGTGATTGTGTATATCATATGACCCTATAAATACTTCTGGCATTTCTTTCGCTGTTTTTGACGGTTATCGTTGTGTTGCGAAAAACATTTTGAAATCCGAGCAGCTGCTAGACTGAGATGCATCTGTAAAAATCTGATTGGAATTGCTTTTCAAACCACCTCCATATGAGTTTTGAATCAGATTTTTTTTTGCTCTCCAAACTCTTGGAGAAAACCAGAGTTTTGCTTGCAGTCTAAATATAGCCCAAGACACATTAACAAAAACACACCGAAACAAGGCAGAACCCTGACATGCACCAGTGTATAAATTATTATGTTAAAAAATTATGTAATATACCGGAAAATAAAACTTTTATAAACACTTTAAACATGTATTTTAATTCCCCTCCCCCCAACAAGCCCTTTAAATGGTATTCAGAACAGGAATGTATAATATAAGTATAAAACAAACATTAATTATAGTGGCATATGGCATTCATACAAACAACATTTATTATAAACCCCAGCCTTAACAAATTCATTTAAAGTACTGAAACTACCGGCATGTGGGAAATGCGTTTTACAAATAAACTTGGGCTCACGTACATTATATAAGTTGCTTTGAAATATGGAATATTGGAATAAGTTGCAGTACGTTTCAGTGTAACTTAAAATATGATAATCCATATGAATCAAGCAGTTTAATCTGCCGTTTACCATATTTTGTACCATCAATAGCATTGGAAAGATTTCTGTGATTTGATTACATATACATTGGGCCAATACCACATTCTGGGACTGTATAAAGTCCTATATTAAGAGACAAACCAAAACCATGACATAAAGCAGACTAGATGTTAAATGCTCCCAAGTGGTGCTT
Source organism: Paracanthobrama guichenoti (assembly GCA_018749465.1). Taxonomy (NCBI): domain Eukaryota; kingdom Metazoa; phylum Chordata; class Actinopteri; order Cypriniformes; family Gobionidae; genus Paracanthobrama; species Paracanthobrama guichenoti. Next base: position 28,162,319 of record CM031963.1, read on the forward strand.
TTGCTTTAAGACTGATTGCCAAAGCAAAGATTAATGGTATACACACCGGATCCTAGTGGACATTTCCCATAAACAATGTTCTCATATTCCTGTCAGGGCAGTTCTTATACATTAGGATATACTGCTTCAATCATTCAGTAGTGCTTGTTCTGTTCTCAGACTTTAAAGTAGAAGATATCCATAGATTTAGATGAGCTTTCCTCTGAGTTACAAAAAGCTCAAACCTCCTGGTGTAAAACTGACAGCTTATGAGGCCTCATTTCAAATGATGGGATATTAGAATTGCTGTGTTGTTATCTTCACTCAGTATCAGTCTATTCAAATAAAACATGATAAATGCAACAGTGTAATTATAGTCTAAAATATGCATCAAACTGAATGTTCCCTTTACTAAAGCATATATTTGCTAAGGATAAGTCAGAAGAAACTGAACTTGAGTAAAAAATTTAAGATATCTCACCACTCTCCAGCTTCAGCTGTCAACAGAATAAACTTCTCAGATGAGTGGTGAAACTCATCTCAGTGGATGTGCAAGCAGACATGCAGTACTCTAGCAAACTTAATGACTAAAATATTCTTAGACATACAGAATACGCAACTCCATCATCTTGACATAACATCATACACACACACACACACACACACACACACACACACACACACACACACACACACACACACACACACACACACACACACACACACACACCAGGGATGTGATGGTACACAAAACTGACGGTTCGGTACGTCAGTTTTGTAAAATTGCTTTTTATTAATTTTTATTTAACAGTGGTTTACTGAAAAAATTGTGTCTGTCTTTAAATGAATTCAATTATAACTAAAAGTTTCCTAAAGATAATGCTGTAAACTATAGGGAGCCCTTACACATTACTATAATATTAAAGGTTCCCTGTCGAGGGAACTCAAACTGCGTCTAAGACACTTTGGGGACACTCCCTAAGCAATATCGTCTCTGAAGCCTGAATGAAATCACGTCCAATTCTGATTGGTGTTGCGTCATGACGTAGTATGTGACGGCATACACGGAAGTTACAAAAGGGAAGCCAGCACATATTACAAACAGCTTTCGCTCTTCAGCAAGGCGCTCTCTGTTTCTGTCTGTCTATTTGGTTGTTTGTCCCGTAGGAAACTATATATATATATATATATATATATATATATGTATATATTCAGAGTATCGGACTCTGAGGAGTTAGAAGCGTTGGGTATCGAGGCGGGTGGCGTGGAGAGCTCGTCGCTTCACGCACACCGCTCAAGAGGAGCTGGTAGAGGTGCTGACCCTAGTTATATGGAAGAAACCTTGGTTTCTGTCCCAAGGGCCAGTATTGGGAGCATTTTGTTGCAGGGAATCCATTTCAACAGACGCCTCCCTTACTGGTTGGGGCGCGGTCATGGACGGCCGCTTTGTGAGAGGTCTGTGGGAAGCCCAGCATTCTTCCTGGCACATAAACTGCCTGGAGATGCTGGCAGTGTTCTTACGGATCTCCGTGGCCGCCATGTCCAGATACGCTCCGACAATACGTCGGTAGTCGCGTATATGAATCATCGGGGGGTCTGAGGTCGCGCCCTCTATGCAGACTGGCACAACAGATCCTCCTGTGGTCCCAGGGGAAACTGTCGTCTCTCAGAGTGATGTATATCCCAGGGGATCAAAACCAGGGAGCAGACGTCATGTCAAGGCAGGGGCTGAGGCCAGGGAAATGGCGCATTCACCCCGAGCTGGTGGAGGCCTTGTGCGAGAGGTTCGGCCCACTGGAAGTGGATCTTTTTGTGTCTCGAGAGACGTCCCACTGTCCACTGTGGTTTTCCCTCATGCATCCAGCCCCGCTGGGGTTGGATGCCATGGTACAGACGTGGCCAAGGCGGCGTCTGTACGCTTTTCCCCCGATCGCTCTGCTCCCGGGAGTTCTGGAGCGTGTCCGCCGGGAGGGCATCAGCCTTCTCTTAGTAGCTCCCCGGTGGCCGACCCGAGTATGGTTCTCAGACAGCGTGGCTCTGCTGGCAGATCCCCCGTGGCAGGTCCCTCTGAGGAGGGATCTGCTGTCTCAGGCAGGGGGCACAATATTCCACCCCCGGCCAGAGCTGTGGAACCTCTGGGTCTGGCCCCTGAGGAGGCCCGGTACCTAGAGGCTGGCCTGTTGGCAGATGTTATTGAGACCTTACAGCCTCAAGTGGAATGTGTTTGCCACTTGGTGTAGAGAGTGTGAGGTGGACCCAGTTAACTGCCCGGTGGCTTCAGTGCTGGAATTCCTCCAAGATCGCTTCTCTGCGGGTCTTACCCCGTCCACACTCAAGGTGTATGTGGCTGCCATTGGGGCTTTCCACACTCCTGTGAGTGATGGGCCTCTGGGGAAGCACCATCTGGTTGTACGTTTCCTCCGTGGGGCTCGGAGGATGAGGCCTGCGACTCGCTCCAGAGTTCCAACCTGGGATCTGGCAGTGGTGTTCGAGGGGTTGGCTGAGGCCCCCTTCGAACCACTGGAGTCGGCTGAGGCAAAGAACCTGACCCTTAAGGTGGCCTTTCTCCTGGCTATCACTTCTCTGAGGAGAGTGGGGGACCTTCAGGCCTTCAGGCCTTGGCGGTTATGCCAACTTGCCTGGAGTTTGCCCCTGGCGGAGTTAAGGCCATCTTACATCCAAGACTGGGCTATGTGCCCAAGGTGCCATCGAGTACGGCACGGTCAGTGGTTCTTTCAGGCATTCCATCCTCCGCCCCACGTGACGGCAGAAGAAGGGAGAATTCACCTGCTCTGCCCTGTCAGGCATGGCGTCCTCTGTTACCCTCCTTTCTGGAGTTCCACTTCACAATCTAATTATAAAATTATGTTTTTTTCTCCAATTTGTTGTTGAAACATAATCATGCATACAGATTTTCATGACAGATTTATTTAAACAAATAAAACTTTAACTTTAAACTTTGTAACTTTGCTCTCTAGCGGTCAATAAACAGAACTGCATGCGTCTTTGCAGAAGAACATTGTAGCCAGAGCTACTTCTCTCTGTTTAAGTCTATGGCGAGTCACGCAGGGACTGTGCTCCTCCGCAGTGGTTCCTACCAGACCGGTCTGAAATAGTCCCAATATAAACACTTTTTATAAGTGTACCATAATGATTCAAGGTAAGACAAAAACACAGTTTGGAAAATGGATTCATGTTGTACATTGTCATATAATCTTTATAAATCTTGAACACAAAAAAAGTTACAGACAGCAGCTTTAAATAATCAAGACGTCACTAACAGGGTCGGTAGAATATAATGAATATAGGCTAATATAGGTCATATATTCAGTGAAAGAGTTTGTTTCTCTAGTGGACTAACAGCTGTGGACACTGAATGACTTCTGAGGTAAATGTGATGCTACGGGACATTGTTCTCAAGCTGTTTTATTGACGTCTTTCCGCAGTTGAAATACCGATTGAGCAAATACACGACATATGATGCGTTTCAGTGAGTTGTAATGTATCCTCAACACACCTTAAGATATTAATTCATGTTTATTCTTTAGGAAGAGATGATTGTGTTCATTGAACTGACGATCGCCGCCGCTTGAACTGACAGGCCTATACAGTGATCAGTCACGTCACATTAAAGAGCGTCAAAATAGTATTTATCGTTTGAATTTCATGATGAAATGGACTGAATACTTAATATGTTCGTGTGGGAGCTCAGATTGAAGTGTGTCCCGCTCTTAAAACAAGCCAACTGTTAACTGTTAAAGATTGCATTCGGAATCTTTACACACGTGCACCGTACCGGAAGCCCTGTACCGGTTCGGTACGCCTACATGATGCCTGCCATTATACCCCTAACACACACACATTTACATTTATGCATTTAGCAGATGTTTTATCCAAAGTGACTTACAAAAGTAAGAAGAACACAAGCAATCTGTCAAAGACAAACAATATCTAATACAATGCCAAGAGGAAGTAAGAGGAGAAATGTGTGCTGATGTGTGTGTGTGTGTGTGTGTGTGTGTGTGTGTGTGTGTGTGTGTGTGTGTGTGTGTGTGTGTGTGTGTGCATTGGTTTAAAGGGATCGTTCAACCAAAAATGAAAAATCCTTTATCAATTACTCACCCTCATGTCTTCCAAACCCATAAAGACTATATTTGGAACACAGTAACACTTTAGAATACTGTTCCGTCATTAATGAATAACTACAAAGGAACAAATGAGTAATGCATTATTAACACTCTAGTAACTACTATTACCTAACAAAAAAAACTCTGATTAATGAATTACCAAGTAATAGTGCTCATTTGAATGAGGTAGTTCACAATTAGTTAATCAATAACTACTATTTTTACACCTCCCAGAGGATACTAAGAATACTATATACTGTAGATTCATAATTAAAGTGAATAATGTATAATATAATTAATTCTAAAGTGAAGGTCATAGTAACCCACTATTAATGACTCAAGTATTACCAAATCCTTCAGAATGAATTACTAATGATTTGGATCAGTATTCTAAAGTGAAAAACATGATAACTCTCTACTCATTGTAAGCTTTTAATGTTTTTGTAAAGCACTAAGCACTATAGTAGTTATATAGTTTATCGTTTTATATAGTAAGCACTGTATATAGTAGTTCAAGCGCTTTTGTCACTCTATTGAAATGATAACGAGCGCCAGGCATTTGAATTTTATACAAGCGCAACATCATGTTTACAGTAAAAGCTCTGTGACGAAACTAGCTGAACCAGACTGAATAGCTCCGAGCATGTAAACTGAAGTGTTGAGGTAAACTATAGGCTGCCTACACGATGGCCGTAGCCAGCTATGAGGTCTCCGTGGTCCGGACCTCAGTATCTTTCCGAGGTGTAACTATTACATAATAAATGTTGTGAAATAATTAACTAATAGAGTATTAACACTACTTTAGTGCTGCAAGGTTATCTTCTCATATTTTCTGCTCTGCCTGCGGTCTGTCACCGACTCACCGCTCGTCAATGTCAAAATATTTGAGATGACCAATCAAATTAAAGTAGGCGGGCTTTATGCTCACAGAAGCTGCTGCGCAGGTTGCGCGAATGCTTCAGTAAACGGTGCGAGATGTAGCTAAACTAAACATTTCATATTTGACAGCTGTTTTAGAATAGAAATGTTAAACAATGAAAAGACTATCAGCAGAGCTCAGCTTTAGGAGAGGAGACTGAAAGAAAAAGAAAGAGATGATGAGAATGATGAAATGAGGAGAGAGCAGTTATGATAGATAATTACTGCCCACTAATATGGTTTTGAAAGCTATTTTTTAAATTTTCTTTTAGCCTTTAAACATACACTCACCTAAAGGATTATTAGGAACACCATACTAATACTGTGTTTGACCCCCTTTTGCCTTCAGAACTGCTTTAATTCTATGTGGCATTGATTCAACAAGGTGCTGAAAGCATTCTTTAGAAATGTTAGCCCATATTGATAGGATAGCATCTTGCAGTTGATGGAGATTTGTGGGATGCACATCCAGGGCACGAAGCTCCCGTTCCACCACATCCCAAAGATGCTCTATTGGGTTGAGATCTGGTGACTGTGGGGGCCATTTTAGTACAGTGAACTCATTGTCATGTTCAAGAAACCAATTTGAAGTGATTCAAGTTTTGTGACATGGTGCATTATCCTGCTGAAAGTAGCTGTAACAAATGTTCACTCGTATAAGGAAGAAGACAAGGGGGTCGGCTTTCTGGGACTCGTGGGTTCTCTTTATTTACTCCAATGTATTTTCCATCAAAACATAAAACAATAATCTCTTTATACTCCGTCGGTTTCGTCGGTTTTCCCTCCAGCAGTTCCTCTCTGCATGCTCCCTCGAGTCCCAGCTTCTCTTCTCGTCGTCACTTCCTGGGATGCTTAAATCCTGTCTCTCCACGCCAATCACTGAAACAAGACAGGTGATACTCCTTTGACCTTGATTCACTTACGTGCCGCTCGTTCCCTGACTCTCTCTCCTGTCACAGACTTCGCTAAACCACGCCCCCCTCGCCACATACCCCCACCGCCCGACTCAGGCCGGGGAGCCATCCGGCCTGCAGCCTCCCCATTTCTGGAAAGGAAGTCAGCCACAACCATCTGCACCCCTGGCCTGTGGATCACCTTGAACTTAAATGGCTGTAAAGCTAGATACCAACGGGTGATCCGCGCGTTGGTATCCTTCATACGGTGGAGCCACTGGAGAGGGGCGTGGTCCGAACAGAGAGTGAACTCCCTCCCCAGGAGATAATAGCGGAGGGTAAGAACGGCCCACCGAATCGCCAAACATTCTTTTTCAATGGTGCTGTACATCGTCTCTCTCTTTGAGAGCTTGCGACTGATGTACAGCACCGGCCGCTCCTCCCCCTCCCTCTCCTGGGTCAGTACTGCACCCAGCCCCCTGTCCGACGCGTCCGTCTGTAACATAAAAGGGAGAGAAAAATCAGGGGATTGCAAAAGCAGCCCGCCACATAAAGCAGCCTTCACCTGGGTAAAAGCCTGCTGGCATAGCTCTGACCACTGGATTGGATCTGGTGCTTCCTTTTTAGTGAGGTCCGTCAGTGGGCTAGTGAGGTCCGCATAATTAGGAACAAATCTCCTATAATATCCCGCTAGCCCAAGGAACTGCCTCACCTCCTTTTTGGTCTTGGGTCTCGGACAGGTTGCAACTGTGGCTGTCTTGTCAATTTGGGGACGCACCTGCCCATGACCCAAGTGGAAACCCAGATACCTAACCTCCACGCGCCCAATCGCACACTTCTTCGGGTTGGCAGTCAGCCCGGCCATTCTCAGCGACCTCAGGACGGCACACACGTGCTCCATATGCCGCTGCCAATCATTACTATAGATAATGATGTCATCCAAGTATGCAGCGGCATATGCAGCATGCGGCCGCAGAATTTTATCTATGAGCTGCTGAAACGTGGCCGGAGCCCCAAACAACCCGAAAGGAAGTGTAACAAATTGGTGTAATCCAAACGGCGTCGTAAAGGCTGTTTTTTCTTTAGAGAAAGGTGTTAAGGGGATCTGCCAATATCCCTTTGTCAAATCCAGTGTCGAATAAAAGCGAGCGGTGCCTAGCCGATCGAGCAACTCATCAACCCTTGGCATTGGATATGCGTCGAATTTCGACACAGCATTCACCTTGCGATAATCCACACAGAACCGAACTGAGCCGTCCGTTTTAGGGACTAAAACTATCGGGCTGGCCCAATCACTGTAGGATTCTTCTATTACTCCCATGTCCAGCATTGCCTCTAATTCTTCCTGAACCACTTTTTTCTTGTGCTCGGGTAATCTATATGGCCGACTGCGAACCACCACGCCCGGCTCTGTCTCGATATGGTGCTGGATGAGGTTCGTCCGACCGGGTACGGGCGAGAACACATCCGCAAATAGCTTCTGCAACTGGGCTATGTCAGTGAGCTGCAACGGCGAGAGATGATCTCCCCCTGGGGCCAGGGCGAGTGATGTACTTTTTGTGTTCACCTCTGGCCCGAGATCCTCCTCCCCGCTCACTGCCGTTGCCAACATCACTGACTCCGCCTCACTCCACTTCTTCAGGAGGTTAAGGTGGTATATTTGATGTGCCCGCTCCTATCCGACCGAATCACCTCATAATCGAGATTTCCTATTCGCCGTGTGACCACAAAGGGTCCCTGCCACTTGGCGAGCAATTTGGAGCTAGAAGTGGGGAGTAATACAAGCACTTTATCTCCCTGTGAAAATTCACGCAGTTTCGTTCCCCTGTTGTACAGCCGGCTTTGTTTGTCCTGAGCCTGTAACAAATTCTCCATGGATAGCCGCCCCAGTGTGTGGAGTTTTGTTCTCAAGTCCATGACATACTGAATTTCGTTTTTGCTTTGCGAAGGTCCGTCCTCCCAACCCTCTCTGAGAACGTCCAACACCCCACGGGGCTGACGTCTGTAGAGGAGTTCGAACGGGGAAAACCCGGTGGAGGCTTGCGGGACCTCGCGTACAGCGAACAACAGGGGTTCTAACCATTTATCCCAATTCTTGGCGTCTTCCTGTATGAACTTTCGGATCATTGTCTTCAAAGTGCGATTAAATCGTTCCACCAACCCATCCATCTGTGGGTGATAGACGCTGGTGCGGATCGATTTAATGCCCAATAATCCGTATAGTTTGCGTAGTGTACGTGACATAAACGCCGTGCCTTGATCAGTGAGGATCTCTTTCGGGATCCCCACTCGGAGATTAAACTAAACAAAGCCTCGGCAACACTTTTTGCGGAAATGCTACGGAGGGCAATTGCTTGGGTATATCGTGTTGCATAATCCACTAGGACCAATGCAAAACGATGCCCCCGTGCGGATCGCTCTAATGGTCCGATGAGGTCCATGCCAATTCTCTCGAAGGGGACCTGCATAAGCGGTAGAGGGCGCAATGGCGCTTTTGGAAAAGCCGGTGGATTCACCAACTGACATTCACGACACGACGCGCACCATCTGCGCACGTTCTCGTGAATGCCCGGCCAAAAAAACCGGACCATCAAACGATTCAGTGTGGCCGCTTGACCCAAATGACCAGCCATAGGATTGGAGTGAGCCGCCTGGAAAAGCATTTCCCGACGGCTTTTTGGAATCAACAACTGGGTCGTATCTTGTTTTGACTGAGTGTCCTGGGTCACTCGATACAACCTGTCTTTTAATATGGCAAAATAAGGATAAGAGAGTGGTTGTTCAGGATGGAGAACCTGTCCGTCGATCGATCGGACCTGTGCAAACGCATTTTTGAGCGACTCATCTTGGGACTGTTCCAGAGGAAAATCATCGCGGTCAGTTAGGATCCGCCTCCCTACACCACTCTGTTCCTCTGGAACAGTGCCCGATGGTCCCGGCTCAGACTCCCCAACTTGAACCACTGCTCTCTCTCCCGGCCCTCTTTTGTCCCAAGAGACATCCGCACACAAATACCTCAATAATTTACCAAATGCGGGCCAATTTGTACCCAAAATAAGCAGATGTCGAAGGCGCGGACTAACTGCCACCTTCACTTAATGTTTTTGTCCCCGGAATTGAATTATGACCGTCACCAGCGGATAACTCACCACATCCCCGTGCACACACCGTACCTTAACCAGGCGGCCTTTATCCAATGCCAATGATTGTATCAGGCTTTGGTGGATAGAGGTTTGGTTACACCCTGAATCCACCAATGCCGGATAGGTACCCCCCTGAATACTCACTGGTATTTGGTACATTCCGGCTTGATCGGGGGCAGCCTGTGGCGTGTCGGGGACCCAGATCAGTGTTCCTATCTCCATCACCGGACACCGATCTATAAAGTGGCCGGGTCCCCGCACCGCCAACAGGCCGGCCCAGACTTTCCCCCTGCCCCAGTGGCAGGAAGGGAATCAAGGGATTGGCGCGTGAGAAAGGGGATGGGACCGGAGGCTGGATGAGACCCGGAAGTCTCCCGTCCTCGGGAGGGCATCCATGATCCAGAGGCTCCGCCCTGGAGTTCGTCGAACCTCCCTCGGGGCGGGCCTCGTGATTGAACCCTCTCCTCTCGTCCGGGCGCTGGTACCGGTCGATGGGGCGAAGGAGGAGAGAGAGAGAGAAGCTGCGGTAGGAGTTCGCCGACCCCTGGGCACGCCACCAGTTGATCTTCCGCCAGCTCGATGGCTTTGTCCAGCGACGCCGGCCTGTGGCACTGGACCCATTGCGCGGTCTTCCTGGGCAACCGCGCAATAAACTGCTCCAGCGCCACTTTGTCGACGATCTGGTCGACTGTCGACTGGTCAGCCATCAGCCATCTGCGGCAGGCATCCCGGAGCTGCTGGGCCATCACAAAGGGCCGGGTGTTCTCCCCTAATGTCAGCGACCGAAACCGCTGACGATGTTGTTCGGGGGAGAGCCCGACCCGCTGGAGGATGGCCCGTCGCAGGTCGTCATAGACCAGGAGGTTCTGGACTGGCAGTTGTTGGGCCGCTATCTGCGCCTCACCCGATAACAAGGGAATGAGGCGCACCGGCCAGTCCAGTCGCTGCCACCCACATGCCTCCGCGGACCGCTCAAACAAATCCAAGAATGCTTCTGGATCGTCCTGCGGCCCCATCTTTGTGAGCTGCATGTGGGTGGTTTTGGCCGGGGGAACCCCCCGGTCGATGCAGCTCCGGACGAGCTCGCGGTCCTGCTGCTGGGCCAGGAAGAGCGCCTGGAAACGCCGCTCCTGCTCTTCCCGGATCTCCAGCATCGATTGATGTTGCTCCCGATGCAGGCCCGCGAGCGCCTGTATGACGTCCGCAAATGGCGTTGCTGGCGGTGTTTGCATGGCAGCGGCTCGGTCTTCTTCCTATCCCGGGTTTCGGCACCACTGTAACAAATGTTCACTCGTATAAGGAAGAAGACAAGGGGGTCGGCTTTCTGGGACTCGTGGGTTCTCTTTATTTACTCCAATGTATTTTCCATCAAAACATAAAACAATAATCTCTTTATACTCCGTCGGTTTCGTTGGTTTTCCCTCCAGCAGTTCCTCTCTGCATGCTCCCTCGAGTCCCAGCTTCTCTTCTCGTCGTCACTTCCTGGGCTGCTTAAATCCTGTCTCTCCACGCCAATCACTGAAACAAGACAGGTGATACTCCTTTGACCTTGATTCACTTACGTGCCGCTCGTTCCCTGACTCTCTCTCCTGTCACAGACTTTGCCCCCCTCGCCACAGTAGCCATCAGAGAATGGGTACATGGTGGTCATAAAGGGATGGACATGGTCAGAAACAATGCTCAGGTAGGCCGTGGCATTTAAACGATGCCCAATTGGCACTAAGGGGCCTAAAGTGTGCCAAGAAAACATCCCCCACACCATTACACCACCACCACCAGCCTGCACAGTGGTAACAAGGCATGATGGATCCATGTTCTCATTCTGTTTATGCCAAATTCTGACTCTACCATCTGAATGTCTCAACAGAAATCGAGACTCATCAGACCAGGCAACATTTTTCCAGTCTTCAACTATCCAATTTTGGTGAGCTTGTGCAAATTGTAGCCTCTTTTTCCTATTTGTAGTAGTAGATGAGTGGGGTCTTCTGCTGTTGTAGCCCATCCACCTCAAGGTTGTGCGTGTTGTGGCTTCACAAATGCTTTGCTGCATACCTTGGTTGTAACGAGTGGTTATTTCAGTCAAAGTTGCTCTTCTATCAGCTTGAATCAGTCGGCCCATTCTCCTCTGACCTCTAGCATCAACAAGGCATTTTCATCCACAGGACTGCCGCATACTGGATGTTTTTCCCTTTTCACACCATTCTTTGTAAACCCTAGAAATGGTTGTGCGTGAAAATCCCAGTAACTGAGCAGATTGTGAAATACTCAGACCGGCCCGTCTGGCACCAACAACCATGCTACGCTCAAAATTGCTTAAATCACCTTTCTTTCTCATTCTGACATTCAGTTTGGAGTTCAGGAGATTGTCTTGACCAGGACCACACCCCTAAATGCATTGAAGCAACTGTCATGTGATTAGTTGATTAGATAATTGCATTAATGAGAAATTGAACAGGTGTTCCTAATAATCCTTTAGGGGAGTGTATATAGATCAGAGAAATCAAAATTTTCTTGGGGGACAATTACACCATGCATCAACGGTATACAAAGTGATTGAGTAGAACTCATTGTTTGGTCTGAAAAAACAAACTAAGAGCAAATAGTATGAATACGCATAAGAAAATGAAATAACAACAACAGAGAGGACATTTGAAAAACATATCATTCTAGGTCTCGAAACGTCGTTACCTGACGTAACGTTGAACGTGACTGACTGAATGGGAACTCATTTTATTAGAAACCAATTAAAACCAGTATCATAATTAGTCTCATTTGATTTACCTTCTTCCACTAATTAAAACTATAAATAAAATAATTATGAAATATATAAAAAATATATATATGCCTACACTTTTATATGACCTTATAATTAAAAATAGACTGTAATAACATTGCTGTTTAATAAAACTATTCAAGTGTAAATTATATCATAATTTGAACTAAAACATACAAAATATGGTGGAATCTAAATATAGGCCCAATAGGCACAATATACCCTTTGTCGCATGACGTCCACTGGAGTGGACAGATGTATTTTCTGTCACAGAAAAAAAAAAAATGTACAAGAAAAATATTATTAAAATCAGGATAAAAGGATTTGTTACATCTTATTTAGCTGAAAAATATGTTTTGTTCCTGTCTGGTTATCTGAGAATAAAAGGATTTAACACTTATTCCTGAGGTTCTTGGTGCATCTCCTCTTTCCTGCCCCATTTTGAATGTATGATGCAATATCTCAAAACAACAAAGATTTACAAAGACAATAATTAAATGGAATTGCACACTTTGGGGGTTCGCCACTTGGTGGTTGGACATGGTACTAAAACTTAAATGGTTCAAAATGACTGTATGAAAGAGTTTTTTGTTAGGTAATAGTAGTTACTAGAGTGTTAATAATGCATTACTCATTTGTTCCTGTGTAGTTATTCATTAATGATGGAACAGTATTCTAAAGTGTTACCTGGAACACAAATAAAGATATTTTTTTATGAAATCAGAGAGATTTCTTTATGTACGTTTGCTGATCAATGTTTCAATGTGAACAAAAGCCTAAATTAAATCTATTCATCATATAAAGCAATTAAGACTTGGATTAAATCTCTATATTCATATGGATTTCTTTTACATATTTCTTTATGTGCATTTATACAGTGTTGGGGAGTAACTAGTTACATGTAACTGAGTTACGTTATTTAATTACAAAATAAATGTAACTGTAATCCGTTACAGCTACTGAGAATAAAATGTGTAATTAAATTACAGTTATGAAAATGTTAACAGTTACAAAGGGGGTGACATCTGAATATTTTCTGTAAAAAGCTAGGATATGTTGAATAATATTCAATTGTTGTTTTGCCTGTTTTTGATGAGCATGACGCCTCCTGCCATTTAAAGGCTGTTTAGCAAAGAAAAGCTATTTTGATGCTCTCTTTTGAATTTTGCCAATTACATCAGTCACATCACCACTGAAAGCTTTAGGCTACAACCTGTCTGAGAGTTGCCATCATGGCAAGTTCAAGATTCAAGATTCAAGAGTTTTATTTGTCACATACACAGTTATATACAGAATATACAACCGGCAGTGAAATGTAAACAGGTCCGCTCCATGGACAGTGCAAATTCACAGTTAAAAACACAAGGAGGAAATTATAATAGAAATAGGATAAAAGTGATACAAATCCTTCCAATGCTGGAAATTTAAAAATAATTTCATCCAGAAATCAGAAAAGGGCGCTAATATAACAGTTCAGTGCAAAATATTTTTGCCAACTATTAAAATGCATACTATTAGTTTGTCCCATTTTGACTTGCAAAATAGGGCTTTTTAATTACTAACACAACAATTGGCCTTTGAGTCTAAACAATATTTTAGGTAGAATATAACTTTATTCAAAAATGCATGTTATGACAGCTACACTGTTGGGTCTGTTTGGGTTGCCAGTGAGTATGAAACTAGAATCTGATCTCTGCTTCTGTTAGTGAGAAATCAATATTAGGTCTTATATGGTATAATGTTTTCACTTCACACACACATAGTGATAAAAAGAGTAGTATGCTGATTTGTTTATATCAGTAAGAAGTATTTTACTATAGTATAATGATCTAGAATTGTGTTTTCTCTTATAACTAAATATAACTATCTCTGTATTTTAGAGGTTAAATGATTGAACATGATAAACAGTTGAAAACATGCATTAGAAATGTAGAAGTAATCAAATGTAATCCGTTACATTAATAAAGTAATTGAAATAGTTATACTACTTATTACATTTTAAATAGGGTAACTTGTAATCTGTAACCTATTTCCATAGTATTGTCCCAACACTGCATTTATAACATAACAGTTACATATTCAGAATATTTTAGTCATTAATAAGTTTCAGCTTAATGCATCACTTGATGCCTTGTATCTCATAACATGACTTTGTTGTTCACAATTACACCTGCATATCTGACAATATGAGTTTATTTCATATTTTAAGTTTACAATTCCCAACTCCAAGATTAAAGAACTGTAACTAACATTGTATCCACAAAGATTTCCAGACCATTTCCAACCTGCCTACCTTTTTTTTTTTTTTTTTTTTTTTTTCTTTGGACTTCCAATTATAGTAGTATAGTTTGGTTCATGTTGTAATTATGGTGAGTGATAGCCGGGTACCTATACACAAATCAACTCTATTTTCTGCTGGCCTTTACGTGTCGCCCTTGTGAATCATTCACGTCTCTATTTACATTCCTATGTAAGTGGTTTGATTTATGTTTACACCATCTGGTGCTCAGTTATGATAATGGCCTACTTTTCCACAACCTCCGTGTTTGTCTTGGAGTTCGGCACAAAACTTTCCTCCATCGCTGAACACATTCACATTCTGAATTGAGCTTTGCACTAGAGACCCATTTGCCTCAGTGAGTCAAAACTTGGAAATTGATTCTGATGCAGTTCACTGCCTCAGCATGTTGAGGTGAGATTTCAGTAAATTACACTTTAAAGCAATTTATCCCCTCTGAGCTCCTTTAATGAAACTGTTTCCTTCCAGTCACAGGGTGTAATTTATTACACAAACATAATTGTGTTTCCAAAAAGTCCTACAAAAATAACATCATTGCATATGGTAGTTTTCCCAATAAAACCTATTTGGTAAACTAATCTAATGTCTATGCAAGGGATTTTCAGTCTTCTTGATACCAAGTACCCCATAATATGATGATGGTGACTCCAGGGACCCTCTTCCTGAAAGACACATTTATACTGTGTGAGAAGAATATTAAGTGAGATATAAAGACAATGGGCCAGATTTACTAAACAGGGCAAATTAGCATGAGTGCACAATCCCATTTAAAGCACCGATGGGAGTGGAAAGTTCAGCACGTGATCTACTGACAATGTGCACATTGAAGAACATTTCCATAATTATCAACGCAATCTACCAAGAGCAGCACAAATTAGCATTTGGTTTAAAGGAACACGCAACTATTTTTTGAAAATAGGCTAATTTTCCAACTCTCCTAGAGTTAAACAGTTGAGTTTTACCGTTTTCAAATCCATTCAGCCAATCTCCGGGTCTGGTGGTAGCACTTTTAGCATAGCTTAGCATAGATCATTGAATTTGATTAGACCGTTAGCATCTTGCTCAAAAATATTTTTCCTATTTAAAACTTGACTCTTCTGTAGTTACATCATGTACTAAGACCGACTGAAAATGAAAGGTTGTGATTTTCTACAGCTTTTGAACTACACTCTCATTCCTGCATAATAATCAAGGAACTTTACTGCCGTATCCTGGGTGCAGTGCAATGATATTACGCAGTGCCTAAAAATAGGCTAACTTCCATCAACATAACCAACGTGACAACCTGCTTGCACAGGGAGCATGCCTTGTAACCATGGAGACATTTCTGAGAGACGATTCAGAAGATATTTACTTTGGTGCAGATCCTGAACCGTATCTATTTGAACTGGAATACACTGAAGATTAGGTTGTTACACTGGTTATGTTGACGGAAGTTAGCCGCTGCATAATATCATTGCATTTGCTGCACCCATGGTACGGCATCAAAGTTCCTTGATTATTACACATTCCTGAGGTAAAGAAAGTAATTTTTTTTTTTTTTTAAATGACCGCCTCAGCTGCTTCTCAACACTTTTAATTTTGTTTACATATTCATACAATAGAATATGCAAATGTTAGATTCAATGCCATAACCATTCATAAATAGTTTGTGTAATAATAACAATATGTATGAATACTCAAATGCATACGTAAACTCCTCCATGGCAGAGCCGTTTAAAATCTCTTCCAATGGCTCTGCTCCATCATTAGTTCAAACTGGTGATGTGATGTGATGTGCAGTGACAGTTGGGTGATTTTTCACCCTCCTGTATCAATGTTCCCTTATTTCCTACACCATTCGCAGTGCCCTTCGAACTGAACATGTTTGCTCCCTTTGGATTAGAATCTCACTTAAGATGGCGGAATAGCCTGTGAATCCCTGTATCTCCAGATTGTCAAGAATTCCCGCCCTGCCTCCCTCTCCCACCTCCTCAGTCTGTTCCTCAGCCCCACCATCACTGATGTCCTTCAGCCCCGCTGCTCTGCCCACATGCTGTGTGGATCCACCCCGGGTTCCTCAGTCCATCAGCTTCAGCCAGTGCAGAGGATCCCTTGTCGTTGCCGCCAGTCTCTGCACCCTGCACTCCACCGCAGCCAGTCGACACATCGGCTACGCCCTGGCTCCTCCCTCCCTCGGCTCCACCGGAAACCTCTGGCCATACGGCTTCTCCGGACTCCCTCGTTTCTCCGGCTCCGCCGTGGTCAGTCGTCGACCTGCCTGCACCTTCGGCTTCGTCTGGCTCCTCCTTCCCCTTCATCCTCGGTCCCACCGGCTCAGCTTCTGTCCTGCGGTCATCCGGCTCCACTTCGGACGCTCGTCGCCGCGGCTTCTCCTCTGTCTCCTGGGCCTCCAGTCTCATGTGGGCCCATCAACCCAGCAGCTCCTCCATTGTCTCCATCGGTGGCTGCTTCCTTGTCGGTTGTCCCCAGGGTGGTTTCCTCCATATCCACACCATGGTTCCTCCCGACTCTGCCCTGGGGCCTTGTCCTGGCTGGTCTCTGGTGCACCATCTGGCTCCTGCTCCAGGCTCCCCACTGGCTCCTCCCTCCTTCCATGCCCCCACAGACTTGTTCTTTCATATGGACTGTTTTTCTTTGTTTTGGACTCTGTGTTTTCTCCTGTTTGTTTCCTCACCCTCCTCCTGAGCCCCCACCCTCCCTCCTCAGATGGTCCCTTTATGGCGCGAGGACGTGCCTACTTGGGGGCAAAGGAGATAATGTTACATATCTAGTCTCTTTTGCTTGTCTTTGAGTTTGTTCCTTTGTTCAGTTTTCCCGCCATTGTCACCTGTGTCCAGTTAATTAGTAATGTCTAGCACCTGTGTCTTGTCAATTACCTCGTTTGCCTCTGTGTATTTAGTTCTCAGTGTTTCTTCAGTGTTTGTCTGTATACTGTCTACGTATACTGGTGTTTCTGAGTGTTCCCGAGTGTTCCCTGTGAGTTTGTTCATTAAAAGTTCCTGTTCCAAGTTCTCCTTCGCCTTCGTGAGTTTTGATACACCTAGTTTGTAAAATTTTTCATCTACATTCAAAAAAATATTATATATATATATATATATATATATATATATATATATATATATACATGTGTGTGGCTCAGGCAATAAGTGTGCATATATATGATTATCACTGTAATAAAATTAAAAATGACATAAAACACAATCCAGTCTCTTTTTGTTAAATGTCAGTTTGTGTAATCAATAATAGCCATTATAAAAGTATAAGTAAAAGGTATAAGAAGCTATACAAGAAATAAAGCAAACAATTCAGTCAAACATAAAAAGTCAGTGCTAGTAAGCTACAATGGTAAAGTTAAATAGCCTAAAAATATATAAATATTTGGCTGCTCTCAGCCAAAACGATTTGCCAGGGAACAATTTATAGATTCATGAGACCAAAGATTGCCCGATAGATCTACACAAGACGTATTATATCTCATGTTTAACCACTACAGAGACATCAGAGTCAGCGGCAGACGTCAGAAGGACTAGCCGAGGAAAGGCTGCTCTCAGCGGGGTTAATGAGCGCTGAGCGCCCGATGATTGACTGGATCTCACAACTCCGAAAACGTCAGATCACATTTTCAAATAGGTGGTATCTTTATAAATAAACCACAGATATGAGCTTTAAAAAAGTACATTCTTGCCTGAAAAAGTCTTAAAACTACATTTTGTGACACATTAACAGTAGTATTTTTAAATGCTGCAGGGTTTCTCATCTGCTATTGACGCTTGTTGGTTGGTGCGAGATGCATTCTGGGATACCTGTCTGTCTCAAGTCCGCACAAGTCACCTCTCGATGCATCCTTGATAAAAGGATCGGATCAAGGACACATCCGGGGATTTGAACTGTATTTGGCTAGATGTGAACTTTGAATTGGAACAGGACTTGGGCAGCAACTGATGACGTTTCACAAGTCCACAAGAACACAAATACAGACAAGAACGCATATTGAGAAACGGCCCATGTCTTGTGCTTCCCATTTCTTATGTGTCATGTTCTAATTGGTTGATAGTCTTGATTGTTCACAGGTGTTCCTTATGTCATTAGCCTTTGTGTATTCATGCCCTCATGTTGCCATTTGTGTATTGAAGTTTGAATGCTGTGCCATGTTCCAGGATTATGGTTTCTAATCAAGTTTCTAGTTCATGTTTATTCTGTGTTTTATTATTTGGGTTACCTCATGGTTTATGGTTTATTTAACCATGGTTTATTTCACGGTTTTGGATTATCACCATTATAATAAACTGCACTTGGGTCCTCTACATCATTGTTTTCATCTGCTTCCATGTCAGCATCATTACAACTGTAGTAAGTGTAAAGTAAGCAGACAAGGAAAGAAAATGTTCAAACTTGTCGGCTTAACAGCAGCGGCAACTCAGCACCACTCAGAAAATGTAAAAAAACTAGTTACAAATCTTATTACTAAAGACTTATGAAAAGATGTTATTTATAACCTGTTGCTCCATTGACCCTCAAAAAAGAATGAAGCTCAGATGACCCTTAACAACATAACCAGTTCATTGAAATGGGAGACCGGTAGTGTCCACTGAAATGGGTCACGGGCCCTTGATCTCAAATTAATTTCAGAGGCACTGCTGTAATTGCAAAGAGCTTGCTCAATACCCATAAGTCACAGTAATGAGATATATTACCATAATGAGAACATGAGACAGAGCGAAAGAGGGGGCAGAAATGAGGCAGGAAACTGTGATATGCCATATGCATCACATCATCATCTGTAAACAAACCCATGTTCATCTCTCAGAAAAATACAGAGCAGGTGCAGCTACAGCTGTTTGCGTTAAGGTACTCAAGTTAACTTACAGGGACAATGACATTTACAGCTTTCCTAAACCTAATTTCGGCATTGTTAGCAGGAGCACTTTAATAATGGTCATTTTTATTCTTCGCAGTAGTCCAAATCTATTGATTCCATTAATCAAAATATCTCTGATTCATTCACTGATTAATTTGATAAGATAAATCCTCACACCAGTAGGTTTTAATTTCATTCACCAAAAAGAGTAATTCAGATTTCAAACAAGTTTGGCTGCATCCGAATTCACATACTTTCTGAGTACACTGAAAAAATTGGTGTATGAATTACTTTTCAAGAAATTGCTAATCAATTTCACAAATAATTACAAAAGAAACTGCAAGTAACACATTGAATTAAACATGAGAAGACTGATAGTATTGTAAGACTGACAAATAATATTTTTATATTTTTTGTTTTTGTTTTATTTACACATTTGAAAATACTTTGGTTACACTTTATTTTAAGGTGATGTTATTACAGTGTAATTACACAAATAAGTACTGTGTAATATTAAGTAACTACATGTACTTACTTACTATAGGGTTAATATATATATATATATATATATATATATATATATATATATATATATATATATATATATATATATAAGTGTTGTTTCTTTCTTGGGTAACACTTTATTTTACAACCAACTTCCATTCCTAACCCTAACCCTATAGTAACTGTTACGAACAGAGGGACACGGAGAACAGGAGATGGAAGTAAAGGCAGTTTATTGAGTGTCCGGGATGAAAGCAGATAAAGTGTTCAGTCTGAGGAATGATAGGCAGGGTAACAGGGTTAGGACTCAGCGTCTTCAAGATGACGATAACACAGGAACCAGGGAGACGATGGAGACAGGAGGCGAGGACGAGGAGACACACTGGAGACGAGGAAGCAGGTAAGTAGCACGGGAGAGTCCTTGAGGTAAGTCAACAACCATGGGTAGTGTTAACGAGACCAGACAGTGACTGAGTGTGTGCGTGGGGCTTATGTGCAGGCAGTGATGAGGAAATGAGGTGCAGGTGTGCGTGATCAGTACTCGGGAATGGCTGGAGCCTGGCGTGCTTGTGACAGTAACACATAGTTAATTATTATTACTCAATACTTAAATGTATAATTACACTGTAACACGGAAACCTTAAAATAAAGTGTAACCATTGTCACGGTGTGTGTTGGTTTTGTTTCATGTTCATGTTTTTAAGTTTGTCATGTTCACTGTCATGGGGCCTATACCATGAAGCCGGTTTAGCTGGCTAGCCAGATATGTTTAAGCTCAGTTTGTGCCAATCCTGGGCTTTAGGTACCATTAAAGTGGTTTGGCTTTTAGCAGTGTTCATCTCCATCGTAACTTACGCACCATGGCTAACCTGCTCCAGGGCAGGTTATGTTCTGGATAAGAGATCTCAAACTGAAATTGGATCAATCAGCTGTGAGTAAAGTGACACACCTCTGATGCAATAAAGCCACTCCCTCTTTTTCTACTCCAAATTAAAGGTCACTACATAGCAAATGTTTTTTTAAAGACTAAAGCGTCTGACTTTTAACAATGCTAATAATAATAATAATTTTGAATGATTTAGATATCATTTAAGTAATTATTATACACTTAATCAATTACACATGTACATAAATCAAAATGGCGCCGCCAGGTTCGGTTGCCGTTCAGGTCGCTCCGCGAAGACTGTGCTTTTATTTACTATTTTACTTTCTTTTACTCTCAATTTTTACAAACTTATCAACTGTATTGCTCTGCTATGACAGCAAAACTCTTTTGGACATTGGTTACCTCTACACTGGACTGCTTCAGGACACTTTCGCCGATCCTCTGTGGCCATCTGAGATCCTTCGGAACGCCGAGTTGAACAATAGACAGACGAGTCAACGGCGAAGAATCAAGAAACACCATGGGAAACACACTGGGATACGCAACAGACTGAGGAAAAGGGCATTCAGCTCTCCTCTCCCGAGCATTCTGCTAGCAAATGTTCAATCCTTGGAGAATAAGATGGACGATCTTAGAGCCAGGATAAGTTTTCAACAGGACATGAGAGACTGTAACATCTTTTGTTTGTCCGAAACATGGCTCACGCCCGCGGTCCCGGACACAGCTGTGACGCCATCGGAGAACTTCTCTGTTTTTCGGATGGACAGAACAGCCGAGGCCGGTAAATCCAAAGGCGGTGGAGTATGCTTCATGGTCAACAAGAAATGGTGCGACCCCAGGAACATCACCATTCTCTCGCGGTCCTGCTCGCCTCATCTGGAACATTTAACAATCATTTGCCGCCCATTCTATCTGCCGAGGGAGTTTTCTGCGGTCGTCGCGACTGCTGTTTACATTCCACCGCAGGCAGACACAGGGCTGGCTTTATCTGGCCTTCATGATGTTGCCAGCGGGGTCATAAACAAACACCCCGACGCAGCGTACATTGTCGCGGGCGATTTTAACAAAGCAAACCTAAAGAAAGTCTTGCCAAACTTTCACCAGCACATCTCCTGTCCTACACGTGGAGCAGATGGTATTTCAGGCCGTGTTCTGCGGTCCTGTGCTGATCAGCTCGCCGGGTTGTTTACATCTATCTTCAATGAGTCCCTTGCTACATCTGTGGTCCCCACCTCCTTCAAAAAATCCACCATCATCCCTGTCCCTAAGAACAGTAAACCCTCTTGCCTAAATGACTATCGTCCAGTGGCTCTCACATCTATAGTCATGAAGGTCTTTGAGAGACTCATTAAAAACACCATTTGCTCCTTCATTCCTGACACTTTGGACCCTCTTCAGTTTGCCTATCGTCCCAATAGATCGACTGAAGATGCCATCTCTCATGTCCTCCACTCCTCCCTCACTCACATCGACAGCAAAAGTGGGAACTACGTAAGGCTGCTATTCATTGACTATAGCTCAGCCTTTAACACCATAGTTCCCATCAAGCTAACCTCCAAACTCCTGGATTTCGGCCTGAATCCTTCTCTCTGCCACTGGATTGAGGACTTCCTCACTGGCAGGCCTCAGGTGGTGAGAGTAGGCCAGTTCACCTCCACCTCCATCACCCTGAGTGTGGGAGCTCCACAGGGCTGTGTCCTGAGTCCCCTGGTCTACTCTCTCTACACGCATGACTGTTTGTCCACACACAGCTCCACCTCTATCATCAAATTTGCTGATGATACTGTTGTCCTGGGGCTCATTTCCAACAACAATGAGACGGCATACTTGGACGAGGTGGAGAATCTAACATCATGGTGCCAGGACAACTGTCTCTCTCTCAATGTTGGCAAGACCAAAGAAATGATTGTGGACTTCAGGAAGAGACAGCATCGGACATACTCCCCCCTCATGATCAGCGGGTCACCAGTAGAGAGAGTGAGCAGCTTCAAGTACCTGGGTGTAAACATCTCCGAGGACCTGACCTGGACTACTCACATTCAGACACAGGTGAAAAAAGCCAGGCAAAGACTGTACCACCTGCGCCAGCTGAGGAAATTCAGGGTTTCACCAGCTATCCTGAAAACTTTCTATTTAGGGGCGATAGAAAGTGTATTAACCCAGGCCATCAGACTCCTGAACTCAGTCACTTAACATCACGTGACCATCGATATACTGACATTGCACTGCACTTTCTGTTCTCGTTGTTATGGTGTAACAACCTGTTATAAACCTGTTTGCACATTATACTCTTATACATTTGTTAACCACATATTTATAAGTCTACAGTTTACTCACTGCACAGTTTACCTCACTTATTTTATTCCACTTCTTTATTCTTATTTTTTACTGTTTTCTCCTACTTGACTTGATTATTTATAATTCTACAGATATATATATATCTGTAGTTAGTTTTTTATCCTATTTCTATTATAATTTCCTCCTTGTGTTTTTAACTGTGAATTTGCACTGTCCATGGAGCGGACCTGTTTACATTTCACTGCCGGTTGTATATTCTGTATATAACTGTGTATGTGACAAATAAAACTCTTGAATCTTGTATTATTTTAGTTAATCAATCATTAATAGGCACTTTGTTAAAATTAATATTATTAGTCTATATAAAGGTCATACAAATAAGCTTTAAAATCAACAAATAAAGCTATAAAAATGACTACATGTGAGCTTAAATGTTCAATTCTCTCTATGTATCAACTAAACTAACTTCATAACTTTTACTTGCATTGATGTAGTAAGAGTTTCTTTAAGTTGTCCTCTTTCATAGATGGCTCTTTTCTTCTTGCTGTGTAAATTTGTTTAAATTCTTAATATTTTTCAATCATGTAATATTCTGCAGAAGAGGGAAATAAATCTTGCTGTTTCTCTGGCGAGAAGTGAATCTCAGTTCCACTGATCCACTGATCCATCCATCAGCATCATGGGACCAACAAAGCCTGACTAGATTGGTTTGGTTCTGTCAACTGAAAAACTAATCCTGTAACCCTGAGTTTGTTAAACTACCATCATGGTACAGGCCCATGTTCTCTGTCAGGTTTCCTGGTTTGTCATGTGATTCCAATGCCCTCATGTGTTGTGTCATGCTGTCATTGGTTCATTGTTTAATCATTGTTCTCAGGTGTCCCTTGTCTTGTCATTAGTCTTTGTGTATTTAAGCCCTCATGTTTGCCTCGTTCCCTTGTCTAGTATTGAATGTTACCTGTAACCATTGTTGGTGAGTGTCTGTTTATGAGTCAAGTCCATGTTCAAGCCAAGCCAAGCCTTGTTTTTTTTTTTTTTTTTTTTTAATGTTAAAATTTAAGTTAATGAAAAGACTACACTTGGGTTCTGCAACTTGCCTCCAGTGGACTAAATATGTTACAACCGTACTTCTTTTGAACAAGTAATTTCTTTGTTGTTGTCAAGGTCATGTTCTGTTCTTTTTAGCTTTCATTATATTTGCCTGAGTTTTAGGCAAATATATATAGGCTCAATACCAAGTACGGGAACTTTGGAGTTGCGTCCTTGGTAGTTCAGACTTGCCAAGTTCAACTCAGGAGAACGAACTCCCGAGGACGGGAGGACACAAGTCCGGTGATTCTGCAAATAGAACAGCAGCGTTCTTGATAGCGTCACTCGCTCTGGCTACTCTGGCTATCTCTGTGTATATTTTAGGCTACAATAAAATGAAATGCATCATAAAACCACTCTGCCTCTTTTCATTTCTATTAAAAAAAATCTTAATCTATTAATCATATAGAATGTGCATTAGTTGCTGATGCAGTAATCATTAATAAATGGTTTAGTTCTTCATGAGTCATACATTAACTCAAGATTATCTGTGCATTAGTTAAGCATGAATTAATGCATATTAGTGCACCCATATTGTAACATGTGGCAGGGTTGTGTTTTATATTTTGTTTAGTTATAAATATACATGCAGTGAAGATAATCAAGGTATGCGTTGCCTGAACCATATTTGTGTGGCTATTAATATGTTTAAGTAATATAGGAGTTGCTATTAATTAAATGTGTCATCATGTATTAATTCCCTAAAAACATATTAGGTAACACTTTATTTTAAGGGTCCAGAATGATGCATTAGTTAAGCATAATTATTGATTTTCTTGTTCACAATTATGCATTAGTTAAGCATGGACACAATAGTAATTAATGATTAACTTAACATTATAGCAAGGGCATATTAGCCATTATTTACAACTTAATAAGCCACATATTATTTTTGTGTAGTGATGTAACTGAACAATAAGCTAGTAATTATGTTTAATTACTGCTAATTTTGCCGTTATAAATTGCTAAAATAGTGTAATAAAGACAATTTGACCCCTATTCTAAAGTGAAAGTTTTATCCTCATTAATTATGGCACTTATTGAGTGATATTTAAGTTTATTGACCAGAATAAGCCAACAACTAACGTCCACATGACTATTAACTAATTGTTAAGTAATATGTCATTGTGGTTATGGGTTTTGAATTAATTTTGAATTAGTTAACAGTCATGTGCCTCAACAAGTAAAGTCATAACATAATGATACCTTTGCAAATCATTAGCTAATGATTTATTAAAGCAGACAACTGGAAGTTGAAATGCATGGCTTTGACCCATTGTGGTAATTAACACATTAATTTACATTAATTTACAGGGAATTAATACATTATGACACATTTAACTAATAACAATTTATTGATTATTTAATCTATTAATCACAGAATGTGCATTAGTTGCTGATGCAGTAATCATTAATAAATGGTTTAGTCATTCATTAACTCATGATTATCTGTGCATTAGTTAAGCATGACTTAATGCATATTAGTGCACCCGTATTGTTACGATTTGAGCTCTAAACAAGTACATTCTCGCCTGAAAAAGTCTTAAAACTACATTTCGTGACACAATAACAGTAGTATTTTTAAAATTACGTGGGTTTTCTCATCTGTTATTGACGCTTGTTGGTTGGTGTGGGATGCATTCTGGGATACCTGAAGTTCGCTCAAGTCACCTCTCGATGCATCCTGGATAAAAGGGTCGGATCAAGAACACATTCTGGGATTTGAACTGTACTCCCACATGAAAAAATACTATAGTATATTATAGTAAAATTACTCTAATAAATACTATAGTGTTTTTGAACCATACTGTAGTAAAGATACTACAGTAAATTGACGTAAAGTGTATTAAATACTATAATATGCTACAATTTGTGTATGTGACTTTTCATGGACTTGGTTGTTTGTGTGTGTGTGTGTGTGTACACACTAATTTGGGATTCAGAAGAATAGTTGAGTCAACTGTAACCTCAACAGAACGCACGTCACACCTCTATTGCATGTAATCATGTTTTATAGCTCAGAGACCCCGAACAGATCACAAGGGTTAAACAGGTCACCCAAAATATTTTTTCAAATACTCATGTCAATTAATAATTATTTTATAGCCTATTATTGATCAATTTGTCAATCCGTTGAAAAGGAAATGATTATCCTGTCACTGCGAGGGCTATCAGTAGGAGATAAAGACATGCAAATGTCAATTATTAATTATGATCACAAACTTGTATATTTTATATTATTGATCAAGAGGTGAATCCGTTGACCAGGCTACACATGACATGAGTTGTGGTCTCATTGGCACAAATTAATTTAGATCAGATTAGATCAGATTAGATAGAACTGTATTGATCCCAGATTGATTCCACTCTTGTATGTCACAGACTTCCGAAGCTTTGTTTGGTCACATGCTTTTTCAAACCGTATATCCTCTGCTCCACGATGATTTGTTAAATGTAGTCGTCTGACCACCAGATGTTGTTAATGTTGTTATTTAATACTGTATAATCCACATTATATTTTATTTGTAACGGCATTGTGAACTTTTGTAATGATATGTTTGGCCATTAACTTTTAAATGCATCATTATATATAAACTGCAAACACATGAGGGGAGTCTCCGCATGAAATACCCATGACTGGAAGATCAACGTGCTACTACAATTCTCTCCGATACGGCAGAAATTCAATTAAATTGAATGTGGAGGGTTTTAACTGTGACGATGATTGACAGGGCAGTTTAAAAGGTGACGGGATGCACGTAACTAAGCGGCAGAGCTGTCCGTTAAAGATGACGAAGTAGTATGTCCCAAATCTTGCATACTCTTCTGCTACACACTCAGTGTATTTTTGTGTAATACATTACACATGTAATACATACATATGTATTTTTCTTCACAAAAAGAGTACATATTTTAGGTCATGGTATTAGTAGGCGAATTTGGTGTAGATTGAGATGCTGATGGGGAAACAGGTGTAGGGGATGGCCAAGTGAGGGCAGGTGAGGGACAGGAGGGATGCTGGGAAATGTAGTATCTGGACTGTTGAAGATGGGCAGATGGAGAGCATATGTGACACATAGGCTGCATCCGAATCACATTACTTCCCTACTATATAGTGGGCGAAAAACAGTACATGACAAAAGTAGTATGTCTGAATTCACAGTACTCATAAAAAAGTAGGCAAAAAGTACCCGGATGACCTACATCTTCCTGATTCTGAAGTGTGCATACGATGGATACTTTACTATCCCATGAGGCCACGGGAGAGGATTTGTGAATGGCAGTGAAGTGACGCAACTGACGCTGGTAGGTTACATGATAATGAAAATGTGGCGAATGTAGTATGTCCAGATTATATTCATATGACACACATTAATACAATATAGAACATACTTTTTAGCGGCCATGAAGCAATTGGGTATTCAAAATAAGTACCTACTCAAGAGAGTATGTGATTTTGGAAGCAGCCAATCAATTAGGGATGTATTTGTTCAGCATGTCCAAACAATAAACTGCTCCCCTCACAGCTGGCTATTTTTTCATGCTGTAGTCTTTGAATTATGAGTAATTGAGAATGTTTCATTCACTTTAAAGTTTCGTTCAAAAACACTACTTTGTTCACCACAGAGAAGCCATTAAAGTCCTTCATCAGATTAGGAATGGAGGAACAAGAGCATAACTGAGAGGGAGCAAGTAATGTCAGTTCCTCTTGACGTAGAGGCAATTTGAGTCAGGCTGTGTCACGAGTGCTGATATAATGGAAATCTGCAGCCTATGGGCAACAGGAAGTTCATTTTATATAATGAAGACATCCAGAATGGCGATAGTGTTCAGGAAGAAGGCTATTCCTGTGAATTTTTTATTTAGTTATTTTGTTTGTCTGTAGCAGGAACCACACAAGCTTTTGTTTTATTATGTTATTTTCCAAACAAAGTATGCAGATAATTTCCCTTCATAAAACCAGGTCAAGCTGACGCACGGCTATGCTGTCACTGTCCTTCATATTTGATAAGCTCAAACTCTAGCTCCAGGCTTTAAACTTTATTTGTGGACAGGATGATCAAAATATAGGCTATAGGGTTAGGGTTTAATGTTAACTTTTATATTGCCGTTGTACTAATGGCACAATAAATTATCAATATATTTTCTGGAAAATATTTACTTTGCATTAAGTTGACAAGATTCAAGATTTCAAGATTCAAGTTTATTTGTCATTACACATGTACAAGTACAGTATAACGAAATGAAGTTTGGAGCAAGCCTCCGGGCCTCAGCCAACAAGACCAACTATTAGAGCTGCTCTGAAGACATAAACATACAATACTAAGTCATGGTATGAGTAAATTATATCATGGTAACAGTATAAATCACCATATAGTTATTTTTGCTAAAAATGCAATGAATAACTGTATTATATATATATATATATATATATATATATATATATATATATATATATATATATATATATATATTACATAATCATGTTGTAATGCCTGTCTTGATGAGTTTTCTTTATAGGGGACTTGGTGGACTATGCCAAAGTTACACAAGGAACACAGATTTTCAGAAGTGATGTAAACAGAAGTAGTCAATATAAAGTAGTCAGTAACACAGAGAATGAGTAAACATTGTTAATTTACATATACTACCAACATTGTAACAGTACAAACTGGGTTGAAAATCAGCAAAGTTACACTTTAAGAGTCTGGCTACTAATTATTGATCATATGTGAAACATTCTCTTTTAGTGCTTTTGTTCACTGAAATCAAATATTTGGCATTGGGACAGTGTTTCCCAGGCTTTATGTATGTGGCACTGTGCTGTTTGTTGGCTGTGACCAGAATTAGTTATGTTGTTGACTTTGTGTTTAAGGAAAATGCATGTACATGTATTCCTTAAGTATGATGAAATATAGATCTGGCTTGCTGTTGAGGGCAATTGATGATTGAAAAGTATCCTCTCACTTCTCCTTTAATGAGACTCCTGAGATCGCTTGTCTTTCTGTAATGTTTTGAGGGCAAATGGGAGAAACTTCATATGATCAAAGATCACTGTCTTGCTTAGTGGATTTACTCCATCAAATGAAGCCCACACAATGTTCTCTGGATATTGTTGCCACTGGCCTCCTTATTTAAGTTTTGAATGTTGTTGGTTTAGGTTTACTGTCAATAGTGAACTGCAGTTTATTAAGTGGTACCGTGCCATTCTGTTTTAAGCATTCCCAATCTGGATCCAGCAGTAATAATTAATTATCAGCTGATTTAAAAAAATAATAATAATAAAAAAATCCTAATGGGGAGAAACTTCA
Organism: Paracanthobrama guichenoti; assembly: GCA_018749465.1. Lineage (NCBI taxonomy): Eukaryota > Metazoa > Chordata > Actinopteri > Cypriniformes > Gobionidae > Paracanthobrama > Paracanthobrama guichenoti. The sequence continues at coordinate 28,191,401 of CM031963.1, forward strand.
TATGAATAAAGATTTAACTGTGAATATATTTATTAATGAAACTGAACAGAACAGGAGGGCACCAGGAGCCCAACCAAGTGAGGTGACAATGTGTATGGTGTGGACAAAACTTGCCCCGTACATGATTTTAAAACATAAGACGGTACCCAGATTTCAATAACAATAAGATTTCACTTCTACTGTTAATGACATTTAAGGCTACATGGTTTAAACCATGAGATGGATAGCCTGTTTGTTATTTTTATATGCCAAAAAGTGTTTTTTTAAATAAAATACAAATACCATACTTTCAATACAAAAAATCTAAATATAACAAATATGCTGTATGAAAATTTTAAAATAAAAGCCTCTTCCTAAAATGTACATCTTGAAAAAGGGGGGCCATCTTATATTCAGGGTCGTCTTATATGCGGAACAATAGTAGTCGTGTATGCTATCCTTCTGTGTGTTGATTAAAAGTCTTTGTTATTCGTTCATTCTGTCTCTTCTTGAATTTAGCTCACGCAACCACTGACACAAGTCACAATTTTGGACATCCCAAATAGTATTTATTTTAAGTAATAATTTGTGTTTAATATCTATAACTTTACAAAATCGTCAGCTTTTCAAGTACTAACCGTACATGAGGTACACTTAATCCTTACTCAAGAACAAGTTGAAAAAAGTGTTGAACATACATCAATAGCTTCCAGCTGTCTTTAAAAAAAAAAAACAATCAGGTAATATTTTATTAGGGTGTTTGTGAGTCTAGGAATAGGACCACAATCTGTGGAAATATTAAAAAGTCCAAATAGAGAAAGGCTTTGCACTTTGTGCTTTACTCGTATTCCAGATGGCCTCTATAAATGCTTCAAATGTCAGTTCCTTTGAAAATGGTGTTAAAGCTCTGCACGCACTTTAATTGTGTCTTTGTGAGGAAACACACAGGGGAAGTGGAAAAAAGACAAGCTGCAGGTGTTGTATGACCTAAAAGACTGCATGATTAAATATCAGAAGTCAGTTAAAGCTGCTAATGTAAAATAGATCTCGGTTCTCCTCAATAAGAATGCTAATAGACTAAAAGTCTTGTTCAGTACCATAAATACAGTGTTCAATCAACTACAAAAATACATTAAAAACTTAATTAACATTTAGCTAAATTAAATTTAACTAAATTAAAAGCTATTAACATTCTAGTACCTACAATAAACTCTGATTAACTAATTAAGTAATAGTGCTCAGTTAAATGTGGTAGTTCCTGTTAGCTAATCAATAACTACTTTTTCACACTTCTCAGATGACTACTAAGAACTATATTCATATTCAAAATAAACATAAATAATGCATAATGCATAATTAATTCTAAAGTGAAGGTCATAGTAACCCACTAGTAATGACTCTTGTATTACCAAATCCTTCAGAAGGAATGACTCATTATTTGGATCAGTATTCTAAAGTGCAAAACATGATAACTCACTAATATTGACTTAAGTCATTGTAAGATTTTGAGGTTTTGTAAGGTTTTGGATTGTAATGACTAAAGTGTTACTACATTCTTTTAATGAATTATGAACCTGTATATAGTAGTCCTCTGGGAGTTATGAAAAAAAAAGTTGTTACTGATTAGCTAATAGTGAACTACCACATTCGACTGAGCACTATTACTTACTATTTTAATCAGTTTCTTGTAGTTAATACTAGTTACTGGAGGGTTAATAATGTGTTACTAATTTGTTCCTGTGTGTTATTCATTAAAGATGGAACAGTATTCTAAAGTGCTACTGATTTGAAAAACAAAAACAAAACAAAAAAACACAAAAAAAAAAAACATTTTTACACAAAAAATAAGACTCTTTAAGCTAGTATCTCAACATCTGATCTTACTCAAGACTATATTAGCTCTACCCCAATAGTAGTCCACTGTCCCTGCCATTGATGGAACTTTCCATCATTTATGACACAACGCTTCCAGCAATCCATGTTTTCACTGTTATACAGTAGGGGCGCTGTTATGCATCTTCTGAAAGTGGACAGAATCTCCAGATCAAAACAAAGGTGAAGGAAAAGGTATAAAAAAAGCGATCGAAGCATTGCTTACACACATGTAAATTAATATTCCAATATTAGCAATGCATGGTTGATTTTTTTTTTTTTTATTAAGTTCCAGACATTGTGCGTTTGTTTGCTTTCATTTCACCACAGACTCATTTGTAAACGAGACTGGATTTGCAGACAGAATGAGATTAAAATACGATGCTGTGTCTTCTATATTGGATCCAACAGGAATGATGCAACACACTTGCAACACACAATTTATTTATTTTTTTTATGTGATAGTATTGCATTGTTACAGATTGTTTGATATCTACTGATTATGTGTATGGGTCTAACTAAAATAACATACCACGCTGTCACAGGCTGGAGTATCCCTTGTATTTGAGGTGTTGTTGATTCATTCTCCTGCAATTCGGGATCAGATTCAAACATGTATGGGCCAGGGCGTCCCGGGGCTAATGTTTTTTCCAGTCGGGCTGCCCGATGGTCTTAAATAGTGAAATAACATTCCTTTCTTGATGTGCATCATTCACTCTCTTGACTTGATATTTAACCATGCATACATCATAATTTCACAGAGGCGCGGCCTTCATGGCCTTATCAAGGTACCCACTGGCCCACCCCCAAATTGTTTTTGAGTGGAGCTATGGGGTCATGGCCTGGAACAGTTTCTGGACGCTGGTCAGTGGCTGGAGCCCTCTCTGGACTCAGGTCACAGACATGACTCTGGACATGGACAGGAGATGTAGCCTGGCTCTGGACATAGACAGGAGACGTAGCCCGGCTCTGGACGTGGACAGGAGACGTGGCTTGGCTCTGGACGTGGACAGGAGACGTGGCTTGGCTCTGGACATGGACAGAAGATGTGGCTTGACTCTGGACGTGGACAGGCTGTGCCAGGGCATGTATGACGTGAATGAAATCAGACTTGGCAGGCATGACGTGAATGAAATCAGACCTAGACAAATAATAGACCTCTGCCTTCCCCACCATGAAACTTGACTCGCATAGAAACAAAATAAAATCAATACACTGCCAAAAGGTGCAAGGATGTTCTTCCGAAGGCATATGAGTACAGCAAGATCACGGTCCAATCCAGAGCGAAAACAGGTTTTGTTTTTTGTTTTTTTATCTCGTCCCTGGGCAAATAATCCATAAAACATAAAATCCTTAACATAATCATCCAGGAGACGATTCCCCTGGCGTAAACAAAGCAGGGCAACCGCTGGTTTCATTGTAGACAGTCTAATATTCTGTAACATGTTTAGTCCACTGGAGGCAATTTGAAGTGATGAACCCAAGTGCAGTTTATTACAGCATGAACAAATACTAAACAAAACTAAGACTTGACTCATGAACTGACTTGAAAACAGACTAGACTAGACTAGACTAGACTAGACTAGACTAGACTAGACTAGACTAGACTAGACTAGACTAGACTAGACTAGACTAGACTAGACTAGACTAGACTAGACTAGACTAGACTCACCAACAGTGAGTTACAACATCACAATACTAGACAAGGGAACAAGGCAAACATGAGGGCTTAAATACACATGGATTAATGACTAGACAAGGGACACCTGAGAACAATGATTAAACAATGAACCAATGACAGCATGACACAACACATGGGGTCATGGGAATCACATGACAAACCAGGAAACAAGACAGTGAACATGGCAGTGAACATGATAAACTGAAAACATGAAACATGAACCTGAAACAACCAAACACACAGTGACAAGCTTGAAGCAAATTGGGTAAAAATAAGAGGGTGGTTTCAAAGCACATCCTGCTGCCAGTTGGTGGTGCTATGATTTTGACTCACAATAGTCACATCCATGTGAACAGCCTCCCACAATGAACACAATGAAGTTTCATCAAAATCCGTCAATGTATGCAACACACTTCCTGTTCCCCTTTTTTTCCAAAACAATTAATTGCCTTGCCACAGCCAAACCATTTGAGATATCAAAAATCCCCTCGCAGGGCTTGGATCCTAATTCACATTAACCTAGGTTAATAAATGTTGTTAAAGTATTGCTCATTGTTAGTTCTTGATACATAATGTATAAACTAAAATATTCAATCTTATTGTTTAAGTGTAATCTTTAATCCATCCGTGCCCAATCAGAAGATAGGTTCGCCTTCTCAATCATTCAAATTTATGACCAGGCAAATCTGACTCCATGGACAATTTGATCTTTATCTGCAACAAACAACAGCTTGAAGTTTAGTTTGATTTAATTTAGATCTTTGATTTCGTCACTTAATTTTATAAATACTGCTCTCCATGAACCAATTACAAAATTTAGTCATATATTACAGAGGATTAATAACTCTTTTTTTTAAGTGAGTCGCAAATTTATTGAGATTTTAGCATATAGTTTGTTAGTGATAGGACAATATTTGGCCGAGATACAACTATATGAAAATCTGATGCGAATCTGAGTAATGATTTATGAAAAATACAAATAAATCAAAATTAACATTTATTTTGAGAAGAATTACCATTAAAGTTGTCCATAAAATGAAAATAGTTTCAAAGAGTCATATCTGGCACAATACATACAGCGTGTGTGAGTGTCTCTTATGACACCGACACAACACTGCATGGGGCTTCTGTCTACTAGCCCTGCCACCCTAATACCCAGACCAGATTGTATATTTAACAGTAAGTCATTTACAAAATATCTTTTCAACCCTGGAACATGATCTTTACTTAATTTCCAAGATAAATGATATTCTGCATTCTGGCTTGATAAAGGGGGAGGAAAGGGAGGTCGAGAGGGGGAGAGGGTTTTGGTCAGGGCGGTGTTTTTCTCTGACTCAGATTGAGTTTTATTGTTTTAATGCAGGGTGTTGGATCTCAGCTTTTGTCTTAGCAGTAAACCGGTCCTTACAATAGAATCATTCAAATCAGGCAACAGGACATATTTTATCTGCAACAACATTGAATGTTTATAAATATGTCACCCTGAACCACAAAATTAGTCATATAATAATCTTTTTTTAATTTTTATTGAGATTTCCATATAGTTTGTTAGGATAGGACAATATTTGGCCGAGATACAACTATATGAAAATCTGAAATCTGAGGGTGCAAAAAAATCTAAATATTGAGAAAATTACCATTAAAGTTGTCCAAATGAAGTCCTTAGCAACGCATATTACTACTACTAATAATAATTGATATATTTACAGTAAGTCATTTACAAAAAATCTTCATGGAACATGATCTTTACTTAATTTCCTAGATTTTTGGCATGATTGCAAATTGCCACAAATATACCCGTACGCACAGGTATATTCGTGGCAATAGCCAACAATACATTGTATGGGTCAAAAGTAGTGATACCCAGGGCTACCCGTGCGAATAGCATGATTGCAAAACAGATATGTTTGGCCATTAACTATTAAATGACCCAGAACTGGTAGCGCAACATATTTCTTTTCACTCCAATATGGTAGGAAGAATTGTTGAATAGCGTATGTGAAATAAAATGTAGAGTTTGTGTAAAAAGATGATTGACAGGCCGTTGACAGGATGCATGTCACTATGCAACAAAGTGGTCGGTGGTTTCAAACGGTTTGGTAATTAATCCGACAGTGTTCATGTTTTTGTCTGTATTTGCATCCTACTACCAGCAGGCATTTACCAGCAACAAAGGCTGCTGGGAAATGCGAAGCCTATTCATCATCCCATTTGTTACATCATCTCGGGCTTTCGCACGTGCTCTCACAAGCTCTTGGGTCAAGAATTATCTCGTTCATTGGTGGGATAATCTTAACACAGCCTGTCATATCTCTCGTCCCCCATATGCTGGCGAGGCTTGACGGGGTGAGCGAGTGAATCACTCCAGCTGAGCCGAGTCAGTGCAGGAAGTGGCCGTGGCCTTGATGTTTGTATGTGAGGGGGAAGATCCTACTGACCCCAGATGGAGGACGGTTTTGGAGTCGTCTGTGGTTGATGCTACAGGACAGTTCTGCTCTACTGGTTCTTCCCCACAGCGAGTCCCTGGAGACGGCTGCGCTGCCTCTCTTCATGCGTACCACTGAGCTGCATGTTAACTGTTTCATGTTTCCTTGAGGAAGAGAAAAGGAATTGGAGAGTAAAAGAGACATCAACATGAAGATCTACATCAAAAGAGAATCATCAAGTCTTCAGTATGTTATATTCAACGCTCCACGGCAGTGGATGAAAAACACAGTACTTTTGGTGTTGCTAGAGACACATTCATTGCAATTTAATTTGTTCTCTGCCTTTAAACTCTATGCACAGTGGAATGCATTACTGTCATCCACGGTAACATCTAACATAACTGCCGACATTGTTGTCTGATTAAAAATTTGATTTTTGAACATTACTGCTGACAAAGTGCAAGTTTAGAGTACAACACAATCTATCGATCTGTTGGCAAGCATACTGCATACAGGACAACGCTGCATACTAAATACTAAAACTACAGCGATAACATTTCATTTCCAAAATTAGCAATCAAATAATGGGTCAAGGAAAATGTTTTATTAATTGTGGCTGATATTACTCCTGGTTTGGAAATGGGATTCTGGGATACACCATTCTTTGTGTGTGTAAATATTGGGAACAGCAGTGTTCTTGCGTCACTCAGCTCGCTCTGGCTCCGGTTATCTATATTTTAGGCAACAATAAAATGAAATATGTTATATAAAACTACTCTGCCTCTTTTCCTTTTCATCTAAAAGATCTTAAACATATTAATATGTGATTCAGACAATATGTGCATATATACTCTGATTATCTTCTGTAATAAAATGAAATATGACATAAAACACAACCCTGTCTCTTTTTGTTAAATGTCAGTTTTAATGATCAATAATAGCCATTATAAAAGTATAAGCAGACAATTTAGTCAAATGTACAAAGTCAGCACTTTAGTAGGGTACAATGGTAAAGCCTATATATAAAGTTATGATACTTCACTTTGCCCTCAGCCAAAACGATTTGCCAGGGAACAAATTATAGATTCATGAAACAAAGAACAAAGAACAAAGATCACCCATTATATATACAAAAGATGAATTATATCTCATGTTTAACCACTACAGAGACATCAGAGCCAGCGGCAAACGTCAGAAGGAGTAGCCGAGGAAAGGCTGCTCTCGGTGGGGTTAACGAGCGACCGGTGATTGACTGGATCTCACAACTACAAAAACGTCAGATCAAATTTTCAAATAGGTGCTATCTTTATCGATAAACCACATATTTGAGCTTTAAACAACTACATTCTCGCCTGAAAAACTGAATTTCGTGACACAATAACAGTTATGCAGGTTTTCTCATCCGCTGTTGATGCTTGTTGGTTGGTGCGAGATGCATTCTGGGATACCTGTCTGTCTCAGTTCCACTCAAGTCACTTCTTGATGCATCCTCGATAAAAGGGGTGGATCAAGGACACATCCGGGGATTTGAACTGTACTTGGCTAGATGTGAACTTTGAATTGGAACAGGACTTGGGTCATTTTTTGACAATGACTGGAGATTTTATGTGAACATGTAAGATCACTCACTATCCAGGGCCTTGATTGTTATATGAAAAAGTTACCTTTAATGGATGACTTGTACATGCTCACTCAATCGATGGACGATCTGACAGGATTACCTCTGGTTGAATGTCCTGACATATGTCCTGAATGTATACCTTGCATGTATAGGAAAGAGAAACTGAGGGCATATAAATCTTTAAATGCCTATAAGTATGTGCTGAATGGTCACGTAGAAGACGTAAAATACAAAGATTTAACAGATTAGTTTTGTGTCTGACAGATTAGTAGTTCTGCCTAGCCAGGGCAAAGGCCAGGAGATGACCGGCACTAAAAAGGTCTATACTGCATGTTTTAGCAAAGGTAGTGTCATAGTGAATGTGATTTCACCAGGTACAACATCTTTGTTGATCCTGGAACAGCATTCCAATCAACCAATCAGATTTGAAATAATAGTTTACAGTTGATGACAAGTTTAGGCTTAAAACTAGGGTTAGGTCTAAATCAGTGTTATTCATATAATTTCCCTCTGATTTTAGGGAAAAGTTATGGGCAGGGATAGGTTTAGGGGTAAGGATAGGGTTAGGACTAAATATTTGGACAGTAATGTTGTTCCAGGATCAACAAAATATGTTGTCTTACTTGGTAAAATCACTGTGACCATAGCAGATGTTGCGCTAACCGAAAATGTTCCGTCATTGGTGGAATATTTTTAGCAGTGATAGAAAAAACTGAAAGACATCATCATCATTTTGACATTACACTGAGGGTGATCTATAACTTGTAACTGTAATTCTCACCCCTGTCCTCTTGCTGACTATCAAGTTAATGATCAATGAATGGCCTTTCTGAGTTACGTGACATTGTTTACATGTTGTTTTATTGACGTCTTTCTGTGGTTGAAACACTGATTGATCGATTACATGAGAGACATGATACGGATTTCGGTAAGTTGGAGTTTCAACATATTTTCTGATGTTCATTCATGTTTCATTCTGTAACGTAGTAAAGATCGCGTTCGTGCTCCACTTTTCTTGAACTGCAGTGCTACAGCGATCTCTCGCACCACATTACAGAGCACCAAAACGGTATTTATTGTGAATTTTGTGATACAATAGACAAAACAGACTTTGTTTCATGTCAAAAGTAACAAAGCACAATGTCAAAATGACAGACAATGTGGAAGTCGTAAGCCCCAGGAATACTTCAATTTCCACATCAGTCGTGTCCACACAGCTTTCAAAGTATACTCAAGTATACTGGGCGTGGGTGGCCGAGTTTGAGACATGCGCAGTACAAATTTCTTTATATATTCTATCAGACATCAGAGGGCAACACCGAGTCATGGACATCAACAGGACATTCACTCGGCAGGACCAAAGCCAAGTAATGGATCAAACATTGCAACACGGTTCAGAAGAAACAACAACGTAAAAACTTAGCACAAATGCTCGTTAAGTTCACCATCCATTGTAGTGTTTTCCTTCTGTTTCAAGCGGGTTTCCACACACTTCTTCGACGACTGCACACTGTGCACAGTACTGTGTGTATTGCCACCTAGTGGATTCTATCTCTTTCTTGCACATGCTCAGTTGTACGCAGACGTCCGCGAAGTATACTTTGGGTTTAATGCAACCTCTGGACCATAGTATCACCCAGGTCAATGCATGCAGACAAATTGTGCACAATATTGACACTGCAAGTAGTATGCTAATTTGAACATTTGTATTTGGCTATGTTTGGAATGCAATACAAGTGTACTACTTACTGCCAGCATTGTTACTTTGGAAATGTAATAGGTTACAAATTACAGGTTACCCTATTTAAAATGTAATAAGTAGTATTACTATGTCAACTACATTATTAAAGTAATGTAACTGATTACATTTAATTACTTTTCTAAATGCCTAACAAATGTTTTCAACTGTTAATCATTTTCAAACATTTAACCTCTAAAAACAGTAGGGGTGTAACGATACACTCGTGTCATGATTCGATACAAATCTCAATACTGAACTCACGATACGATATGCATCCCGATATTTTAAGCCACAATAAAGAAGAGGGTTTTTTTATTATTTTTTTTTTACTTATTTACTATTATTAAAATAATAATATTATTATTAGTGTATTATTATCAGGACCCACAAATGTTCCCCATTGCATTATTATACATTACATTCAACATTATATATAGTCGTTTAATGTAATAATGTCACTGAAACTCTGTAAACTTTTTTCCCCTCATGCATTACTCGCGCTTTCAATGCACACAGCATTCTCTCCCGTGCTCGCAACTCTCCCGGTGCTCGCTATATCCCGCCTCTAATTAATGCAGTAATTCTGCATTTACTCACTCTCATGTTGTTTTCAGCGCCATCATTCGTGTCTCTTCAGAAGACTGGGATTTGGATTAGACCACTCGATTAGTTCTTTTTACGATGCCTTTATGACATTTATTGGATCTTTTAAGTTTGAGAGGAATGGACTATAAATGGAGGGACAGAAATCCCTCAGGTTTCATAAAGAATATCTTCATTTGTGTTTGGAAGTTAAACGAAAAACGACTTGATGGTGAATACATGATGACAGAGTTTACATTTGTGGTACATTTGTGTTTGGGTGAATTATTCCTACTACAGCAAGTTGAGCCTTGGATAAAACAACTCTATATCTAATCATATCGTTTCCATCAACGATACATATCGTCACATTTTTATATCGTGATATATCGTTTAACGATACATATCGTTACACCCCTAAAAACAGGTATATTTAGCTATATTTAAGAGAAAACAATTCTAGATCATTATACTATAGTAAAAAACATTCCATTCTGTCCTTGTATCCGCAGCAGACGTGTTTTTTCTCTCTCTGTTCCCTGCTGGCTCTCGCTGTTTTGTTTTGTCTAGTGTTTCGTCTCTTCTCTTCTCTGACTGCTGCTCTGCTGGACTCTTGAAAATACGAAATGGAATTGATTATTAAGGAAGGGTGCAGCAACCCACCCTGCCCGACGGGACCTTTGCACGCAGTTGAGCGCATGGAACAACTGGCAAGTCCTGTGCCTGGAGGCTCTGTTGGATAAAACATGATTGGATTATTGATGGCGATCTAATCGGATATCGTCTGTGGAAATTAAACAATGCTTCGGGTTCTGTGTGACCGTTTGACAAAGTGATAATGTCTAGATCACATTATGATCCGGACAGGATTTTATATCATCTATCTTCCCTGTGCATAAGACCATAGAACTGAACTAAAACATCTGTATGGCTAACATTCTCACACACACACAATCTCAGACTCACTACACCATACACAACCTACCCGATCCCAAACCTCCAACCGTCTGCCTGTTTATCTATCTCCTCTCCCACTCCATACAAAAATCCCATCACGTGACCACGTTGTAGATGTTTATGTTTTGTTGTGTTTTGCTATGTAATGCTTTGCTAAATTATTCTTGTATTTCTGGACGCTAATAGTAAAAACAAATCAGCATACTACTTTTTTATCACTATGTGTGTGTGAAGTGAAAACATTATACCATATAAGACCTAATATTGATTTCTCACTAACAGAAGCAGAGATCAGATTCTAGTTTCATACTCACTGGCAACCCAAACAGACCCAACAGTGTAGCTGTCATAACATGCATTTTTGAATAAAGTTATATTCTACCTAAAATATTGTTTAGACTCAAAGACCAATCGTTGTGTTAATAGTTAAAAAAAGCTCTATTTTGCAAGTCAAAACAGGACAAACTAATAGAGCGATTAGTCCACTAGGTGGCGCCTCAGGTTAACACTGAAACCTTCGATTGCATTTTAATAGTTGGCAAACATATTTTGCACTGAACTGTTATATTAGCGCCCTTTTCTGATTTCTGGATGAAATGATTTTTAAATTTCCAGCATTGGAAGGATTTTTATCACTTGCCATGATGGCAACTCTCAGACAGGTTGTAGCCTAAAGCTTTCAGTGGTGATGTGACTGATGTAATTGGCAAAATTCAAAGGAGAGCATCAAAATAGCTTTTCTTTGCTAAACAGCCTTTAAATGGCAGGAGCGTCATGCTCATCAAAAACAGGCAAAACAACAATTGAATATTATTCAACATATCCTAGCTTTTTACAGAAAATATTCAGATGTCACCCCCTTTGTAACTGTTAACATTTTCATAAGCAACTGTAATTTAATGACACATTTTATCCTCAGTAGCTGTAACGGAATACAATTACATTTATTTTATAATTAAATTACGTAACTCCCAAAAACTGCTTGCTGTATACTGTGCAATATACACTGTAACCTGGTAACCTGCAATTGTTACCTTAAAGAGCTATTTCTACCTGATTTTTGCTGGTATAAAGTAATGTATATAGGCTGGTTCACTGATGTTAAATAGTTTTGACGACTAAAACCAGTTAATTTAAATGATATCATTTTTTTTTTTTTTTCTTCAGTGTACTGTCTACTGTTTTTGCTTAGACCATATATAGTCTATGTGGAGACACACATTTTCCATTCATCATTGAACACTCTATGAACAATTAAAACTTTACATGGTAAACAACCTCAAACTGGCCAATGATATGCGCCCTCCTCAACGAAACGCTGTCCTATTGACCATTTTGATTACAGATATAGAACTTTTGTTCATATTGACATTTTTCTTGAAAATATAGAGTTTTGCCCCCTAGATTGTATTTGTGCGTTTAAACAATTTTCAAGAGCTTTCTACTGGCCAATCCAGAATCTGTAAACACAATTACCCACTTACTCTGTATTCAGTCCCCTCACCGTGACATTGTTCCTTCTTTCCTCAGTCATCAATTCCCACTCCCATGTGTTCGATACCCACAGATTGGTATCTTATGCAGTGACTAGGAAGCAATGCAGAATTCCTGGCTTGAACTTCCAGGTCAATATTATGCAACACAGCTAGACCTCACTGCTGGCAGATGGTTATGCCTGAACTGCAAGAGGGTCAAGCAGGGCTGAAGAAATCTACTGGGACTTGTCTGGAAATGACAAAGGTGACGGGAAGGTTGGACTGGAGAGTGGGTGAGCATTTACGGTGGAAGATGACAGACGTGTTAGCTGTCAACAGGAACGTACAGGAGCATGGCCTCTCTGGATGAATGCTACAGGACAGCGCCTCTGAATCACTTTGACTTCTGACAAGTGAACAGGATCAGGTACTGTATACAGCGTGCGTGTGATGAAAGCTGGGATATTTATAAGTTGTAAATCATTCATAAAGCCCAGTGATGCTAAGCACCTACTTTTTGTCACAAGTTTCAGCTCCACTACTATGACAGCCCACACATTTTGTGCTCCATTCATGTCATGCTGAAATTACTGTAATTACAAGATGACAGATTTTACTCAGATTGGTTCACGTTCCCAGACTGAGGCATTTGTTTCTATGGCAACCCTAATAACACCAAAATGGCCATGTCCAACTTGTTTTTGATGCAGTATGTAATTCTCTCTCTTTCTCTCTCTGGTGGTGATGTAGTGTAAACCCCGCTTTTTCAAGTAGATGGATTTGGAGGCCAAGGCATTAACAGAATTTCACCATCATGTTCCTCAAACCACTTCTTGACATGTCATGGTATATTATCCTTTTGGTGATGGCCATGAATGGGTGCACTTGGTCCGCAACGATGTTCAGATACCTGACAGCTGTCAGGGATTGTGCTATTGGTATAATGGGGCCTAAAATGTCCCAAGAAAACATTGCCCACAGCATAATACTGCAGCCGCCGGGCTGTGTCCACCCATTAGTGCATCCATATGCCATAGCCTCTGTTGGTAATCGTAGTATCCACCTGGAATCATCATTCGTCAAACGAGGCCACTTTCTTCCAGTCATCCACAGTCCAATCTCGATGATCTTGTGCCCATTTCATACATTGTTGGTGTGCAGTAAGCATGGGGACCCAGGTGCGACGTCGGCTACACAGGCCCATATGCAGAAGGCTGCAATGAACTGTGTGCTGTGACACATTGCCCTGGTCACCACTGTTGTAACTGCTGGTTATTTGTCGCACTGTGGCCCTGCGGTCGCTCTGAACAATGCGTGACAGTCTCCGCTCCCCTCTGGCATCAGTTCAGACGTCACACGGCTGGACGACGGTTTGGCCATCCATGCCATTACAATTAGTCCTTTATCAAACTCCAATAAATCTGCAGGTTTTCCCATTCTGACACGAACACTGACCGAAAGCCGGTCCTTGGTTGGTACTGCTCTGTGAACTGCACCTGCAGCACCGTTCGGTTGCCAGGCGCGCTGATTGCTCTAGGCTGGGGGTGGCCATAATGTAATAATAATAATGATTTGTTACATTTATATAGTGCTTTTCTGGACACTCAAAGCGCTTTACATATAGAAGGGGGGAATCTCAACCACCACCAATGGCATCCACCTGGATGATGAGACGGCAGCCATATTGTGCAATAACGCCCACCTCACACCAGCTTATGGCGGAGAGGAGACAAGAGTAATGGCTCATATACAGTAGTGGCCAAAATTATTAGAACACTTGGCATCTGGGAGTCGTCTTATTGGGCCTGGATTTATTTTCCAAGAGGACAATGACCCGAAACATTCTCTCTGAAAATATTGGAATATCAGAATCAGAATATGTAGTATGTGCATAGAAATGTCTGTCAAAACCAACAGATGTTTAACGATGTTTACTAACCTGATGAAGTTTTTCATCTGGATTGGCGTTTATTCTCTTTAGCATACAGTGTGAAGTATTTCACTCAGTTCCCTGATCATTACCATTCAATTTCAGCAAGTGAAGAACAGATTTATACTCGCAGACAGACAGCATTTTGCTCAGGCCACCATTTTCTCCCTCTTCTCAGAAAGCGATCCTTGGATCGTAAGGTAATAATTATTTATTTCTTAGCCAGTAAGTATTTAGTGAAGTGATTGATATCCATGAGTGTGTATAGCGATGTTTTTAGTTCTAATATTCAAACCGACAGCCAGCCTAGTTTTTGATGGATGTGATAACGCGGTAAACGATGTTTGATTTTTGGGTAATTATAAAACGTGCTGGAGACTGTAGTAGATTTCCCCCCTGCACCTGAATTAAGTTTACCTGGGCCGTCTCCAGTCGACGCTTACGAATTTATCGTCTAGTCTCCAGTCAACGCCTGCTAACTCAGATGACATCTCGCCCCTTATGAACACTATCACTTGGGAATAAGGTCTCTAGTGTGCACTAACCTGCAGTGCAGCAGTAATCAGACAGACTCCAGACAATGCCTTCAAATATGCTGTAATCACGGCTGGGAGGATCTCAGACCAATTTCAGAGAGAATCCCCCTGCCAAAAAGAGTACAACAGTTTATAGAATAAGTGCATGACAAAGGTGACATGATTCATTACATCAACTTTCTCTAATATGATTGGTTCATCAAGTCATCAAATAAACTGGACAGATCTATTGTACATTCAAATGAAAGCCTTTGGCTTCAGTTGCAGAAGACATGGGATAACATTAGTGTTGAAGTTCTCAGAGGAAATATATTGACACTATGCTAATATGATTGGTTTTTCATAAGCAAAGTTGGATTCTTTGATACTTTAACTTGTTGCTAAAGTCATGAGGTTAAATGTAATTTTGTTTCCTTTTTGTTATATTCAGACACACTAACTTTGGCCCAAGTGTTGGGGACATTTAGTTTTCAAAAGCATATAAAGGTTAATAATCCTGCAAGAAAAATGAATGTTAGTGATGAGTAATTAAACATTTCTTTCACAAGAGGTTCAAAATGCTTTTTGTGTATTTCAGTACACTTATTTTACAGAATTAAGTTTTATTTTGTGGCTTAAATAAATGTTACTCAGAGACTGTCTGTCAAAATTGTTACATTCAGCTGTCGCAAATGTGTTGACTTTTCAAAATCAGGTTAATTTTCTTACCAGGAGAGGATTGTTTTTTTTTAAACTTTTTTTTTAACTGTTGTTTCATTATTACCCCTTGGAAGATTTGATCTTCAGTTGACCGTCATTTCAACTTTGAACACCAATCTCCCAAGCTTCAGAGCATTTGATTGACATGACGTGATATGAAAACTACGTGTCATGAATATTCCAAGGCTATAAGAAGGTATACTTGGTATATCATAACTAAAATCCGTTTTTCTTGCAGGATTAACATGCTTTTGAAAACTAAATGGTCCCAGAAAAAAAGAGGAAACAAAACTAGACAGCTGTCTGAATATATATATATATATATATATATATAAACCCATTCCAAAAAGTTGGGACACTGTACAAATTGTTAATAAAAACAGATTGCAATGATGTGGAAGTTTCAAATTTCAATATTTTATTCAGAATACAACATAGATGACATATCAAATGTTTAAACTGAGAAAATGTATCATTTTAAGGAAAAATAAGTTGATTTTAAATTTCATGGCATCAACACATCTCAAAAAGTTGGGACAAGGCCATGTTTCCCACTGTGTGGCATCCCCTCTTCTTTTTCTAACAGTCTGCAAACGTCTGGGGACTGAGGAGACAAGTTGCTCAAGTTTAGGAATAGGAATGTTGTCCCATTCTTGTCTAATACAGGCTTCTAGTTGTTCAACTGTCTTAGGTCTTCTTTGTGGCATCTTCCTCTTTATGATGCGCCAAATGTTTTCTATGGGTGAAAGATCTGGACTGCAGGCTGGCCATTTCAGTACCCGGATCCTTCTTCTACACAGCCATGATGTTGTATTTGATGCAGCATCTCTGTCATCAATTTTTCTCTGAGAAACTCCTTTCTGATATTGCTCCACTATTTTTGGCCGCAGCATTGGGGGAATTGGTGATCCTCTGCCCATCTTGACTTCTGAGAGACACTGCCACTCTGAGAGGCTCTTTTTATACCCAATCATGTTGCCAATTGACCTAATAAGTTGCAAATTGGTCCTCCAGCTGTTCCTTATATGTACATTTAACTTTTCCGGCCTCTTATTGCTGCCTGTCCCAACTTTTTTGGAATGTGTAGCTCTCATGAAATCCAAAATGAGCCAATATTTGGCATGACATTTCAAAATGTCTCACTTTCAACATTTGATATGTTATCTATATTCTATTGTGAATAAAATATAAGTTTATGAGATTTGTAAATTATTGCATTCCTTTTTATTCACAATTTGTACAGTGTCCCAACTTTTTTGGAATCGGGTTTGTATATATATATATATACACACACACTGATCAGGCATAACATTATGATGGGTGAAGTGAATAACACTGATGATCTCTTCATCACGGCTCCTGTTAGTGGGTGAGATATATTAGGCAGCAAGTGAACATTTTGTCCTCAAAGTTGATGTGTTAGAAGCAGGAAAAATGGCCAAGCGTGGGCCAATTGGGCCAAATTGTGATGGCTAGACGACTGGGTCAGAGCATCTCCAAAACTGCAGCTCTTGTGGGGTGTTCCCAGTCTGTAGTGGTCAGGATCTATCAAAAGTGCTCCAAGGAAGGAACAGTGGTGAACTGGAGACAGGGTCATGGGCGGACAAGGCTCACTGATGCATGTGGGGAGCAAAGGAAATGGTATTCCCTGGTGACTATGGTCTCTTTTAGCAGGATAATGCGCCCTGCCACAAAGCAAAAATGGTTCAGGAATGGTTTGAGGAGCACAAAGAGTTTGATGTGTTGACTTGGCCTCCAAATTCCCCAGATCTCAATCCAATCGAGCATCTGTGGGATGTGCTGAACAAACAAGCCTGATCCATGGAGGCCCCACCTCGCAATTTACAGGACTTAAAGGATCTGCTGCTAACATCTTGATGCCAGATACCACAGCACACCTTAAGGGGTCTAGTGGAGTCCATGCCTCGACGGTTCAGGGCTGTTTTGGCAGCAAAAGGGGGACCAATATAAGAAAGGTGGTCATAATGTTATGTCTGATTGGTGTATATATATATATATATATATATATATATATATATATATATATACAGAAGTAAAAAAATATAGAAACACATTATTTTTTAAAAACAATTTTCTCCAATATACACTATATTATAAATACACCTGATCTTTTATCAATCATCATTTGAACTATAAACTTCATTCACCTGAGCTTTAGAGCATTTGACTGACATGATGTGACATGAAAACTATGACTCATGAATATTAGAAGGCTCTAATAAAATGTGAATGGCCACAGTGGGGTTTCTGGTCTTGTGTGATGTTGGACAATCTAAAGCTGAACATGAATATAATTCATTGCATATATAATGAATGTTTTATGTAAAATACACCAGGGGTTGGAAGAGCTGCTAACGTTCAAGCATTTAAAACATCAAAGATGGTTCCTTTATGCAGTAATTATGCAGTAATTCTCACACGCTGTGAAGCAGCTAATTACAGTGCCTGTACCTTTAAAAGCACATTTATTGAGTCAATGAGGCAACCCTATCCAGAATATAATGCCATATATAATGCAATACAATTAAGTGCTGTAAATGAATCAAAACACTGTCACAGAATAAACATTAATATAAATGGTCAATTGTAAAGTCAGTTTTTCAAACCATGTTTGATCCCCATCCACGTTCATTTTATTGAAAAGTGCAGCATGGACATTCTGCTAAATAACTTGGTTTAAAATAAAGCCATACAAATTTGAAGCAAGATGAGAGCAAGAGCGAAATGTTGACAGAATTGAGATGCTTAGATAAACGAATCGCTTACATTTTTTTCTGGGCCAACACAAACCAGCATCAGCAAACCATTTCTGAATCGCTGAATTGCAGCGTCTAATGAAGCGCTGAGGCATAGAGACGCACAATAAATTTAGACTAGGCTACATTACATAAGAAACTCTGGAGTCCTCCAACAGATATAGAAAGAAACACTTTGATTAAACGTGGGGAAATGAATCATGGCAGGCACAGTCTAGGCTGAAATTGGTGGTGAGATGAACTGACTTACCCTCCTGATGCATTCAGAGCTGCTCTCCAAATGAGAAGATTGTTGTGAGGGCAGATATTCTTGAGTGCTGTTAGCCCTAAAGGTTTTTTCTCATGTTGACTTGTTTCAGCTCTACTTCTCTGAAAGCCGACTTCGCCCATGTGCCCGAGCAAATGAAAGGTGACAGTCTTCATGGCTTTCTGAGATTCTGACAAAAGATGGCATGAATGCAGAAATGAAATGTCATTTTCTCCCCTTCTCAGATGAATTCACAAGGAAAACTTAAACATGGGTTACATCTATGGAGAAACTGATGTACCTTGGCAACAGTGGCACAGCAAACAAAGAAGTTTATAATGTAATACAAATCACTGTGGAAAAATTACCACTGCTTTCCTTGCATCAAATGAAAATTATCAGTATATTATTTTCTCTGACAAAGTACAAATACCTATATCTTTAAGAAATGCGATATATCAACCCGATTACATGGGAAAACTTAAATATTGTATGAGGTGGCAATTTTTTGTATAAAATCATACGAGTTTTAGAAAAAAAGTCATCATGAAGGACCACCCCTAACCCTGCCTCTAAACCTACACATCAAAGGGGTATAAACAGATTGTACAAATGAATACGAATTAGCCACCAATTTGCCAAAACGTAAAGTTCAGAATTGCTGTGAGATTGTGTTTGATAAAGTCATAACCACAATGACCACAATATTACTTTACAATTAGTTAATAGTCATGTGCCTCAACAAGTAAAGTCATAACATAATGATACCTTTGTAAATCATTAGCTAATGATTAATTAAAGCAGACAACTGGAAGTTGAAATGCATGGCTTTGACCCTTTGTGGTAATTAACGCATTAATTTACATTATTAATTAATATAATATGTTATTAGGAATGAATATATGATGTCATATTTAATGAATCGCAATTATATTACTTAATCTATTAATCATATAGAATGTACATTAGTTGCTGATGCAGTAATCATTAATAAATGGTTTAGTTCTTCATGAGTCATACATTAACTCATGATTATCTGTGCATTAGTTAAGCATGAATTAATGCATATTAGTGAACCCGTATTGTAAAGTTTTACCAACAAAATTGCCTGGATTTTGCCTTTTATTTATATATATATTGCTTATTGTAAATAATTGCTTATATATATATATATATATATATATATATATATATATATATATATATATATACACTCACCTAAAGGATTATTAGGAACACCTGTTCAATTTCTCATTAAGGCAATTATCTAATCAACCAATCACATGGCAGTTGCTTCAATGCATTTAGGGGTGTGATCCTGGTCAAGACAATCTCCTGAACTCCAAACTGAATGTCAGAATGGGAAAGAAAGGTGATTTAAGCAATTTTGAGCGTGGCATGGTTGTTGGTGCCAGACGGGCCGGTCTGAGTATGTCACAATCTGCTCAGTTATTGGGATTTCCACACACAACCATTTCTAGGGTTTACAAAGAATGGTGTGAAAAGGGAATAACATCCAGTATGCGGCAGTCCTGTGGGCGAAAATGCCCTGTGGATGCTAGAGGTCAGAGGAGAATGGGCCGACTGATTCAAGCTGATAGAAGAGCAACTTTGACTGAAATAACCACTCGTTACAACCGAGGTATGCAGCAAAGCATTTGTGAAGCCACAACACGCACAACCTTGAGGCGGATGGGCTACAACAGCAGAAGACCCTACCGGGTACCACTCATCTCCACTACAAATAGGAAAAAGAGGCTACAGTTTGCACAAGCTCACCAAAATTGGACAGTTGAAGACTGGAAAAATGTTGCCTGGTCTGATGAGTCTCGATTTCTGTTGGTAATTCAGATGGTAGAGTCAGAATTTGGCGTAAACAGAATGAGAATATGGATCCATCATGCCTTGTTACCACGGTGCAGGCTGGTGGTGGTGGTGTAATGGTGTGGGGGATGTTTTCTTGGCACACTTTAGGCCCCTTAGTGCCTACCTGAGCATTGTTTCTGACCATGTCCATCCCTTTATGACCACCATGTACCCATTCTCTGATGGCTACTTCCAGCAGGATAATGCACCAAAGCTCGAATCATTTCAAATTGGTTTCTTGAACATGACAATGAGTTCACTGTACTAAAATGGCCCCCATAGTCACCAGATCTCAACCCAATAGAGCATCTTTGGGATGTGGTGGAATGGGAGCTTCGTGCCCTGGATGTGCATCCCACAAATCTCCATCAACTGCAAGATGCTATCCTATCAATATGGGCCAACATTTCTAAAGAATGCTTTCAGCACCTTGTTGAATCAATGCCATCATATAAGGCAGTTCTGAAGGTGAAAGGGGGTCAAACACAGTATTAGTATGGTGTTCCTAATAATCCTTTAGCTGAGTGTATATAAAGCTTTTATGACTAAAATTATATATATATTTTCTTTTAAGCTCTTTGTAAACCTATATAAATTATTAATTAAATAAAATCAACTGTCACAATTCACCAGTGAGTTGATGACCCTGATTACCACCAGAGGGCACTCCACCCTGTACTGTCACTCCATCAAGGACTACATTACCCATAATCCTTTGCACAAACTCATCATCACTCATTGTTTACACCTGTGTCTCATTTACCTAATTTCCTGTTTCCTGTGTCACCTTTTCATTTACATGAAGTCTTGTTAAGTATAATACTGCATTTCTGAGCAATTCTCCCTGGTTTCTTGTCTCTTGGTCTTGGATTACTTGCCTGTTCCGTGGTTTACCCTTTTGCCTGTCTCTCTTGCCTTGTTTACCTGTTTGGACTGCTTGCCTGTGTATGACCTCTTGCCTGTTTTTGACTACGATTGTGGATTATGCTGCCTTCACGTACGATCAGAAATTTGATAATTCCGACTTCTGAAGTCAAAAGTCAAGTCAAGTCAAGTCAAGTCAAGTCAAGTCACCTTTATTTATATAGCGCTTTTAACAAGTCCAATTGTTTCAAAGCAGCTGGATAACATCACCGTTGTTAACATTCATCATTGTTAACAGGAAAATAATGCAACAGAATTTGTACAGCCATTCTGGTGAAACGGTGATGTTATCCAGCTAATTTCAAGTATCATATAGTGTCAATGCGGGCAGATCGGTAATATAGATGAAATTTAGGTGTCCCCAACTGAGCAAGCCAAAAACCAGAGGCAACGGTGGCAAGGAACCAAAACTCCTTCAGGGCCAGAATGGAAAAAAAAAAACCTTGGGAGAAACCAGGCTCAGTCGAGGTGCCAATTCTCCTCTGGCTGACGAACAAACAGTGTATGATTATAATTCTGGCAACATTGCAGGTCTTAAGTCATATTAGGTAAATAGATATTCGTAAGATTATTTAAAAGATTGGAGTTGTCACACCGGAGACGGGTTTAATGAGGATGTCGTGACGATGCGGCATTTACGGGGGGGATTTTATTTGACACGCTCTCTGCAGACATTTCAGGGATGCGTTGGTCATGTCCAGGTGCAGGTCCACCATCTGATCTGGATACGGCCCGGATCTGGCTGACTGCAGTAAACCTCGGGATAAACAGAGAGACTCACATTAGCGTAGATGCCATTCTTCTTATGATGTAACGAGTACATCAGGTGTTATGGGAAGTGTTCCCGGTTCCGGCTGACCTAGTTAATGCAGCCTAACAATCATTTACTGATTTGAATAATAGAAATTGTGATTACGAGATCATTGCTTTCAAGTTTCAAACTGTGTTCATATGCAATTTTTATCTAGGAAACTCATATTTATGATAATTCCGAGAGCACGTGAAGGCAGCATTACCCTCTGAATAAATACTGTGCTTGGATCCTCAAGTTTTGAGTCTTGGAGCAATTCATTACAGAAGACTTCGCCAAACATGGATCCAGCAGTTAGACTTTTCAGCCTATGTCAAGGTAATCGTACCCTCAAGGACCACATCCAAGACTTTTTAGACATTGCATCTGACCTGCATCGATTTCTTTTGTTATGGATTAAACAAACCACTTCAAATTAAACTTGTCCATGATGGTCCTTGAGGGTAATTTGTGGAATTTTTGGACTATGTGTGACATTTCTGTCCTGTCTTGTTGAGCACATGTGGTGTTTTATTTTTCTAGCCATGTGCTTTGGTTATGTCATGTCTCCTGTCCTGACCCCGCCCCTCTTGTTAGCTCATTATTGATTATTTGCCCCACCTGTCTTCCCTCATTACCTGCCTTGTTTGTTATCTATTTAGTCTCCTTGTGTTTGCTGTGCTGGTTCGTTATCTTCAATTCCGTGGTTGTTTGATGTCCCGTTTCCCTGATCTGCTTCATGTTTCCTGACCCTGGTGTTGTGTCTTTGTTTAGTTTTGTTTTCCCCCCTCGTGGGTGTTTTTGTTTGTTTTATTTTATTATTTTAATAAAACCTCCATGCTTCCTGCATTTGAGTCCTCACTCGCTTTTCTCCCAACCGTTCCTGACCGAACGAACCAGCCAGACATGAGGACTCAGCGGAAGAAGGGCTACCAGCCTCCACTGCCACCTGCCCGCTCTATGAACGGATACTCCAGTTTAAGGCCTTGAGTTTCCTTCATCAACGAGGGACCGACCTGAAGAATTTTGCCCAGGAGTTCAGACTGGGATATAATGATGAGACCCTCAAAGAACTTATTAATTATGCCCTTGATGTGGCTTTTGAGTGGTGTGTAATGAGAGGGCTGGAAGGGACAACATTTGAGGCGACGGTGGAGTTTTTTACTGGCCAGGGGAAGAAGGCTACCAGAGAGACTGCAGCTTCTCCAAGGGCGGCCAAAGCTGCCGTAACAATCCTGAGTCCAGTGGTCCCTGTTCCGGTGGTCTCAAAGCAGAGAAAGAGAAGGAAGGCACCGTCCGTGATGGTTCTGGTGGTCCCTGTTCCGGAGGACCCGACTTCGGTGAGCTCAAGTCCGGTGGTCCAGGAGGATGTTCCCGTCAGTCCGGACAGGGCCAAGAGGGCCGTGTTTGGTTTTTATGTTTTGCCGATCCTGCATGCTTGGAATAAGCACAGGGCTTTCTCCAGTCCTTCTGGCACTTCAGAGGCTGTCCTAGAGCAGCCCGTGGTCATCCTGGAGGATGTCCCAGAGTTGCCTAGGTGCATTGCCCTGCCATGGCCTGCCCCTGACCAGCATCCAGTGATGGCTCCGTCCCGTGCACCGAGCCGAGCCCGGAGGGGAGCCGTCCCGTGCACACGAGCCGGAGAGGCTCCGTCCGTGCCGCGCTCCGCACGCGCCGCCCTGGCCTCCCGAACTGTGTGCGCAGCCCTGGCCTCCCGAACTGTGTGCGCCGCCCTGGCCTCCCGAACTCTGTGGGAAGTCCTGGTCTGTCCCTCCTGTTCACCACTGCTGGAGCGTCTGGTAGCCACTCCTTAAGGAGGGGGTAATGTCACATTTATGTCCTGTCTTGTTGAGCACATGTGGTGTTTTGTTATCTTCTAGCCATGTGCTTTGGTTATGTCATGTCTCCTGTCTATTGTCCTGACCCTGCCCCTCTTGTTAGCTCATTATTTGCTCCACCTGTCTTCCCTCATTACCTGCCTTGTTTGTTATCTATTTAGTCTCCTTGTGTTTGCTGTGCTGTGCTGGTTCGTTATCTTCTGTTCCGTGGTTGTTTGTCTCCTGTTTCCTTGACCTGCTTCATGTTTCCTGACCCTGGTGTTGTCTTTGTTTAGTTTTGTTTTCCCCCTCATGGGTGTTTTTGTTCATTTTATTTTATTATTTAAAATAAACCTCTATTCTTTCTGCAATTGAGTTCTCACTCCCTTTTCTCCCAACTGTTCCTGACAGCCACGTCCTGAAGCATGACGAGGCCCTTGTCTTGTGCATGAAAGAGACAGAGTTTTCTGTGGACGCAAAGATGGAGCTTTGCGACTCATGCTCGCTTTGGCCTTCTTGGAGGGAGAAGTCAATTTGGGAAAAGGGGAGGAAGATTGAAGAGACACATACAGTGCATATAACTGTCCTTTAGTCATTTTTCGAGAGAAATGAACCTCTGCACTGATGTGCGCTAGTCTTAGGCTTATGACGGTCCATTTCTCTATCGCTTGGATTGTCGAATGGGCCGAGGCATAAGAAGATGCTGGAGATGCTGGTTGGTGTCTTGTTGGAGGAGGTGAAGGTAATCCTCTCCTGAAATGGCATCCGGTGGAGCATGGCAGCTCATGACATCTGGTGAATGAGGTGAAGATTCCTGGGAGATGAGGGACTCATCATCGGAAGGGTAGAGCTGGATTTCTGACATTTGCAGACCAACTGCTGGAAAACTGTCAATGAGCTTTGGTGAGTTGACCTGGTATTTATGTAATCCTTCACTTGTGCTGATTGGGTAGTCAAGTTGATTGTTGATTGCTGACAGCTGGTTTGAATGACATCATGATTGGATAGATCATTTGAACGTGTTCCTCCCGAACTTTGTTAATAAAAACATGTCGAGAAGGAAGCTAAACCTTTTCGGGAGCCTGTGGCTACGTTCAGAACCGCATACTCATTGAGTAGGTACTTAATTTCAGTAAGTACTTACTTAACAAATGCTAAAAGAATAGGTACTTTATATCCTGATCTTGTTAAGTATGAACGCGATCCGCACTTAATGCGCCATGTTGACGTTATGTGACCCATGACGATATCACAAGCACAGCAACTTGAAAGTGTGACAGGTTTAATTCATCTATCTATAAATATCTTAATATTGATTAAACTTGCTCATTTTGTGGTCTAGTTTAAGAAACAGCTGCCCATTTATTTTGTGATTGTAGTATAAGTAATACATTTTAACCCTACTAATCTGACAGTTTTATCCTTTTTTTTTTTTTTATCCTTGTGATCTCTTGAATATGTTGTTAATTTCTTTATTTTATATGCAAAAAATTTTATCCACAAGCAAAAGTGGGCTAAATCTCCTTTTTATATTTCCCTCTTTTTCTTGTTAAATTTAATACCTGTTTGATCCTCAGCCTTATGAAATAACAAAAAAAAAAAAAAAAAAAAAACATAAATAAATTATTGCATTATGATTAATTATTCAAAGATATCTAACCTTGTTATTGTTTTGTATATAATGTATGCAAACCCATGATATTTGTTTTGTTTTATCATTATGATTGTTCATGGTTAAATATACAACCATGTAATTATAAAGTTATGAGTGACAGGTGAAGTAACAGCTCACAGCATCAGTAACTCCTGACCTGTGTGGTTTCCCTTTGTGTTTGTAATGTCTGCACAGAGACGTCTTTCAGCTGCTCGAAGATCTTGCCTTTGGAGAAAATTGTTGATTTTATACTCAAAAAATGTAAGTATCACTATTATAAATTAAGATTACCCCAGAATGAACTGCACTGCTAGCCCACCCAAACACTTACAATAATAATGACAAATGCTGACCAATACTTAATTATATTACTTTTTTATTTTTATATCGTTTTAGTAAAACAAGCAAAATGCAACTTGTCATATGACATAGCGATGCATGAATACACATTAGACAAATGCAACCGATGTAAATGCATATCAATTTTCAGTCAAGCATAATGCATATTAATAATTATATAAAATATTTTATTTACTGACAACAATAGAAAACATGAATAAATGAGTAAAAGAATGAATAAGTCAACAACACATGAAACCAAGCTTTATTCAAATTTATTGTTCTAACGATCACACATTTACAGGCGGTGAATGCCACATGCTGCTGCCATCTCAACACAGCTTTGCCATTTCTGAGGCTTTATATTGATGAAGCAGTTGACCACCGTGCCCACCTTCGCCTGTCCTTGCCATCCATCATGTCCCTCCTGAACCCCACAACCTTGAAGCAAGAGTGGGAGAACATGTGCGGGACAATCTGACTGCCGCTGTGTCTGCTCTCCATCAGCATGACTACCTGTAAAACATTTAAATGGATTAAAACGTTTTACCATTCATGTTGTCAGCATCCCATTTCTTGCCATATTTAATTTCATATTTTTACAATTACATGCTAATTTGTATTGTATCTTTATGATTTTTGTGGTGTAGTGGGCTAAACCACTGAACCGATAAGCAGAAAGTTTCTGGTTCGACCACCAGTGTGTCCATGAGCAAGGCTCTTTACCCCAGGAGCTCCAGGGGGATCGTCCCTGTAATAAGTGCACTGTAAGTCGCTTTTGGTCTTTTTCTAGAAATCTCGCTAGCTCTGGGCCAGATGAGGCAATAATGGGTGATGATACACTTCGTCCTGTCTGGCCATATCCTCTAGACGCCGTACTGTGGTACGGGTAGCACTGTCCATGTTTTCCAAATAGTCATCTGCTCCAAAATGCTTTGAGCAAACATGCAATTTCTTGATTGAATCTAAGTTACCGGTGTTTTGATATCTATGTTCAGAGCAGCCAACCATTGATTCTTTCATTCCTTGTTTTTCGTTGGTATTCTATGATGGTAGAATACACCTTTGACTTAATATCACAGCCCTTTACAACACACAGAACCATGGATAATCGCACAGGTAAATCCACTACCTAATTTGCCGGCTGCAACTCTGTATTATCTGCAACTACACAAAGTTAGTGCTGGTCACATTGGAAGTTACCTATCTGAGGACTATTTTTAGGCGCTGCGTAATATCATTGTGCCGCTGCACCCATGGTACGGCAGCAAAGTTCCATGATTATTACGCAGGAATGAGAGAATAGTTCCTAGTCATATCGGTCTAAAAAACTACTTTTCATTTTCCGTTGGTCTTAGTACACAATGTAACTACAGGAGAGTCCAGTTTTAAATAGGAAAAACATTGAAAGTCTTTGGTCATTTTTGAGCTCGATGCTAATGGTCTAATCCGATGAAATGATGTATGCTAAAAGTGCTACCGCTAGATACTGAATGGATTCAAAAACGGTAAAACTTTAACTCTAAGGGACTTGGAAAATAAACCGATTTTCAAAAAAAGTGGAGTGTTCCTTTAATCTTCAGTAGAGAGGTAAATCAAACTGATGCCCTTCATGTTTCGTGTGATTGACTGTTCGCTACAGATGTTACACTTTCAGGCAAGCTTCCAGTGTTAATCAAACTCTTGAGATGACAGAGAGCATTTATTAATCCATTGAACCTGATCTAACCCAGGTTGGATTTGTTTGGTTTTTCAACTCTAAACATACTCTGAAACTCATTGTTTGTTGAACTAGCTTTGTGACTAAGTCAGAGTTTGGTTCTTTTATAAAGTAGATTCAAGCATGAAAATTGCCAATCCAACAGCACAAAAAAAAAAAAAAAAAAAAAGAGCCAAGCTCATTCTGAACATCGCCTCTATTTTCTCTTTAATTATTTTCTGAAGTACAAACCCATCTAGATTAATTTCAGAAGCTGATGTTGTGTGAAAAACAACACCACCAGCATCAATATCACACAAAAGTAATCATGCCTATGGGTTTAATGTTCAACATTCAAATGCACCTCTCTTGAGGAATATAACCTTAATGTTTTATGTTTCTTTGTTTTTTTTCTTTTGCCTGCACATTAGGCTATCGAAGGTGTTGATTGAAATGTCATTATACATTTACACATTTACTTTAAAAGATACACTTCAGCCTTAACACCTAAATAAATTGGATTTAGTCAGAAAAATGGTAATAAAGACCAAATTGGTAATATATCATATAAATAGCTGTGCCTTTTTACACTTATGAGGGTGAAGAGAGATGTGGCAGTGCAGATCCCGCATCTCTTTCCCTCTATAGAGATGCTACCAGAGGTCATAGATCCTCTTCTTAATATCATTAACTCATCTTTGTTATTAGGATATGTACCAAAAATGTTTAAGTTGGCTATTATCAAACCACTAAAAAACCTCAACTTGATCCTACAGAATTAGTCAATTACAGGCCGATCTCAAATCTACCCTTGCTGTCAAAAATACTGGAAAAGGCAGTGTCTTCACAATTATGTTCCTTTTTAGAAAGAAATGGTATCTGTGAAGGTTTCCAGTCAGGATTTAGACCGTATCAGAGTACTGAGACTGCTCTCATCAGAGTTACAAATGATTTACTCTTATCATCCGATCGTGGTTGTATCTCTCTATTAGTGTTACTCGATCTTAGCGCTGCATTTGATACTATCGACCACAACATTCTTTTGAATAGACTCGAAAATTATGTTGGCATTAGTGGAACTGCATTGGCATGGCTTAAATCATACTTATCTGACCGTTATCAGTTTGTAGCAGTAAATGAAGAGATGTCACACCGATCACAAGTTCAGTATGGAGTACTGCAGGGCTCAGTGCTAGGACCGTTGCTCTTCACCCTGTACATGCTACCACTGGGAGATATCATTAGGAACCATGGCATTTGCGCCTACATTCCTGACACTTTGGACCCTCTTCAGTTTGCCTATCGTCCCAATAGATCGACTGAAGATGCCATGTCTCATGTCCTCCACTCCTCCCTCACTCACATCGACAGCAAAAGTGGGAACTACGTAAGGCTGCTATTTATTGACTATAGCTCAGCCTTTAACACCATAGTTCCCATCAAGCTAACCTCCAAACTCCTGGATCTCGGCCTGAATCCTTCTCTCTGCCACTGGATTGAGGACTTCCTCACTGGCAGGCCTCAGGTGGTGAGAATAGGCCAGTTCACCTCCACCTCCATCACCCTGAGTGTGGGAGCTCCACAGGGCTGTGTCCTGAGTCCCCTGCTCTACTCTCTCTACACACATGACTGTTTGTCCACACACAGCTCCACCTCTATCATCAAATTTGCTGATGATACTGTTGTCCTGGGCCTCATTTCCAACAACAATGAGACGGCATACTTGGACGAGGTGGAGCATCTAACATCATGGTGCCAGGACAACTGTCTCTCTCTGAATGTTGGCAAGACCAAAGAAATGATTGTGGACTTCAGGAAGAGACAGCAACGGACATACTCCCCCTCATGATCAGCGGGTCACCAGTAGAGAGAGTGAGCAGCTTCAAGTACCTGGGTGTAAACATCTCCGAGGACCTGACCTGGACTGCTCACATTCAGACACAGGTGAAAAAGCCAGGCAAAGACTGTACCACCTGCGCCAGCTGAGGAAATTCAGGGTTTCACCAGCTATCCTGAAAACTTTCTATTTAGGGGCAATAGAAAGTGTATTAACTCAGTGCATCACAGCGTGGTATGGGAACAGCACCAGTCATGACCGCAAAGCCCTGCAAAGAGTTGTGCGCTTATCCGAGCGTATCTCAGGGTCAGCTCTCCCGTCTCTGCAGGACGTCTACACCAAACGCTGCAAAGGCAGAGCTACTAAGATCATTAAGGACTCTAATCACCCTGCAAACCCTCATTTCACGCTGCTGCCATCTGGTAAGCGCTTCCGAAGCCTGATGGCCAAAACTGAGAGACTCAGGAGGAGCTTCTTCCCCCAGGCCATCAGACTCCTGAACTCAGTCACTTGACACCACGTGACTTCACTTCAGGATATACATACTGACATTGCACTGCACTTTCTGTTCTCGTTGTTACTGTGTAACAACCTGTTATAAACCTGTTTGCACATTATACTCTTTATACATTTGTTAACCACATATTTATAAGTCTACAGTTTACTCACTGCACAGTCTACTTCAATTATTTTATTCCACTTTATTCTTATTTTTTTTCCTTTTTTTTTTCCTTCTACTTGACTTGATTATTTATAATTCTACAGATATAGATATAAAACTATTTATTTGTGACAAATAAAACTCTTGAATTAGTTTAAACACAGTTATGCTGACGATACTCAGCTCTATATTTCTTCACGCCCTGACGAAACTTACCAATTCACAAGATTAACGGAATGCATAGCTGATATAAAACATTGGATGTCTAGTAATTTCCTGCAACTTAATTCAGAAAAAATGAATTTTTAATTATTGGACAAAAACTCTGCAAGTAGTAACCTAGAATACTGTCTAACACTCGATGGCTGCTCTGTCAAGTCCTCGTCGTCAGTTAGGAACCTGGGTGTGCTCTTTGATACCAATCTTTCATTTGAAAGCCACGTTTCTAACATCTGTAAAACTGCATTCTACCATCTTAAAAAATATATCTAAATTACGGCACATCCTTTCGAAGCAAAATGCTGAACAGTTAATTCATGCATTCATGACCTCAAGGCTAGATTACTGTAATTCTTTACTGGGTGGTTGCCCTGCTCGCTTAATAAACAAACTCCAGCTGGTCCAAAACGCAGCAGCTCGAGCTCTTACTAGAACAAGGAAGTATGACCATATTAGCCCGGTTCTGTCAACACTGCACTGGCTCCCTATTAAACGTCGTATAAATTTTAAAATCTTGCTTATTACTTACAAAGCACTAAATGGTTTAGCTCCCCAGTACTTGAGCGAACTCTTAACGCATTATACTCCATCACATCTATTGCGGTCTCAAAACTCTGGCCAATTGATAATACCTAGAATATCAAAATCAACTGCAGGCATTATAATCAAAGATCCTTTTCCTATTTAGCGCCTAAACTCTGGAACAGTCTTCCTAGCATTGTTCGGGAAGCAGACACACTCTGTCAGTTTAAATCTAGACTAAAAACGCATCTCTGTACTATGGCTTACACATAAAACATTATCAATTTCTATTATTCAAATCAGTAAATGATTGTTAGGCTGCATTAACTAGGTCAGCCTGAACCGGGAACACTTCCCATAACACCTGATGTACTCGTTACATCATAAGAAGAATGGCATCTACGCTAATGCTAGTCTCTCTGTTTATCCCGAGGTTTACTGCAGTCAGCCGGATCCGGGCCGTATCCAGATCAGATGGTGGACCAGCGCCTGGACATGACCAACCCATCCCTGAAATGTCTGCAGAGAGCATGTCAAATAAACTCCCCCCGCAAATGCTGCATCGACACGACATCCTCATTAAACCCGTCTTCGGCGTGACGACTCCAATCTTTCGAATAATCTTACGAATATCTATATACCTAATATGAATTAAGACCTGCTATGTTGCCAGAATTATAATCATACACTGTTTGTTCGTCGGCCAGAGGATAACTGGTACCCCGACTGAGCCTGGTTTCTCCCAAGATTTTTTTCTCCATTCTGACCCTGAAGGAGTTTTGGTTCCTTGCCACCGTTGCCTCTGGCTTTTGGCTTGCTCAGTTGGGGACACCTAAATTTCATCTATATTACCGATCTGCCCGCATTGACACTATATGATACTTGAAATTAGCTGGATAACATCACCGTTTCACCAGAACGGCTGTACAAATTCTGTTGCATTATTTTCCTGTTAACAGTGTGAAGCTGCTTTGAAACAATTGGACTTGTTAAAAGCGCTATATAAATAAAGGTGATTTGATTTGATTTGATATATGCTGAAGTAAATAAATGTGAGTGGGAATTCCCTACATTATGAACATGGCACTTTAGGGAGTTATTAACTTTGTATGCAATACCCACAACCTTGCACCGAATTTCAGGCCCAGAAAATGGCAGAAATTTGAAATTTACCATAACATGTTTCCTCAAATTAGAGGAAGCTGCTGATATATCGATTTAATTTATGCTTGAAGGATGTGCTTCCATGATTAACAGCAGTTGGTGCCATCTACTGCTGCTGTGGTTAAAGTCACAAGACCGATTACTCTCTCCCAGTCCAATCACGTTGATGGACAATTTTAAAAAGCATGTAAGGACCACAAACAGGGGGAAAACCATGGAGTAAAAGTACAGAAACATTATTTAAAAAGTGCACAACCTTAAAATACTTTTAAAAAGTAAAACATTTTATGTAATCTACGCAAACATATAAATGTTTCCTCTGGCCTACTTGCTTCAGAAGTTAATTCATCAAGCTTCTCTGGTTGGCTACTCTGTTCAAATTGTCCTTATTACATCCTGAATCACTCTGTGTACAGGTTATCGTATTAAAGCTACCACTTGCATACTTGTTCCCTAGCCATCTAGTTTATTTAAATCCTGTTTTGGCTTTTCTGCTTTGGTTAGCACCACCCAGCCTCCCTCTCCCACCACCACTTCAACTGCCATTGATAAGGTTTCTTCTTCAGTCTTCAATCAGTCAGTTCACCCAGTCAGTCCACCCAGTCATCCTCGTCCCCCATTGGTCACATCTATCTGTGAACCTCCATCTGTGAACCTCCTCCACCTGGGTATCATAAGCCTGGGGTTTCGCCTTCAGCCTTGAAGCGTGCTGATCCACCTCAACTGGCCGTCCAGACGCCTACACACCCTGCCCCCCCACTCAACTCCAGCGTGGACCATCGGCCCTTCTGCATCACCGGGCCCTTCTGCATCACATTGCCATGCCTTCGCTGTGGAGTTGTGGGCCGTTTGCTGCTCTCCAGCCCTCCACCCCTTCAGCTCTGGCAAGTTCCACCTTCCCTCAGATTACACCTCTGCCCTCTTTCCCTGATAATTAGTTACTTTTATAATGATGTAACTCAGTTATTAACTCAGTTATTGCTGTATGCTTCAACTTTTAGGAACCCAAATGAGTTTTCATTAGCAGAGATTATTTATTTGTCTGTATACATCTCGGATGGCATGTGTCACAAGCACGCCAGGCTCCACCCACTCCCAAGCACAACGTGCAGCCTCTCCTGAATATCACATACACCTGCACCTGCACCTCATCATTACCTCATCACTGCCTGCAATTAAGCCCCACGCGCACACACACAGTCACTTTCCGGTCTCGTTTGCACAACGCTTACCTGTTTGCTTACCTCAAGGACTCTCCCGTGCTACTTACCTGCTTCCTTGTCTCCAGTGTGTCTCCTCGTCTCCTGTCTCCATCGTCTCCCTGGCTCCAGTGTTCCGTCCTCCTGGTTCTCCTACGAAAGACATTGAGTATTATCATCCAGTTATCTGCACTATCCTGCCATTCATCACTCTGACTACTCACCTGATCTACTTAGCACTCTGGTCACTCAATAAACTGTCATCATTACCATCTCCTGTTGTCCGTATCTCTGTCTTGTAACAGAAGACCAGACCAACACAACTGAGTGCCAGCATGAGTGCCCCGGATCCATTCCAGGAGTTGGTCGACGCTGTCCATCGCACTCTCACCATAATTCCTCCCACACCGTCACCAGCGAGCACTCCCCACCCTAACATCGCTTCTCCTTCGCTTCCGGTGAACACCAGTCCCATGGCCAAACCGGCGCCCTTCTCTGGCTCGGCAGAGGATCGCAACGGATTTCTTCTCCAATGCTCGCTGGTCCTGGAGGTGCAACCACACCTGTACCCCACTGAGCAATCCAAAGTGGCATTTATCATCTCCCAACTGTCTGACAACCACTATGGTCTCAGAATAATTCACTTACCCACTCTCTCTCTCCAGCTTCACCGCCCACTTTAAGGAGGTTTTCGGAAAACCCTTGTGGGATTTGGTGAGCAACTTTATCATTTTAAATAAGGTACGAAGTCTGTTAATGTGTATACTCTCCAGTTTTGCACTCTGGCCACTTCTAGTGGGTGGAACGAATGAGCTCTACTGACCACATACCGTCAAGGTTTGGATCCTAGGGTGCGGTTGCATCTCGCTGCATACAAGGATACCATCAGGCTTGAACGTTTCATCCAACTCTCCATTCACTTCGCCACTCATATGCAGTCGTGGGTGGAAGAACACTAGGGCCAGCCACTATAAATTTCATCCCTCCGTTAGCCAGAGCATGTCTCTCGACTGTCAGAACTCCCGACTGTCCATGGCTGAACGGCAGAGACGGCTGACCCAGAATCTCTGTCTCTACTGTGGAACACCCGGCATTACCTCACTGAATGCCCAGTCCGCCCTCCTCGTCCATTGGGGAGTACAATCATCCCGTCTCTTAGAAAGATGAAACCACTCACTACCACCGTAATCCTTATTGCTGCCGGTGTGTCACTTACAGTTGTCGCTCTCCTCGACTCTGGGTCAGCCGGCAACTTCATCTCGGACTCCCTCTGCCGCCAGCTCAAGCTCAAGATGACAGCCACCCCGTCCGTTTACCAAATCCACTCGATAACCTCTCAGCCGCCGACAAGTGCGCACATCTGTGGGTCCTCTACTGCTCAGAGTGGGTCTTCTCCATGAGGAACAACAACATCTGCTGGTTCTGGAGGAATCCACTGCTGACATCATCCTAGGGTGCCCATGGTTGGAGCAGCACAATCCCGTCATCTCCTGGAGGACAGGATAGATTCTGAAGTTTCTCTGCACTTCCTGTTCCAGTTTCTCCACGTCCTGCGAACCTGTCCATCTGCTCCACGTTGATCGAGAGTCCGGTAGAGAAATGCTCGGTGGACATCCCAGCCTATTATGCCCCCTTCAGCGACGTCTTCTTCCCCACACGCGCCTCCAAGCTGCTTCCACATCAGCTATGGGACTGTGCTATTGAT
This sequence comes from Paracanthobrama guichenoti, assembly GCA_018749465.1. NCBI lineage: Eukaryota > Metazoa > Chordata > Actinopteri > Cypriniformes > Gobionidae > Paracanthobrama > Paracanthobrama guichenoti. The sequence continues at coordinate 28,226,320 of CM031963.1, forward strand.
CTGCTGCCAGGTGAGCCAGTGCCCCGTGGGAAAATTTACCCACTGTCACATCCGGAGGAGAAGGCCATGGTGGAATACATCCAGGAGGCGCTAGACCAGGGTTACATCCGTCCGTCTACTTCCCCTGCTGCTTCCAGCTTTTTCTTCGTGGCTAAGAAGGATGGAGGCTTGTATTGTATTGACTATGGATGGACTCTCTGTGGTGCCACTGTGTTCACGAAGTTGGACCTCCACAGCGCGTACAACCTCATCCGGATATGTGAGGGGGATGAATGGAAGACCACCTTTATGACACCTACTGGCCACTATGAGTATCTTGTCATGCCGTACGGATTGATGCTAAATGATTGAACCCGCACTAGGCTCGATGGGCGCTGTTCTTCACCAGGTTTCACTTCACCATCTCATATCGTCCTGGGTCCAAGAATGTCAAGGCGGATACCCTGTCCCGCATCTACAGTCCGGAAGAGAAGGTAGAAGACTCTGAGCCCATCGTCCCGGATCAGTTGTTCGTCAGCCCCATTGTCTGGTCCGAGGAAACCTTGCCCTCCTCCAATGCCTCCACCAACACCCCGCCGGGCTGCCCATCGGGTTTGCAGTACGTCACCTGCACACGTCACAATCGTCTCATCCACTCATCTCACTCTTCTCTGGGCACTGGCCACCCTTGGGTCAATGAAACCCTCTCGCTGCTAAAACAGCGCTTCTGGTGGCCACGCATGGCATCCGACGTCAGAAGGTACGTGCAGGGATGCAAGGAATGCGCATGTCCAAGAGCCCCCACCATCTTTTTTCCCATCATCCAGCAGATCAACCCGGTCACCTACAAGCTCCAATTGCCACCTCACTACCAGATTCATCCCACGTCTCCCTACTCAAACCTCACCACCCTTCTGTTTCTGTTTCCCCAGAGCCTGGCGCAACTCCGGAACCCCCTTCCACTCAACGTGGAGGACACGCGGCGTATCAGGTCCAGGACATCTTGGTGGCCTTCTCGAGTACCTGGTGGATAGGGAGGGGTATGGTCCAGAGGATGGTCATGGGTACCCAAAAACGACATCCTTGACCCCAACCTGCTCAAAACCTTCCATGCATCTCACCCTGACCAGCCAGCACGTCAAGGCAGGGGTTGACCACCACGTCGTCGGGGTCCTTGGCCCAAGTCACACCACCACAAATGTCACAAGCACGCCAGGCTCCACCCACTCCCAAGCACCACGCACAGCCTCTCCCGAATACTGACACATACACCTGCACCTCATGAGGGTAAAAGACGAGTAAACGTTGAGGACATTTCTGCGTGCACTGTATTACACTGTATCAGTGTAACAGTTACAGAATACTAGCTAGAGACATGGGATTCCTTGAGATTCATCTGTGGAAAGGATGAAAAAGAACAACAAGAGGAGGATGAAGCCAAGCAAGAGAAACAAATAAGTGTTGTAAGTCTTTTTAAAAAACTTTTTTTTAAATAAAGGTTTCTGAGTGATATCAGATTGTGTACATGTTTTTATTGTACTTACCCTGTAACTATATGAAATGAGGGTAACAAGAACAACTTTAATTTACAGCCCGTAGAGTCATACTTACCCTGTAACTACACAGATAATTACCCCTTAATTTAAAAATACTTATATTTTTACAGTATAATTTTTTTTTTTTTTTGATAGTTACCTTTATTCGCTCAATATTACATATTGTTCCCTTATACCTACACATACTTACTTTATAGTTATGCTATAAAGTTATGCTGTAAATTCGCTTTCACTTTCCGGGCCGTAATCTAAAGCGTTATCAAAATTGTTGTTCCTAAAACAGGTTTTTGTTATGGGGGTGACAAAACCTTCTCATCTTATGCCCCAAAATTGTGGAATTCTCTCCCGGTTGATATTAGGGAAGCAAATTCGTTAGGTAGTTTTGAATCTCATTTTAAAACTTTTATATTTCTGGATTACTGTTACATCCTGGTAGTTGTTTGTGCCTCTGTATGTGTGTGTTCTCTTTCTTTCTCCCCCCTCCTGTCAATTTCTTAGGCATGCCTACACGGGACATTATTGGTCCAGGAAGCTGTCCACTTCCGCTGCTAATTGTCACGTGACAATAGAGAAGAAGAAAAAAAAAAAAAAAAAAAAGAAGCGAGGACTCAATTCCAGGAAGAATGATTATTTATTTGTAAATAATAAAAATAACAAAAACCCACGAGGAGGAAAACCAAACTTAACCCAAGACAAAATACCAGAGTCAGGAACATGAAGCGGGGAACAGGAGACGTCAAACTCGGAACAGAAGATAACGAACCAGCACAGCACAGCAAACACAAGGAGACTAAATAAGTAACTAACAAGGCAGGTAATGAGGGAAGGCAGGTGGGGCAAATAATCAATAATGAGCTAACAAGAGGGGAGGGGTCATGACAATAGACTGGAGACATGACGTAACCAAAACATGACAACCCAAAGCACATGGCTAAAAAAAAAAAATAACACCACCACATGTGCTCAACAAGACAAGACAGACATGGTGACATTACCCCCTCCTTAAAGAGTGGCTACCAGGCGCTCCACAAGGGGACCAGAGGGGGAATGGGAGGTATAGACCGGGGGGGACGGGAGGGACAGGCCAGGGAGGGACACAGAGTTCGGGAAGTGGAGTCCTCTCCACATTTGGTGCCATCTCTAGACGCTGATCAGTGGCAGACCATAGCACAGCAAGACATCTGGGTGGCGTGGGCAGAGCAAGGCACCTGGATGACTCGGGCAGAGCTAGACATCTGGGCGGCGCGGGCAGGGCTAGACTGTGGTGCGGGCAGGGCCAGACTGCGGCGTGGGCAGGGCCAGACGTCTGTGCGGTGCATCTGGGATGGCAGTAACCTCCGGGATGGTCTCTGGGTGTTTGGGACCACCAGATTCGAGACCACCGAAATCGAGACCACCAGAATCAGGAATGTTACGGCAGCTTCGGCCACCCTTGGAGAAGCTGCAGTCTCTCTGACAGCCTTCTTCCCCTGGCCAGTTGTCCCCTCCAGCCCTCTCATTACGCACCACTCGAAAGGCTCGTCAAGGGCATAATTAATAAGTTCTTTGAGGGTCTCATCATATCCCAGTCCATCCGCAGCCCTCCTGAACTCCTGGGCAAACTCCTTCAGGTTGGTCCCTCGTTGACGAAGGAAACTCAAGGCATTAAACTGGAGTATCCATTCATAGAGCGGGCAAGTGGCAGTGGAGGCTGGTTCATTCTGTCACGTGACAATAGGGAAAAATGGATCGAGGACTCAATTGCAGGAAGAATGATTATTTATTTGTAAATATTAAAAATAAACACAAAACAAAAACCCATGAGGGGGAAAACCAAACTTAACCAAAGACAAAATACCAGGGTCAGGCACATGAAGCGGGGAACAGGAGAACAGGCGCCATCAAACACAGAACAGAAGATAACAAACCAGCACAGCACAGCAAACACAAGGAGACTAAATAGGTAACAAACAAGGCAGGTAATGAGGGAAGACAGGTGGGGCAAATAATCAATAATGAGTTAACAAGAGGGGCGGGGTCAGGACAATAGACTGGAGACATGACGTAACCAAAACATGACAACCCAAAGCACATGGCTAGAAAATAACAAAACACCACATGTGCTCAACAAGACAAGACAGACATGTGACACTAATCCTGACTAGCGTGTCTAGTTTAAAAGAGCGACAAGACGGATGTGGGGAACAGCTTTGCTTTCCAGTTTCTTTGTGTTAGTTGTGTAATCTGCCATTTTGGTTAGTTTTGGTTCTTTTTAGTGATTTATTTATTTTGGTTAGTTTTGAGTTGTCTTTTCGTTTTCTCATGTGTTTTTTGAGAGGAATGACCATCTCCCTGGTCCAAGGGAAAACTGGACAGGTAGCATGTCATGTGATGTACACCTTGCAACAACTATGACTGTAATGTATAGACACACCAGCTTAGAAGTGAGTGCCACTTTTGTATGTTTTGTTTTGTTAGAGAGTAAGTTAGAAACGCTGAAGACTTGCTTTTCTTATTTTCTTTTCATTAGTTAGGTTAGATGTTAAACTTGAGTTAGATTTTAGTTTTGTTTTGTTCTGTTCTTTTCTTTGGTGCCACTTTTGTCCTTTTCCCCGGGTTCACTATTTTTGTATCTTTCTATTGGTTATTTATATATTGTATATATTATTTTCTTTTGCTATATTGTTACTTTTCATTATTATTATTATTATTATTATTATTATTATTATTATTATTATTATTATTATTATTATTATCTCATGTTTGTTTTTTTTCCTTGATCCTATAAGTGTTTTGTCTTTTGCTGCCACCACTCGCACGTGTAAATGATCACAATCTCAATGTTATGTTTGTGTGTGTTGTAAATCGCTTTGAGAAAGCACATTTTTAAAGTGCTGTATTATTATTATTATTATTATTATTATTATTATTATTATTATTATTATTATTAATACTTAATTACAGTAACGCAAGTATTTGTAATTCATTTCTTCACACCCCAGCTGACGTGTTGGCCTAAGAAAGAAAAGAACCAGCTTGAGCTTTTATTGCTCTGTTGCTTATAAAGAACTTCCAGCTCAGTTTTTACTTCTTCCTCACTGGTATGGACATTGAGAAGCCCATTTTGCCCCAAGGGAAATTAAACCCCCTTTGCCCATGCCATTACTTTCACTCCCTCCATATCTCATCCAGACGGACCCCTTTTTTCCATCAAGATTACCTGGCATAGCTCATATCAATCTCAGTCAAAACTTTTACTCAGCACACCTTCATTAATCCGCTATCAAAATCTTCTCACTTTGTCCTACTGAGGCTACATGAGTAATCCCAAGCTCAAGTTGTCATCACTATACTTAAAAACATATCACCAAGGATATAAAATGGGCACTTCACCACGGTGCCATTCGATAGAGTATTTGCATACTGGATAAGGTTCTGTTACACAAATGACCTTTCTAACACTTCCCTCTTGTCTTCAGAGGTTAAACCTCCAGTGTGACTGCGTAAGCAGCTGATTAGCACTATCCACCACTCTAAATTCATTCATCTTCATTTATCTTCATTTATCTCTCTTCCAATTACACAGGAGTACTTTAAAAGACTAATTGTAAGACTATGTGTGTGTGCTCTGGAAAACGCCCAGACTCCAATCTGTTGCTTTTATTGATTTATGTTGCCTGACAAAATGTTATGAAAGTACAGAGGGTTGAAAACTAAGTTGATTCTAGTTCATCAGATACATTTTTAAAGTACCATACTAGTCCCTGTCAGACTTGTTTAATGACACTGCATTTTTTTTTTTTTTTTTTTGCCTACAGACAAATTATACTCAACACATTTCAGCATTTAAAGGCACACTTACAATGCAAAGGCTGTTCCAATATAGCATCAAGGTGTAATCTTTGGAAGGAATCATTGTAAAATGGAAGGTATGTTCATTGAAAAAATTAATCCAAGATGGTGGACAAAGTGGAAAAAATTTCCACTTTGTCCAAACATTTATGGCAAACTAAAATATAGATTAATGTCATGTCTATTGAAAGTTGTTTGTCATGTATTTATATACATTTGTAATTACACATTTTGTATGATTAAGTTGCAGTTTACTTCATATAAAGTAGAATAGTATATTTATATATATATATATATATATATATATATATATATATATATATATATATATATATATATATATATATATATATATATATATATAAATATATATTAATCAATTATATGTAATCTATTAATCAGGTACTTTACATGTGCATTAATATAGTCAACGCATCAAAATAAGTGTATTTCTTTAACACATGACAAAAGATTATTAAAACATATTGATTTAAAATGTACTTTAAAGTAAAACTTCTATTTCTAAAAGTGTCAATATCCATGAAAGTGAACTCTCTTTAAGTACACTTAGGTTGCCATATATTTCACTAACATTATATTAACCTAAAATATAAATTTATGATTTGAAGTACACTACAAGTGCACATTTAATAGAATTAAGTACACTTTTTTTCACTCCATGTTGTGCTGACTTTGCTCAGTTCTGATGACAAATAGACATTTCTCCATATCACAATTCATTTTAGCAGAGGGTGTGTGCTGAGTAAAGGTTGATGGCTCTTGTCATACTTTATTATTGTGATTTACTCAAGTAGTTAGCACTCATAAGGCCACACTGCTGGGGCAAAAAGGACAAGGACTTGTGATGGATAATGTTGTCCTTCATGTACCAGTCAGGTTGTGCATGACAACTTTAATTACAAGCTAAGGCAAGCATTGGTCTTATAACACAAAAGAAGATATTTGAAGAGTGTTTCAGCATTTTTATGCATATTATTAAAGTCAATGGGATGCAAAACTTTGAGCTCCAAAACAAAATAAAATACGGTGGCAAAGAGAGCTCATTGCGCTGCAACAGAAGAAAACAAAAAAAAAAAAAAAAACACCAGCAAATTAAGAAGACATCATCAGTTTGACAACACATGCTGAAAATACTCACAGCGCAACCAAATGAAGAAACGCTGCAAATAGCACAGACCACAGACCACAATGGAAGTGTTTCAAAGGGGACGCCAACAAGTGACGAATCTGCATGGGACATCCTTATTGTTCAATGTCTGTCACAAACTTCTCAGATCAGTCACCTTAGCATACATTTCCCAGCATTCCTCCTGTTACTCACTCATCAGCACACTTATCACCTCTGGGATATAAGAACATACCTCAAACACACTCATGGGTTGTTTCTCAATATGCATTCTTAAGTGATCTTGCATCCTTGTGTTCTCGTACTACGTCATAATCAACCATCGAAGTTCAATTCCAATACTCAAGAACATAAGTACAGAGGACACATAAAAGTATGTGTTATTGATATCGAGGATGCATCGAATGCAGACTTGAGAGAATCAAACTGTTAAAAATCCCAGAAGGCACAGATGTAGTGTAAGTTCCGGTGACGAACGCGGAAGCGCAGAGGATAGAGCAAAACAAAACTTGGTTCTCACGAGAACTAGCATATCCTCACTGTTTACAAGACATAAGTGTCTTATGTCATATGCTGGAACGCCAGTCTCTCGTGAACGTGTGTGACAGTTAGCGGAAGTTAGAGATTCAGAAGGCCTATAATGTTTTAATAGCTTGTGATATTTGTTTGTGATAGTATGTTGTATTTACTGTGTATTAGCCACTACTTAAAATATGCTGGGACGGTCAGCTGAGTTACACAATTGCAGCACATCTCAATTCTTACAAGGATGCGTTCTGTGTCCCTTCTGAGTTTGTTCTTTCAAGGTTGCCTGGCAAGACTGGTCTCCACAAGAATGCAAGTCTGTTCTTTGCATTCTTGGAATTGGGAAACAGCCATGGTCTGGTCTACAACTTGGGCTTTGGTTATTTTTCTAACTTCGCTCTGTGTTTCACTTATGGGAATCGCTTTGGGCATGACCAACTACGGAAGCTCTTATGACACCACGACAGGTGGACACCACGACACCACCACCTATATCACTCAGGTCGACCCCCATCAAAGTCATTCGCGCTTTCTTCCCGTGAGGGACTACAACAAGCTCTCTCAGCACGTCCGACTTTGTCGCTGATTTCGCTAAACTGTTCAACAGGCGGACTGTCATTGGATTATGCCACTGAACGCGACATTAGTGAATTGGACTGTGTTGCGTGGCATCGCAAAACACTGAATAGTGTCCGCATCAAGGCGAGCTATTCTGTTCGGACTATCACATATTAAATTATGATGGTAGGATTTTCAGTGACGTCAAGTCATCTTTTAGGCTTCAGGCGTTAAGGCGAGCCGTTGAAAAGGCAAACTACCCTACGTTTTGTGACGAGTCGTTGAATCACTCTTTCTCCAGCCATTATGTTGACTGTCCTTACCCCCGCCAAAGAGAATGAGTCGAAAAGCAGGGAGGTGGCCTCCCGCCCGTGTCCATCGTCATGTGGAGCAACCATCTCAGACAGGGACCCCCATTATGTGGATCGTGTGTATGGGCACAAAGCACATTCAAAAGTCGCTTGAGGACCCACAAACATGCGTTCACTGTGCGTCAATGCCGGTGAAAATTCTGGAGAGAAGGCTGAAAATGGCAGTGGCTAGACAGCAAAACCCATGTCTGTCTGGAGCTGCTGCGAAACCTAAGGCTGCTGACCATTATATTTGAGCTACCACAAGCTGGGCTGAAATGATGGAAGCCGAATCACCAGATATGCCTCCTCTTTTCGATGGCCTTCTCGCACACGAGGAGGAAGAGCCGGGTGACGAGGACGCAGAGAGCGATGACAACTCTTCCTTCCCTGTCCAACAGTCTAAACCGCCTAGCATGACTGACTCAGACAGGCAGGGCAGACAGTAACCTGAACAAGGTGTGTAAACGAGCCACGGCTAAACTGGGCCTAGCGTGGCCTGCAGCACAGAATGCAGAAGGAGCAGAGAGGGACCTTTACGATGGAAAAAGGTTGCTGCCTGCTCAACCCACAGCAAGACAACTCCTGCCTGCTGTGCCGGTGTGCATGAAAGAGATGTCCCACCATTTAAGAGCAAGCTCCCGGCCAAGGGATGTTCTAAGCTGGAGATTCAAGGGATGGGAGAGCTGGGGCTGGCCGGACCCCCAGCAGTAGAGTCTTCAGTGGCCTATCACCTCCATCCGAATCAACTCTCTATTTCCTCCTCCCAAATTTCGCTTCTGAAGATGGAACGTCTAACCACGTCTGTCTATCAGAGGATGTACAAGTATATGGTGCAGTCAGTGTGCTCACTGAACGCTGTGACTTTACTGTCAGCGTACCAAGCAGAGATTTTGGAGGAGATGGGGTGACAGCTAGATACAGGAGTGCCAAACCCAGCACTCTGGGATGAGATATGTGTGGTGAGCGGTCTAATTCTCTGCTCTTCCCGTGGTGCGGTTCAGGGTTGTGGCTGTGTGATGGGCCTAGCCATATCAGGTGTGAGAGCGTAATGGCTAAACCTGTCAGGATTGAGCAACTCTCAGAAAGTGGAGGTGATGGATGCAGCGTTTGACCCAACTAAGGGCCTGTTCAGACCAGCTCTTGAGAAAATTAGAGAAACCAGCACCCTCAGGCAACAAGAGGATGAAGCTTTTAACCTCTGTTTACCACACAAGCAAACACCGCGACCACCCTCTCAGCCAGCGCGGCAGGGCTTTTTTGCAGCCGCTGCAGTAAGAGGGAGACAGACGGGGGCCAGAAATGTGAGACCTGCTCCCAGCGGACAAAAATCTGGCCATCGTCCGAAGTCAGATGGCTCCGCACCATGGGGTAAGTATTCATTTGCGGCCGCGGCAGCTGGGAACCGCCCCACCCCGAGGAACAGAAGAAGCGTGCGACCTGACACGCAAATGTTTGCAGTTCAGTAAGGGCTCTCGCTGTAAGTTACCCAGTTCAAAAACAGGGAGAAAATGTTCAACAGTGTCACCAAGCACTCACACAGTGTTTACAAATGCCCATCATTTCAGGTGAATACTTAATAAAGAATGTACTATTGCATCCAAGCCACGAGCTAAGGGAGATATGCTCCCTGAATACATCAAACACACTAATAAATGTTTCACCATCGCAGCCAGGCAGACAGTCAAGGGCGATAGATTGCAAAGAAATCCAAGGATTAAAACGCGTCTGCCTAGTTTCACCGCTGGAGGGAGTGCAAACTTCTCCACAGAGGGTCAGCGCAGAGACAGTAATGATGTCATCAAAGCGCACCCGCGAGGAAGAAGTATACAAGGGACCCCTCTTGGCTTGCATACTCAATTGGTGCACATGCGCAGCTCATCCGTGGGTTGTAAACACAATTTTACGGGGATACAGACTTCAATTTGCCATGAAACCACCCATGGTATTCAACTGAATTCAACCATGGATTCAATGGTATCATAGTCTCAGTGTCCGAGGGAGAATCAGCTTGCGTCCTGACGGCCGAGATAGACAAACAAGCCATCAGAGTGGTGCCAAAGGAAGTGAACTGTCAGGGTTTTTACTCCTGTTACTTTGTGATTCCAAAGAAAGAAAGCACATCACTGCATCCAATTTTAGATCTCCGTGTGTTAAACAAGCACCTACAGAAGTATTAATTCAAAATGTTGACACACAAAATGCTTTGTTGATCCATCCACCAGAAGGATTCGTTTGTGACGATCGATCTGTCAGACGCGTATTTTCACATAGACGTTTACCCGTCTCACAGAAAATATCTCAGGTTTGCATACCAAGGCACTGCTTATGAGTTTCAAACGATTCCATTTTGTCTGTCCTTAGCGGCAAGAGTTTTCAGCAAATGTGTGGAAGCAGTGCTATTTCCGTTGAGAAACAAAGGGATAAGAATATTGTCGTACATAGACGATTATCTAATATGTGTGTAGCCATGAGCATTTCTTTTGTTAACAGAATAACGGGTTAATAGCGTTATTAACGGGTTTCGCCAGCAGGGGGCAACTGAGTGTACACAACGCGTCAGTGACTCATAACAGAGAAGCAGCGTCAGTATGTGATGAGTGGCAGTGTGCACAACGTGGTTGTTTTGCTCCGTGAATAAACTTGTGTTTTTGTCTTTTGACAGGTAAGCTGGCGTGAAACAATGATCACACTAATAATATTGAACCGTATTGGAGTGTCTTAGAGTGCTAGTTCATACCCGAGACATGAAGAGATGTTTAACCTGTTTGATTTGAGGAATGTCATACACAAAATGGCGGACGAGAGTTTATGTCCGAAATAAAACTAGTAACGTCCTATATTAGTCAAGTGAGTGAGTTAGCGTCTAACAATGTGTTTGTGGGGGGATAATAATGAATGACTTTCCTCCACTTTTGGTGCCACTTTTTCCTCAAAATGGTGCCGCCGTGTTCGGTCGCCGTTCAGGTCGCTCCGTGAAGACTGTGCTTTTATTTACTATTTTACTTTCTTGTACTCTCAATTTTTACAAACTTATCATCTGCATTGATCTACTATGACAGCAAAACTCTTTTGGACATTGGTTACCTCTACACTGGACTGTTTCAGGACACTTTCGCCGATACTCTGTGGCCATCTGAGAACCTTAGGAGCGCCGAGTTGAACAATGGACAGACGAGTCAACGGCGAAGAATCAAGAAACACCGCGGGAAACGCGCTGGAATTCAAAACAGACTGAGGAAAAGGGCATTCAGTCCTCCTCTCCCGAGCATTCTTCTAGCAAATGTTCAATCCTTGGAGAATAATATGGACGATCTTAGAGCCAGGATAAGTTTTCAATGGGACATGAGAGACTGTAACATCTTTTGTTTGTCCGAAACATGGCTCACGCCCGCGGTCCCGGACACAGCTGTGACGCCATCGGAGAACTTCTCTGTTTTTCGGATGGACAGAACAGCCGAGGCCGGTAAATCCAAAGGCGGTGGAGTATGCTTCATGGTCAACAAGAAATGGTGCGATCCCAGGAACATCACCATTCTCTCGCGGTCCTGCTCGCCTCATCTGGAACATTTAACAATCATTTGCCGCCCATTCTATCTGCCGACGGAGTTTTCTGCGGTTGTCGCGATACAAACAAAGGCTCGTTCAGGAACCCCTGGTGAGGCGGGAAGTTAAGCGTTGGTCGCCCCACTCAGAGACCGCGCTACAGGCAGCTCTGGACGATGTGGATTGGGACATGTTCCGAGCGAGTTCAGCCGACGTAAGCGAGTTCACAGAAGTGGCGCTTTGCTTCATCAACACGCTTACAGAGCAAGCCACGCAAACAATAACAATAACGTCCTTCTCAAATCAGAAACCGTGGGTGGACAATTCAATCCGCGCTGCAGTGAACACACGCACTGCCGCTTACAACGCCGGTCTCCTTTCAGGGAATATGACTGAATACAGATCGTCCTGCTATGCTCTCAGACGAGCAGTTAAAGCCGCAAAACTCCGTTACAAAGACCGAGTGGAGTCTCATTTCCAACTCAACGACTCGCGGCGCATGTGGCAAGGTCTGAGGTCCATCTGCTCGTTTGGATCTAAATCCTCTGCAGAGGTCAGAGCTGACCCGTTGCTTGTGAACGAGTTAAACTCTTTCTACGCTCGCTTTGACTGTAACCGCGGCAACGCGACTCCGCCAAGTGGCACGTCAGAGGGAATTACTCAGAGCAGCAACAACCACGTGATCTCTGTCTCAGAGGATGAAGTTCGGAGAGCACTCAAGCGTGTGGACGTCAGGAAAGCTGCCGGGCCGGATGGTATTTCAGGTCGTGTTCTGCGGTCCTGTGCTGATCAGCTCGCCGGGTTGTTTACATCTATCTTTAATGAGTCCCTCGCTACATCTGTGGTCCCCACCTCCTTCAAAAAATCCACCATCATCCCTGTCCCTAAGAACAGTAAACCCTCTTGCCTAAATGACTATCGTCCAGTGGCTCTCACGTCTATAGTCATGAAGGTCTTTGAGAGACTCATTAAAAACACCATTTGCACCTTCATTCCTGACACTTTGGACCCTCTTCAGTTTGCCTATCGTCCCAATAGATCGACTGAAGATGCCATCTCTCATGTCCTCCACTCCTCCCTCACTCACATCGACAGCAAAAGTGGGAACTACGTAAGGCTGCTATTTATTGACTATAGCTCAGCCTTTAACACCATAGTTCCCATCAAGCTAACCTCCAAACTCCTGGATCTCGGCCTGAATCCTTCTCTCTGCCACTGGATTGAGGACTTCCTCACTGGCAGGACTCAGGTGGTGAGAATAGGCCAGTCCACCTCCACCTCCATCTCCCTGAGTGTGGGAGCTCCACAGGGCTGTGTCCTGAGTCCCCTGCTCTACTCGCTCTACACGCATGACTGTTTGTCCACACACAGCTCCACCTCTATCATCAAATTTGCTGATGATACTGTTGTCCTGGGCCTCATTTCCAACAACAATGAGACGGCATACTTGGACGAGGTGGAGCATCTAACATCATGGTGCCAGGACAACTGTCTCTCTCTGAATGTTGGCAAGACCAAAGAAATGATTGTGGACTTCAGGAAGAGACAGCAACGGACATACTCCCCCCTCATGATCAGCGGGTCACCAGTAGAGAGAGTGAGCAGCTTCAAGTACCTGGGTGTAAACATCTCCGAGGACCTGACCTGGACTGCTCACATTCAGACACAGGTGAAAAAAGCCAGGCAAAGACTGTACCACCTGCGCCAGCTGAGGAAATTCAGGGTTTCACCAGCTATCCTGAAAACTTTCTATTTAGGGGCAATAGAAAGTGTATTAACTCAGTGCATCACAGCGTGGTATGGGAACAGCACCAGTCATGACCGCAAAGCCCTGCAAAGAGTTGTGCGCTTATCCGAGCGTATCTCAGGGTCAGCTCTCCCGTCTCTGCAGGACGTCTACACCAAACGCTGCAAAGGCAGAGCTACTAAGATCATCAAGGACTCTAATCACCCTGCAAACCCTCATTTCACGCTGCTGCCATCTGGTAAGCGCTTCCGAAGCCTGATGGCCAAAACTGAGAGACTCAGGAGGAGCTTCTTCCTCCAGGCCATCAGACTCCTGAACTCAGTCACTTGACACCACGTGACTTCACTTCAGGATATACATACTGACATTGCACTGCACTTTCTGTTCTCGTTGTTACTGTGTAACAACCTGTTATAAACCTGTTTGCACATTATACTCTTTATACATTTGTTAACCACATATTTATAAGTCTACAGTTTACTCACTGCACAGTCTACTTCAATTATTTTATTCCACTTCTTTATTCTTATTTTTTACTTTTTTTCTTCTACTTGACTTGATTATTTATAATTCTACAGATATATATATATATATATATTAGTACTTTTTTATCCTATTTCTATTATAATTTCCTCCTTGTGTTTTTAACTGTGAATTTGCACTGTCCATGGAGCGGACCTGTTTACATTTCACTGCCGGTTGTATATTCTGTATATAACTGTGTATGTGACAAATAAAACTCTTGAATCTTGAATCTTGAATCTTGATTGTGAATTGTACGAACATATTGAACATGGGTTGAATGTGTGTGGTGATGTGCAGTCTGAATAAAAAGTGTGTGTGTTCATGATCAGTTTGCACCTTGCATGTTAGTTAACATTGTGCTGCCCGTCATTACAGTTAAAAGAGTATCTTGAATGTCTTTAACGTAAGGAGTAGTCAAAATTCTGTAGCAAAATACTTTTATTAACTATTGAGTGACGTTGCTATAAAAGAAAACACAATAACAGTGTTCGGTTCAAATATAGTGCATGACAAATTCGGATCACGAGTGTATTTCATCCGAGACTAACACAAAAACCCGGTGAGAAAAGAAAACAATTAAAAATGTAATTAATGCAGGGTCGTACAAGGATCAATTCAGTCAGTTAAGCAATGGGGATGGTCTAAATGGTTATTTCCAGTGTTATGGTTATTAAGCGTATGCAGTATTTGTTTATGTTCATGTTGGAAGTGTTTTTCATACTTTGTTATTTGTTGTATGCATACTTTGATGTGAGAATGGGCACAGAACATGTTTGAATTGATTTGTAATGTTAATGTAATTAGAGCAGGTCTGTCTGAAAAATGAGTATGATCACCTAGTGACCTGTTTACTGCCATATACCTGCCTAAATATTTGTACTGTTAGACCTGTCGTGGTTTGTGCTATTGTGCTATGAGAAGGTATACAGTAACTAATAACAGAGAAGCAGCGTCAGTATGTGATGAGTGGCAGTGTGCACACAACGTGGTTGTTTTGCTCCGTGAATAAACTTGTGTTTTTGTCTTTTGACAGAAAATAAATGTGTTGCCCCAAGAATGGACATCGTTTCCTTCTTAAAAGTGTAACATGTGCCTCGCTGAAAAAGCAAGCAATGGTGACAAGACATGGTGTTAATTCATCTCGACAGCTTGGGATTCAGAATAAACGAAAAAGAGCCGCTTAGAGCCAGCACAGTACAAACTCACTCTCTTATCGGGTCACTATGACAGAGTGGAGGATCATGTCCTTCACTCAGTGTCTCTCCCGTTTTCAGACGGGGAAAATTGTCCCGTTCAGACTGTCCCTAGCGCTGGGTAGTGCATCTGCATCTGTGTTCTTGGCGACATCTCAGTCGACTGGTGAGAATAACTCAAGCGTGCATCAGAGTGCTCAGACATTGGAAAAGCCCCGTGACTCTCAGAATGGGGATTCCCTTGAGGACAGTGTCATTGAGAGTCACTGACGATGGACGCATCATTAAAGGGCTGGGGAGCATCTCTGATGGGCAGAGTGGTGAACGGTGTGTGGCCTCCACAGCTGATTCACAAGCACATAAATTACTTGAAATTGTTGGCAGTGTTTCTAGCGCTAAAACATTTTCTGAGCTTCATCAAGGGCCAGCATGTTTTAGTGAAAACGGACAATTCTACAGTGGGTGCTTATATCAACCGACAGGGAGGCACACGCTCTCTTCAACTGCACCAGTTAGCGAAAAAGCTGATAGTGTGGTGCAGCACAAGGCTTTTATCTATCAGGGCAACCCATATTCCAGGGATGTTGAACAGGGGGGCAGATTTATTGTCCAGGGGAAATCCTATGTACGGAGAGTGGAAGCTTCATCCCCAGGTGGTAAAGCAGATATGGCAGAAGTACGGTCAGGCTGCCATAGATTTCTTCGCCTCACAGGAAAACGCTCAATGTCCTCTGTATTTCTCTCTGGTGTACAGAAATGCACCATTGGGTGTGGATGCTTTAGCCCACCCATGGCCGAACGTCTTGCTGTATGCATTCCTTCCTCTGAGCCTGATTTCACCTACTCTAGCCAGGGTGAGGGAAATGGGATTGTCACTCATACTGGTAGCTCCACGTTGGCCATCCAGACATTGGGTAGCTGAGATAGTTCAACTACTGGCAGGTCAGCCGTGGCCCCTCCCTCCCTAGAGGGACCTCCTGTCACAAGTAGGGGGGGAAATTTACCATCCTCACCCGGACAGGATAGGTCTCTGGGCCTGGGCCATGGCCAGAGGTGGAATTTGAGTGCAGCAGGTCTGCCCTCATCAGTCATACACACTATACAGAGTTTCAGAGCCTCTTCCACTCGCTCACTTTATAGTAATAAATGGCTTTGTCTTTGTGTCTTTGAAGGATGGTGTGGACGGAGTCATATTGTCCCTTTTCAATGCTCAGTGAGGGACATATTATGTTTTCTCCAGGATATGTTGGATAAAGGGAAGGCTTTTTCTACATTGAAGGTATATTTAGCAGCCATTTCTGGTTGCCATGTTGGTTTTGGTGACAAGACTGCAGGTCAGCACCCTTTAATAAGTTGTTTTATGAAAGAGGCATGGCATAAGAGGCCAGTGGCCAGGCGGATGGTCCCACTGTGGAATTTGTCTATGGTTTTAGAGGCCCTCTCTCAACACCCTTTTGAGCCATTAGAAGGCATAGGGTTGAAGTTTCGCTCTTTTAAGACAGCACTGCTGTTAGTGCTGGTGACAGCTAAGCGTGTGATCGACTCGCAAGCCCTGTCTATCAGCCCGTCTTGTTTGCAGTTTTCTCCAGGGCTCACAAAGGTTTCCTTTCACCCTAGATGTCCAACTACAGAACTTATAGCTTTCCATCCTCATCCATTCTCTTCTCCAGAGGATAAGAGATTGAATTCATTATGTCCAGTACGGGCGCTTCATAGGTACGTGGAAAGGACAGCAGGTTTCAAAAAGAATGACCAGCTGTTTGTGTCAGCTGACCAGCTGTTTGCGTCTGTTTGGCTACTCCTCTCAAAGGGAAGCCGTTGTCGCATCAGCGGCTGTCCCATTGGATTGTAGAAGCTATATCTCTAGCATATAAATGCAGAGGTTCTCAACCTCCTGAGGGCTTAAGGGACCACTCCACTAGGGGCATTGCTACATCATGGGCCTTACTTAAGGGAGTTTCAGTTCAGGAGATATGTGCAGCAGCAAGTTGGGCTATGCTGCACACTTTTGTGTGGTTTTATAGACTAGATGTGTCTGAGCCATCCTTTGCTCATGCAGTGCTAGGAGCCAGCATGTTGGGACCCATATGATTAGGCATAGCATACATTGTACAGTCCGGGAGTGGTCTATATCTCCCATAAGTGAAACATAGAGCGAAGTTAGAAAAATAACAATGGGTTACTTAACGTAATCTTGGGTTCTTTGATAACAGAGTTTCACCAGCACTTCCCTCCTTGCACAGGAACGGGAAGAAATCTCTCTGTAATGACTTCGATAGGGGTCGATCCTGAATGATATAGGTGGGGATGGAGCTTGTTCTCAGGTTGACCTGTCTGTCAAAGACAGACGTAGTGTCATAGGAGCTTCCTCAGTTGGTCACGCCCAAAGTGATTCCCATAAGTGAAACACCTCACTCTGTTATCAAAGAACACAGAATTATGTTAAGTAACCATCAATTACTCACCTTTATTCCTTACCTGTGAATATTACCTCCTGCAGTTCCCAAGTTCCTGTCTCCTTGCTCCTGCATCTGTTCCTCTTCTCCAGCATTCAGTGATCACTCTAATAACTATTCAGCCTGCTAAATGGCAATGTAAGGTGTGTGTGGTTTTACTCACTGGAAGTCACAATCTCAATCTTTACCTGCAAAACCTAAGAACGGAAGTTTAATACCTGCCTTCATCATCGCTGTCTTTGGAATTTGCTCCAATAAAGCTCTGTGTTATCACCGATCTCTCTCTCTCTCTCTCTCTCTCTCTCTCTCTCTCTCTCTCTCTCTCTCTCTCTCTAGTTATATCATCAGGGGGCGCATTCACATAATGTACCAACTATGCACACAGTTGGCAAGTCTCTGTGTGTGTGTGTAAATTATATATATATATATATAATTTACACACACACACAGAGACTTGCCTAGTTACCTCGACCATTTTCTGCATCCCTCCACCACCCTGACGACTCACAGGTGGTTCCTATTCCCAACTGGGGACATGGGGGAGTACTCTGGGTTTGGTCTAAATTATGAGCTCGATGCCCCTTCGGATAGCACAACAAATAGACTTATTTTACTCGTGGCTTATTTTACTCACCTGAGCTGCCCATAAGGCTATCAGTGCAGGTGATGGGACATTATTTTCAACTTGACCGCAATGTTTTATTCTCCATCTTTCAATGCATTTTGCCTTGTGCATAAATGTCATTTTATGTTATGTCATCACAGATTAAAATCTGTAAATCCAAATATTTATTGCATTTATGAAGAAAAGGCTCAGCACCCAAGGCTCTATCACCTATTGCATCAATGGTATACAGTGTCTCAGTGGTGTAAATTGCCAGCAACAGCCATTTTAGGATTGTTTGTGATTTGGTCTTAGTGACTTGGGAGTCCTCTTGACTACACCTAACGTTTCACAGATTTAGGAGCTGGTTTTAGCCCCAAAATGTTTTGTTAAATACTCTTAGAGCAAAAACTGACACGCCCATTATTTTAAAAAGCTTCTCCTAAATCAGCAAGTTAGGAGCTACTTTTCACCTTAAAAATTTTTGTGAATACGACCCCTGATTCACAATTGGCATTACATTTGTAGTCACACAACATCTGATGCTTCATTTTAACATAAAATACAATAATGTTATCCCACTACGGCACCACATGTTCTGCAAGTAGACTCACACTGATGGATATTATGCATCATCAATATTACAGCATTCTTAATGTGGAGGCAGTGTTAGATTGAACAGATGCATAAATCTCCCGTGGTCTTACAGAAAATGGAAATGTATCACTTGGTTACAAAAGGATAGATTGCTTTTGTGTCTCATTAGATTTTTTTGGGCTTTTTCAGGCTTTAAAATCTGGTCCTCTGAGGTCCAAGACATTTGGACAGGTTGGTTTCTGTTTGTTTTCTGGGGCGGCATGTATGAATAAAATCTGTGAAAACACCTTGGCTGTGTAATTTTAAATGAAAAGTCTGTCCCATTGGCTATATTAAAAGTCAGTGATCTATTTGAAATGTGCCAGTCCATTCAAATGAGATATAATCATCTTCAAAAGCTCCAAAATAATAAAAATAAATAAAACGATCATAAAAGCGTTATATTCCAAGTCTGCTGATTACATAATAACTAAGGAACAAACTGAAATTGAATAGGTTGTGTATGGTGCGAGTGAGTCTGAGATTGTGTTGTGTGAGAATGTTAGCCATAACTTCAGATGTTTTCGAGTTCAGTTCTATGGTTTGTCCTTGAAGGGAGATAAGGCAGTGCACAGGGGAAGATAGCAGACCAGCTGCCCGGCTGACCTCCCAACCGAGAGATAGGGACAAGTGAGGTTCGTTGGGCTAGTTGATTAGGTCAGGCAAATACAATTTATTATTTTTTAATCCATTTGATGATCTTCGGTAATTTGTCCGGATCATAATCAATCAATCAGATCTGGTCCTCAGCGTTTTGCGTCCGGTCTGTGCAGTTTCCCTAGACATTACGCCCAGCCTCATGGCCAGACCGGTTACAGTCCGTAAAAGTTCACCGATCTGACCCCCGATGGAGCCCACTCTCCCCTGCGTATCCGCAGTCCAGACTGCGTTGTTATGGTTCAGTTCCTCAATTCGTATCACTCTCTGATCTAATTCCTTCAAACGGTCACACACAGCCCCGAAGCATTCCTTAATTTCCACAGACAGCGGCTGGGTGAATTTGCTTGCAGCTGTCTTACCAATCTTCCGATAGGTCAGGGCAATCCCAAAGCCAAAGAATAGGAACCCCGCCATCAATAATCCAATCATGTATAAATCTTCTGCATCCTCCACGGACAGAGCCTCCAGGCACAGGACTTGCCAGTTGTTCCATGCGTCCCTCACGTACCCTGCAACAAAGGTCCCGTCCGGGCAGGTGGGTTCTCCCGGGGCACCCTTCCTTTGTGAGAAAATCTTGTCGATCGCGCTGATTGACCAGTTAATCAATTCCATTTCAGTATTTTCAGGAGTCCAGCAAAGCAGCGGGTCAGAGAGAAAAAGAAAGACAAAACACTAGACAAAACAAAACAGCGCAAGAGCACAGCGGGAGCAGAGTGAAAACACGTCTGCACGGATTGAAGGACAGAACAGGAACCTAATGCTGTGGTGATAACATTTTTGCAGCTCCCGACATATCTTTCAGTCTTCATTAAAAAAAAAAAAAAAATTCTCTGAAAGTTTAATTTAGAATTGTCTGCAAGAGCATGATTATAAACACGAGTGTCAGGGTTATGATCTGTTTTGTTCACTCTCATTTTGTTGCTCTGTTTTCTTTCAGTTTAGTTTCCATCTCCTTGGTTACAGATTCCTCCCTGTTTGTTGCTGTCTAGTCCATTGTTGGTTCTTGTATTAAATTTAAAATTACCCCATGATTTACTCACCCTCAAGCCATACTAGGTGTATATGACTTTCTTCTTTTAGACAAATACAATAGGAGTTATATTAAAAAATATCCTGGCTCTTCCAAGCTTTATAATGGCAGTGAATGGCAGCCCAAGATTTGAAGCCCAAAAAGTGCATCAATAGAACCAAAAGTGTTACTTTTGGATTTCCTGCATCATGCATTTGATGTACACAACTATCATTGTGACAATCAGGCTGTGAAACTGGACTAGTGAGTAGATGGGTTTTCTTGATTGATGTGATGTTTAATGTCCCTGACAACCTCTGTAGTTCCATTTTAGCACTTGTTAGCAACTATCTTTTTCAAGACAAGTAAAATAATAAAACGTGAAAGTATATTCAGCTTGTGTTTACCACAGACCTTATTTCAGACATTTAACTAAAATCCCATTGAAAAAAACCCCACTGAATTCAGGATAATGCTACCGCAAATGCTAAAATACTAACTAGTTTCTAGGTTTTGGCCTACAAAACCGCATAATCCCTGCAGCACTCCATTAGCAGCTCGCTGCAGATGATGATTAGCAGTAAGTAATGACTTATATTTCATTCTGTTCCTCACACAAGGCCATCATTCAGAAGTCTTAAGAGCAGATTTAAAACAAAAAATCTGGTCCCACTTTATATTAGGTGGCCTTAACTACTATGTACTTACATCAAAAAATAAGTACAATGTACTTATTGTGTTTATATTGTAATGCAAAACACTTTTGCTGATATTGAGGTGGGATACGGGTAAGGTTAGGGACAGGTGTGGTGGTGTGGGTAAGTTTAAGGGTAAAGTTAGGGTCAGGTGTGGTGGTGTGGGTAAGTTTAAGGGTAAAGTTAGGGACAGGTGTGGTGGTGTGGGTAAGTTTAAGGGTAAAGTTAGGGACAGGTGTGGTGGTGTGGGTAAGTTTAAGGGTAAAGTTAGGGACAGGTGTGGTGGTGTGGGTAAGTTTAAGGGTAAAGTTAGGGTCAGGTGTGGTGGTATGGGTAAGTTTAAGGTATAAAGTGGGTCCAACAATCTGATGTGCAATGGAAGATCATTCCAAAGCCATGGAGTTAGTATTGAGAAACAATGATCATCCTTACATTTTAAATGGGATGTGGGACGGTTGTAACAGGGTATTTGAAGACCCCAGAGACTTAATTGTGGAAGAAGAGATCAGGAATGTTGAGAAGCCATTTAGCCCCCCTAAAACAAATAAGGCTTTCAACAGAATTCAAGTGGATAGAAAGCCAGTGAAGCAAGTACAAGTAAATCTCTTTTCCTGATTTATCTTGTGTAATATAAGATGGTCCGTTAGCAATTACCTGAAATAATTGCACATTTATCATTTACATGTACAAGGCCCACATTTAAAACAGCCAACCTAAATGATTGCCAGGTTATTTGAATTAATAATTGAATTGTTTACCTTCAGGTGTCAGCCATAAGATTACATTTCCAGTAAACAAACCAAAGTGACGTTTATACCAGTTGCCTCCTTTGATAAGAGAATCCATTCCACAACATGCTGACAGTTTTCCTGGTCCTGTGATTGACAGTGTTCTCTAACCACAAATTATCTCTACAACCAGCCCTGCAAGCCTTAGATAGATTGTTTTGTTACCTTTCACAGAAACAAAAAGATGGAGCAGGGGCAAAAAGCTCAGAGGAACCCCCAAAAAAGAGTTGAGAATCGAAATATGAGATTAAGTAATCACTCATTTCACTCTCAACACTGTCCAGCTGCAACACCAGTAGATAAAAAGAGAGCGAGGCAGCATCTCTATTGTCTCCCTTGAGCTCCTTATGCTCTCATTAGCTATGATTCCATCCACCTATTTTTATGCGCATTTTGGGATACTGCACAAAAAACACGCCAAAATGTGCATACATTTTTTTAAATGCAACTCAACTGAGTCGGATAAATGTTTTATCCCATAAACCCTTATTTACACTGCACGCATCTATGGCGTGTTGCGGCTGCAACAAGGTTTTGTTCCGTCTTCCACGCAGTGCCAAATCACACCAGAAGCATTTCAGGAACTAAGCGACAGGATTCGCAAGACCATGTGATTTGCCTGTCCTACATTGTTTTTCTCGATTTGTTTGTGTTCTAACATTAAGTGTTTGTTTTTCTCCAGTTTAATTCTGTCTATTTTTGTGTTTTTTGCTATCCCACGTGAAAATATACTACAGTATTTACTGTAGTAAACTAGTAAATTATAGTATACTGTCTACACTCACGTAAAGGATTATTAGGAACACCATACTAATACTGTGTTTGACCCCCTTTCGCCTTCAGAACTGCCTTAATTCTACGTGGCATTGATTCAACAAGGTGCTGAAAGCATTCTTTAGAAATGTTGGCCCATATTGATAGGATAGCATCTTGCAGTTGATGGAGATTTGTGGGATGCACATCCAGGGCACAAAGCTCCCGTTCCACCACATCCCAAAGATGCTCTATTGGGTTGAGATCTGGTGACTGTGGGGGCCATTTTAGTGCAGTGAAATAATTGTCATGTTCAAGAAACCAATTTGAAATGATTCGAGCTTTGTGACATGGTGCATTATCCTGCTGGAAGTAGCCATCAGAGAATGGGTACATGGTGGTCATAAAGGGATGGACATGGTCAGAAACAATGCTCAGGTAGGCCGTGACATTTAAACAATGCCCAATTGGCACTAAGGGGCCTAAAGTGTGCCAAGAACACATCCCCCACACCATTACACCACCACCACCAGCCTGCACAGTGGTAACAAAGCATGATGGATCCATGTTCTCATTCTGTTTACGTCAAATTCTGACTCATCAGACCAGGCAACATTTTTCCAGTCTTCAACTGTCCAATTTTGGTGAGCTTGTGCAAATTGTAGCCTCTTTTTCCTATTTGTAGTGGAGATGAGTGGTACCCGGTGGGGTCTTCTGCTGTTGTAGCCCATCCGCCTCAAGGTTGTGCGTGTTGTGTCTTCACAAATGCTTTGCTGCATACCTCGGTTGTAACGAGTGGTTATTTCAGTCAAAGTTGCTCTTCAATCAGCTTGAATCAGTCGGCCCATTCTCCTCTGACCTCTAGCATCAACAAAGCATTTTCGCCCACAGGACTGCCGCATACTGGATGTTTTTCCCTTTTCACACCATTCTTTGTAAACCCTAGAAATGGTTGTGCGTGAAAATCCCAGTAACTGAGCAGATTGTGAAATACTCCGACCGGCCCGTCTGGCACCAACAACCATGCCACGCTCAAAATTGCTTAAATCACTTTTCTTTCCCATTCTGACATTCAGTTTGGAGTTCAGGAGATTGTCTTGACCAGGACCACACCCCTAAATGCATTGAAGCAACTGCCATGTGATTGGTTGATTAGATAATTGCATTAATGAGAAATTGAACAGGTGTTCCTAATAATCCTTTAGGTGAGTGTATATTATAGTATTTACAACACTTTGCTAATGAATGCTACACTGCCCTACAAAGGCAAAAGGCCATAACTTAATTTTTGGTCGAGAAGATTTATTGATATTTTTGAGACATTTAAGACCTCCTTTATCATGCGGATAAGTATCTTGAGTCAATTTCCTTTGTTTTATTGAGAAATTGTCTTAACACTAACTTCCAAAGCAATTGTAAATCCTCCAAAATGAATGCCATGGTCACTAGATTGTATACAGGTGTTACTATAATGATTTTGTAAATGGTGATCAGCAATCAAATATTGATATAATGTGGAAGTTACTGCCATTTGCCTTGGTGTGACTTCTCACTTTTTGCAGACAATACAAAGGCAGAGCTACAGTAACTTCAAAATAGGGGTCAAAAGTCACGTTTGAGCTCAAGATTTTTTTATGTAGATAATTTTCATTACTAAAACATCTAATTGCCAGATTTCCAGTGTCCTACCTATAATTCATTTGGCTGGACAACTAAAAATCTTTAAAGTAATTTTTCTCAGTTCCACACTCTAGCGAGTTAAGGTCTTTTGCCTTTGTAGGGTAGTACAGCATACTGTTTTATTAATTATAGTGAACTGATAAACTATAATACATACTGTAGCAAGTATATAGATATGTGAAATACGGAGTCTGCACATGGTGCTTATTTTAAAATTGACAGGATTTTTTACTTATTTCGTATTTACTGCACAGCTTTGATGCGGTGTCTGTCAAAAATATCTTTAGCAAAGCTGCGCGGCGAGCCGCTTCTGAAACACACCGTGGCGAGGCTGGTGTAAAAACAAGCATTGACTAGAGTGGCCGCGTTCAGCTCCGGAAGACACAGCCGTAACGCGTTGCATGGACATCCAACTGTGTCCACATCCAAAACGTCACCTTGTGACTCCCCATCCCCGTTTCGCCCAGGAAACCTGATTCGTTGTATGTAGGTTTTCTGAGTGTAGGGTTTTTTTGGCGTAAGGGTAAGTTTTGAGTAGGTTTTAGGCTGGTTTCAGATTAAAAGGGTTTTATAGGCGTTTTGAGAGGGTTTCAGTGTCTGTCATAAAAAGAGAAATATAAGAAGTAAATGAAAAAGAATTAGGTGTGAGGGTTGTCTTTTCGATGCTTCTTCCTGTTTCAAAGTTAATGAGGAAGCTCTTTTTTTTTACCAAAAACACTTCACTAGAGATCCCGCCCTGCAGCTAATTTTATTGGTTAAGGTTACAGTGACGGGTAGGTTTAGGGATCAGAGTTTGGTGTAGGCTGTCAGTACTGTGATTGACATAACTTAAGAATCAGCTGCAGGGCGGAGTTTCCGCTGAACTGGTTTGACGTATTTGGACATGGGCGTGGCTTCTGATGTCACACTTGGATGTGGGAAGGGTTGGATGTCCACCACAGGCTGCAGCGAGACGCTTCTCTCAGCATCTGCCTCAGAAAGCAAGATG
This sequence comes from Paracanthobrama guichenoti, assembly GCA_018749465.1. NCBI lineage: Eukaryota > Metazoa > Chordata > Actinopteri > Cypriniformes > Gobionidae > Paracanthobrama > Paracanthobrama guichenoti. The sequence continues at coordinate 28,251,546 of CM031963.1, forward strand.
ACTATTGCGTTTCGTCTGCTCGCTCTGGGGCTCAAGTATTTTTTTTTATATACAAAATAATCATATACAGTGGCTTCTCTTATTGCAGCAACTTTAATTTTTTCTTGGTAATATTTATCGCCAGTTTATTAGGAAGTCACGATTTTGTCCTCTTTGACTCACTGGATGAAGACGGTGCTTTATTCACAAATTTTTTATGCGATTATTCCAATTTTGCACATAAGTTAAATTCACAACTTTGGATGGAAACTCCTGGAGCTCCTAAAGTGTGGCATGTATGGGGGTGATGCAATACATTTGTAATTACCTCTGATTTGTAGTGATTGGCTGATTACACTGTCAAAATTTTTATTTTATTTATTTATTTATTTATTTATTTATTTATTTATTTATTTATTTATTTATATGTTGTACTGGTCAAAAGTTTGGAATAATTACTTTTTTTTTTTTTTTTTTTTTTTTTGAATTTTGAATTTTCTTACAAGACTGCATAAATGTATCCATAAATTCCAAGACTGCATAAATTTAATCAAAAATAAAGTAAAAACTAATATTGTGAAATATTACTATTTAAAATAACGGTTTTCTATTTTTATATTATATACAATTTATCTCTGTAATGGCAACAATGTTGAAAATGGTACTAAAAATGTACGTAAATCAACAATAAGTTACTGGCAACAAATAGACAGCAATCTTCTGTATTTTATACTACAGTACAATTAGGCTACTGTAAAACTAACTACAGTAGTTTTCAGCAAACTGTAAAATAAAGTGCATCATTATACTGTAATTGTTATTATTCCAGCCTTTTTTCCCCCTGTCTTGTGTGTTCCTGGACTCTTATGTTATTTCCTTTCTTTCACCATGTTTTGTAGTTCTTTGTAGTTTTTCTTGTTGATTAGTTTCCCCAGGTGTTTCCTATTTGCCACTCCCCGTTGATATCTTGTTTAGCTTGTTTCCCTGTGTGTATATATAGTCATATAGCCCTTGTGTTTCTCTTGTGCTTGGTCAGTCGTTGATGGTGTTCATGTATTTGGTCAGGGGTGCTTGGGTGTTCTTGTTTTCTCTGTGTGTTCTTTGGATTGCTGCTGTTATCCTTGTGTGGGCTATTTACCTGTTTCCCGGTCTGGATTATCATTGTTTTTTTGTCTTTTATTATTAAATATGTGTGAGCATTTGGATTCGCCCTGGCCTTATCCTTGCCCATCCGAAAAAGAGCGACTGACCACAAAAGGAATTCAGAGGCGCAGATCATGCGTCTCCGTCAGGGAAACCGCCCGATCAAGGAATATGTGAAGGAGTTTATTGATTTGGCATATAAAACCACCATGGATGAGGTATACATAATTCTATTTTTCCGGGGACTATCTGAGCCGCTAAGTTTCATAATGCCTTTGCACAATCCTAATTGGTCTCAGGAAAATTACATTGACATTGCATTTCAACGGAGCAGTTCAGCTTTCACGGTGGGTATCATGGAGGGGGAACACAACATTCACCATTCATGCTACACCAGAGCCTGTCCATGCCATGGCTACCAAGCCAGAGACTGTTCTCAAGATTGCCGCCAGTCTAGTGTCTTCAGCCAAGATGGCTGCCATGCCTGAGCCCTCAGCCAACATGGACACCACCCCAGACCCCAGTCCCTGTTCAGAGATTACTCCAGTCCCTGTCCAGTGTCCAGAGATGACTCCTGTCCCTGTCCAGTGTCCAGAGATGACTCCAGTCCCTGACCAGAGTCCAGAGATGGCTCCAGCACCTGACCAGAGTCCAGAGATGGCTCCAGCACCTGACCAGAGTCCAGTGATGGCTCCAGCCCCTGTGAGGACTATTGACCTGGATTTTCCAGTCTGGTATATAATTTTTTTTGTCTTTTATTAAATCTGTGTGAGCATTTGGATTCACACTGGCCTCATCCTTGTCCATCTGTAACAGTTGTTGTTGTTATTATTATTTTTAAACAACAATCACAAGATTCCATATGCATAAAAGGAGTAAACAGACTAGAAAAAAAAACAAAAACAAAAAAACAATCAGTTTAACTAGCACCCCTTCCCAAGCCTGTTAATATATGATATGATCACATTAATACAACACCAGTTATTTTTACGAAGATGAAAGTGTCCCCTATCTTGTTGAATTGTCCAATGCTGTCTATCAAAAGGTATTTAGTTCATTCCAGATGTAGGGCAGACATCAGTTCCTCAAGCCAACAGTCTTTTTCCAGAACAGCAATAACAGCTTCTAGGCTGTTATAAGGCTATGTGAGTGAGGAATTTCTGCTGAGTTTTGTTCAGTAGTAGATATTATGTATGATCATAATGCCCTATTATAATGAGCACTGGGTCTGGTTCCATATTCACATTAAGCACATCTGAAAGCACCTTAAAAACCTGACACCAGAATCCCTATGTTTTAGGGCATAAAATAAAACTATGAGCTAAATCACACCCTCTGATTTGCATTTATCACGAAGAGACGAGACATTGGGAACAATTTATTTTTCGAGAAGTGTATTATACACTCACCTAAAGGATTATTAGGAACACCTGTTCAATTTCTCATTAATGCAATTATCTAATCAACCAATCACATGGCAGTTGCTTCAATGCATTTAGGGGTGTGGTCCTGGTCAAGACAATCTCCTGAACTCCAAACTGAATGTCAGAATGGGAAAGAAAGGTGATTTAAGCAATTTTGAGCGTGGCATGGTTGTTGGTGCCAGATGGGCCGGTCTGAGTATTTCACAATCTGCTCAGTTACTGGGATTTTCACGCACAACCATTTCTAGGGTTTACAAAGAATGGTGTGAAAAGGAAAAAACATCCAGTATGCGGCAGTCCTGTGGGCGAAAAATGCCTTGTTGATGCTAGAGGTCAGAGGAGAATGGGCCAACTGATTCAAGCTGATAGAAGAGCAACTTTGACTGAAATAACCACTCGTTACAACCGAGGTATGCAGCAAAGCATTTGTGAAGCCACAACACGCGACAACCTTGAGGCGGATGGGCTACAACAGCAGAAGACCCCACCGGGTACCACTCATCTTCACTACAAATAGGAAAAAGAGGCTACAATTTGCACAAGCTCACCAAAAAACTCTTGAATCTTGAAATTGGACAGTTGAAGACTGGAAAAATGTTGCCTGGTCTGATGAGTCCGGATTTCTGTTGAGACATTCAGATGGTAGAGTCAGAATTTGACGTAAACAGAATGAGAACATGGATCCATCATGCCTTGTTACCACTGTGCAGGCTGGTGGTGGTGGTGTAATGGTGTGGGGGATGTTTTCTTGGCACACTTTAGGCCCCTTAGTGCCAATTGGGCATTGTTTAAATGCCACGGCCTACCTGAGCATTGTTTCTGACCATGTCCATCCCTTTATGACCACCATGTACCCATTCTCTGATGGCTACTTCCAGCAGGATAATGCACCATGTCACAAAGCTCGAATCATTTCAAATTGGTTTCTTGAACATGACAATGAGTTCACTGTACTAAAATGGCCCCCACAGTCACCAGATCTCAACTCAATAGAGCATCTTTGGGATGTGGTGGAACGGGAGCTTTGTGCCCTGGATGTGCATCCCACAAATCTCCATCAACTGCAAGATGCTATCCTATCAATATGGGCCAACATTTCTAAAGAATGCTTTCAGCACCTTGTTGAATCAATGCCACGTAGAATTAAGGCAGTTCTGAAGGCGAAAGGGGGTCAAACACAGTATTAGTATGGTGTTCCTAATAATCCTTTAGGTGAGTGTATGTATTACCTTAACTGAATGAGGTATAATCTAGTATTGACAGATTGTTTATCAATATCCTCCAAACAACTCCAATTCCCATTTCTCACTCCCATTCCTGATCAAGTTAGAATGGGAGGAAGAAGTAGCTTGTAACTAAATTAAAGATAACCCATCAATGATTGAGGGTGGGATCTCATCTAATTGTGTATACATAATTCTGTATTTGTAAGAATTTGTAAAGTTTTTTTGGAAGCTTGTATTTTTGTTGCAGTTGCATAAAGGAAGCTAAAGCCCCAATCAAGGTAAATATCCTGCACCTTACATAGGCCCAACTCCTTCCACTGATTGAAGTTTGAGTTTTGGAGGGAATGATGGGTTTGCGATCGAAATTAAGAGGGAGAGTGGATTTATCTTAAGGTATTCCCTTATCTGCCTCCAAACACAAAGACCAAACCCCCTTATGATTGGATTTGTAATGATCTTTGTCTTTTTATTCTGTCATTATAGTTTCATAGAAAGGGGAGAATAATCAAGTTTAGGTGTTTAAAGAAGGATTTGGGCAGTAATACTGGAATATTCCAAAATAAATTTGGGGTAGAAATATAATTATCGCTAATCAAGGAGAACGGGAGGGTTCTCCAATAGTGTATACCAATAGTTTAATAGTTTAACCAATAGTTCCAATAGTTTTTTTAATCCATTGAGACTTTAAATGGGGAGGAGTATATTACGGACAGATCCTTCAAACCAATAGGCGTGAGTTCACTTTTATCAAAATTAATAATTTAATGTAATAGTTTCCAGTATAGCAGGAAGGCTCACCTGATGTTAGGTAACATAAAGCAGAATATTGTCCATATACAACAATATTTTATGAACTGTGTTTAAAGTATTGAAGCCATGTATTGAAGGCATGTATGGACGGGTTAGATCGACTGTTTCTGCCAGGGGCTCTATCATAAAAGCAAACAAAAGGGGTGAAAGGAGACAGGTTCCTCTTTGATGACAGAAGGGTTCTGATAATGTTTTATTAGTTAAAACCTGGGCGGATGGGTTATATACAATTTTAATCCAGTTTATAAACTCATGACCCATATAAAATTTCTCAAGGATTGCAAATAAATAGCACCATTACACTCAGTCAAATGCTCTTGGCATCCAGTGAGATTACAATCAAATTGTCTTGGATTGCCCTAGGGTGATATATTATATTGAATAGCCATGTAGTGTCATATATAGTGTTGCTTCCTGGAATAAATCCATTCTGATCTGTGTTAATTAGTTTAATTAATTTGCTAAGTCTACTAGCAAACATCTTTAAAAGTAATTTTGATCAACATTAAGAATGGAGATCAATCTCTATCCCTCGACTCTTCCAGATTTTCTGTAATAACAGCCTGTGTAAATGTTGGTGGCAGTCTGGTTACTAATGCTTGCCAATAAGTTTTAAGCAAGTACAGGGTAAGCATCTCATTTCATTTTTTATATAGCTCGGCAGGTAACTCATCTGGGCCATGAGTTTTCCTGCTCTTTAAAGAGTTGTATTCTTTTTTATTCTTGAATTCCTCTAAGGAAATATCTTTATTAAGACATGCCTGATCTTCTGGAGATAAAAAGGAAGATTATATTTATATATAAGAACTCATCCATAGCTTGTGGGTCCAAAAAGGGGCTGAAGAATATAGCTTTAAATAATTTGGTCTTTATTTTCTGAATTGTCCTTTCACTTTCCTTTTTTTTTCATAGTTGTCTGGCTAGTAATTTAAGGGCTTTTCCTCAAAATCAAAGTATTTTTATTTAACAAAATGAAATGTTTTATTTATTTAAGACAATTTTAGGACTTTAGGACATTATAAATAAGGTCAACCAGAAAATAATAAAAATAGGTAAACATTATGTGAGTGAAATGTATATTCTCTTTCGATTTAGTGCAGAAGTCTCCAAATGTCTACCATATTGGAATTATTGATGAATGCATTGAATAATGTTCTTGAATTAGATTAAAGGGGGCTTTTGAAAGATGATCTGTTGAGATAGGTGTCAAGGATGCACTTAAAGTCTTATATACAAGATTTGTTTGAGACATATTAGAAATAAGAGAAGTTCTCCCATTAGTTCTCAGGGCTTTTTGTTTAAATGGTACCCTTTCCGTAATGAAACAGCAAACCCCTAGTTTTAACCAAAAAAATTAAGGGGATGATTTGACAGGATGATTTAATCCATTCATATTAAGTAAATAAGAACTTTTCTGTTACTTTGAGTTATTGTTGCTTTTTGCATAATTAAAAATCTGACCAAGCATCATCACTACTTGTTTACCACCTTGACCAAGCATCATCACTACTTGTTTACCACCTTGGAGTATTTTAAACGACCCCCACCCCACATTCCCCAGAATTTAAACATTAATTCTGTCATTGACTGACTAACTAGAACTCACGGCTTGCAACGGAATTACACAAAAAAGTAAATTAAATAAAGTAATGTAATAAAAACAATAAAATAAACCTTCTAACAAACACTTTCAAAATAGTATCAAAACTTCAACTTCAAAAACTCAAATGAGTACAGCTCAGTAATAAGGAGTTCAAGGGGAACATCTCAACATAACATAGAATGCCATGAATCTTAATATGAGGAGTGACCAGTCGACCAGTCAACCAGCTGCGTTTACATGGACTCAAATAATCCGATTGCAATCGGACTAGTAGCACAATCAGAACAAAAAAAGTCACATGTAACAACGTCAATGGGAATGAATTGACCTGATTACATCTGATTACAATTTCCTTTGGATTGTAAGAGGTGGTTTATTCCTTTTGTAATCCAATCGATCGGATTGAAAACTGAAACTGGAAAGAACTGCGTATGTGCAATGACATCGAAATAGCGTAGTGATGTGAGGAGCTGTTCTTCCTGTTGAATAGAGTGTCATAAATGAGAGTAGTGTCTTTCTGAAATTCTCTTTCCACTCAGTGTCTGTGAAGTGGAGCAGGACCATGTCCCACTGTCCTTGTTTCGGACTCTTATCCTCAGGTGCCTTGTTTTGGGCACAGGAATGGGTGTTTTTACTGTTTGATAAATATAAGCAGCACGGCATAGCGGTTTATGTGCTCGTCGTCGCCTAATTAGGACCTGAAATAGGAAAATATTACGTCTGCTTTTTAAAATGAAGAAAAGGAGGTTGGTTAGTATGCAACAACAGCGGGAAACTATTAATATGCATGCAGTGTGTGCATGTCAAAAGATTAAATCCGATGACGTAATGTGTATATATAATTAATACATTCAGACTGGTCCTGAAATTACAAAGTTGCTTTCAGCAAGCCTGACTGCTTTGTCCGGATGGGTGAAGAAGTACTCCTTACCGTTGTGTGAAATCCTTAGTTTCGCTGGGTATTGTAGACCATATTTATCTCCAGTGTTATATTTCAATAACTCCCTTTTGAGTTTGAAAAGTGTGCGTCGCTTTACCACAGCAGGTGGGTAATCCAGCAAAATGATGATTCTTTGGCCCTTGAAGACAATCTGTTGCATCCCGCCCACCTTTTGCATCAAGTAGTGCAACAAGTAGTGATGATGCTTGGTCAGATTTTCAATTATGCAAAAAGCAACAATAACTCAAAGTAACAGAAAAGTTCTTATTTTTTTTAACACCGACAATGTTTTCTGTAAGTATTCCTGAGCCCATGTTGTGATTTCCATTACAGTAGCATTCCTGTATGTGATGCAAGTCAAATAGCAGATTATGTTCACAAGCATTTACAAATTAAGCCTGATGCACCTCTATTGATTCTTGGTGATTTTGGAGAGATCCTTACCAGAGTTTTTTCAATAATGTTATTCATCTGCTCTCTATCTATCGGTGAGTTTCTAAGACAACTAAACCAATTACTAAGGTTGTTAAGGTATGGTCAAGTGATAGTATAGAGGGACTGAAAGGATGTTTCCTCTGCACGGACTGGGACATGACCATATCCACTGGCAAAACATAGATATGGTCACTGAAAAAAATCACTGCATATATATTATTTCTATGTGGATTTAGTTATTCCTCAAAGAGTTATTAAGAGGTATCCAAATAACAAATCATATGTAACGGGGAATTAAAGATTGCATTAAAAGGAAGAAAATGGCCTACAGGTTGGGGGACATGGGGGGACTACTGCACAACAGGACCTTAATCAGCAATTGAGGATAGCACAGACACAGTATAAGGAACGGGCTGAACAACAATGTGATACAAAGGAACTGTGGAACTCAATTTGGAAAATGACCAACATGACCCCGACAAGGAAGCCATTGTTCATTGGTAATGAAACTGACAAGGCAAATTAACTGAATAACTTTTATATGAGATTTGATACTGAAACTTTTAAGGAATGTTATGATATTTTAGGTAAATTAAGTTGTAATGTCGGTGATGACATAATATTAATATATTTAGGGAATGTTATAAGGGTTTTTAAAAAAATATGCTCTAGTAATGCAACAGGACCAGATGGGATGTCATGTTTTCTTTTAAAGACACATCCTAAGGCGCTCACACCAGCCTGGCATCGCCTTTTCCAGCTCTCAATTGATACACACACAGTACCAGAGCTGTGGAAAAAATCTATTATAATCCCAGTTCCAAACAATTCATGACCTCAGGGCAATAATAACTATAGGCCAGTGGCCTTAACATCGAATGTTATGAAATCATTTGAGAAGATCATAATTGGAGAGCTCTGGAAGGAAGTGGATTTATCCTTAGATTAGTATCAATTTACAAATGAAAGTAATTGTGGTACTAACGATGCAGTCCTACATTGATACACCTTGTTTTAAAGCATCTTTTATTGATTTTAGTTCCCATTCAGTCGGTCACTCTCGACGCCACGTCGGAGTACCGACGAATAGGAATCTCGCTCGCGAGAGCCAATCTACTTCGAGTGTAACTAAAACGAGCCAATGGATATTGGCATGCAATGATTGCACCAGGTGCTCATGCCACGCTGTGCGGGTATAAATGAGACACAGGTGATTGCATCAAATTAGCATTTTGCTTCGGAGCCGAGTGGTAGATGGTTACGCCAGCTATCACTCCCTACCTCGCAGTGACTGACGCGCGGAGCCGCCTTTGGAAGCGATCTCTTCAGTCGGTGTTGGTGTGACGGCACTGCAGCGGGTCGTGTGGTTTCGATCATCTCTCTTTGTTGTTCGTTAGAACGATCACAAGGGCTGTTCTCACAGCTGGTTCGGTGCGCTAGGTGGAGAGCACTAAAAAGCCGTTCCCACGGCTGGTAAGAGCGCCCTCGTGAGAGAGAGCGCGCACGTCAGGCTGCACTACCCCCTGACTGTGTCGCCGCGACCCCTCCCCCTGCGTGCTTCAGCACCAAGGAGAGCGTCCTTCTGAAAGAGCTTGCACAGATAGAGCTTGCGTCTTTTTCAAGATGACATTCTATCTGTGTGTTTCTGGATGCGGTGGTTTCCTGTCACCGAGGGATGGTCATCAGCGCTGTATCTCGTGTTTGGGCGTTCAGCACGCTGAGGCAGCGCTGGTGGATGAGTCATGTTCTCACTGCGGGAACATGACCATCTCGGAGTTGCGATCGCGGCTCCGTCTCGCAAGGGGCGGAGCCCCCGTGCCTCTGCCTCGATCTAACCCTCCTCAGAGGGTTACTTCAGGCAGTAGCCCGGCTGATTTGAGGGTTACAGTGAGCGCGTTTCCCCCAGGGAACCAACCCCCGGGGAACCCTCATCCCTCATCCCTCTCGCACTCCGCAGCCAGTAGAGCTGCCATTGGAACGCGGTGGGCCGTCCACGAGATGTGCACCATCCGTATCCTTTGGGGCTCCCCTTGAGGACCAGATGTCCATCGCTGCATCGGAGGGAGGGTCAGAACTCCCTGGAGAGGATGTGTCGGCGCAGGGGGCTCCTCCGGGTAGACGCGCTGTGCCCGATACTGATCCAGAGATGATGGCTATGCTTGCCCGGGCCGCCAAGAGAGTCGGGCTCGTGTGGAACCCTCCACCGTGTCCTGAACCCTCAAGGCTGGATGATTGGTTTCTCGGGGTGGCCCGTGCTGGTTCTCAGCGCCCCACCCGGTGCCTTTTTCCGGAGGTGCACGAGGAGCTCACAAGGTCGTGGATGGCACCTTTACTGCCCGAAACCGGCCTAGTGGATCCTCCTCCTCACCACCCTCGATGGCGGACCTGCAAGGGATACACGCAGGTTCCTCCGTGGAACGGGCCGTTGCTATGCAACTGTGCCCTAACTCCACTTCCAGGGGGAACCCGTGTCTTCCCTCCAGGGCCTGTAGGTACTCGTCCGATCTGATCGGGAAGGCCTATCAGGCTTGTGGAGAGGCAGGCTCCGCCTTACGCGCTATGGCGTTGTTGCAGGTCCATCAGGCCCAGGCACTGAAGGCCCTGCACGAGGGTGGTCACGATCCCGCAGTTCTTCAGGAACTGAGAACCGCGACGGACCTCGCGCTTCGTGCGGCGACGAAGGTTACGCCGCGGGCCGTGGGTCGTCGCGATGTCCACCATGGTGGTCCAGGAACGCCATCTCTGGCTGTGTCTGGCGGACATGAGGGAGACCGACAAAGTCAGGTTCCTTAACTCCCCCGTCTCCCAGACTGGCCTTTTCGGCGACGCGGTCCAGAACTTCGCCCAGCAGTTCTCGGCCGCACAGAAGCAGACTGAGGCGATCAGTCACATCCTGCCACGGCGGTCAGCTGCTGTCTCCACCCCGCCGCCCGGCAGCGCTCAGCCTGCTCGTCGCCGAGGCGCCGCCTGCGTCTGCCTCCCGCCTCCCGCGCGCAGCAGCAGCCTCCACCCAGCGCGGCGTCGTGGGCCGGGCGCAAGCAGGCCGCCCGCCCGTCCAGGGGCCTGCCAAGAGGGGTGGCAAGGCCAAGGGCAAGCGCTCCTGAGACGGGCGACCCGGAGATGAGGAAGACTGCTCTTCTGGAGACGGTGACCGCACCGCTCCATCCCCCGGAGGAGGGCCGGGAGGAGAATCTTGTGTTCCGTTTTCTTTCTGTTCCGCCGCTGGGCTCAGCCCCAGCGGTACCCAAATTCTCAATAAAGAGCAGTTTCTTCCATCTCCGGGTCCTCAGGGGCTCGGAGAGTTGTGGCCGGTCAAACGCCGGACCACACTCATCCTCCTCCTTCGCCAGCAGGCAGCAGTGGGCGTCCCCTCAGGTTCCTGCTGCCCACCTGTGGAATCAGGGAAGTGTGGCACGGCACACTCTCACCTCGCTGCGGGCGCGCTCCACGAGACAGCCGCCCCAGCCCGGTACCTGCATTCCACCGCGCTGCCCCACGGTGGGTACGCCGGTGGTCCCTATGGTCCCGCTTATGCGGTCCCTGGGAGCCTGGCTAGCGCTCCCGCTCCGTCTCGCTGGCTCATTCGGACCATCAGGCTCGCCTCGCGATTCAGTTCGCCCCGCGCCCCAGGTTCAAGGCGTCCACTTCACTTCGGTGAATGCCACAGATGCCCATGTCCTGCGTGCGGAGATCGCTGTCCTGCTGGCGAAGGACGCGATAGAGCCGGTCCCTCCAGCCGATATGAAGACCGGCTTCTACAGCCCGTACTTCATTGTACCCAAGAAAACCGGTGGGTTCGGCCAATCTTGGACCTGCGAGTCCTGAATCGGAGCCTCCACAAGCTACCGTTCAAGATGCTCACGCAGAAACGCATTTTCGAATGCATCCGTCCCCAAGATTGGTTTGCAGCGATCGACCTGAAGGACGCGCGTACTTTCATGTCTCGATCCTTCCTCGACACAGGCCATTTCTGCGCTTTGCGTTCGAGGGTCGAGCATATCAGTACAAAGTCCTGCCCTTCCGGGCTGGCCCTGTCCCCGTGTCTTCACGAAAGTCACGGAGGGGGCCCTCGTGCCATGAGAGAACAGGGCGTTCGCATCCTCAACTATCTCGACGACTGGCTCATTCTAGCACAGTCCAGGGATCAGTTGTGCGAACACAGGGACCTGGTGCTCAGACACCTCAGCCAGTTGGGTCTTCGGGTCAACTGGGAAAAGAGCAAACTCACCCCGTGCAGAGGATCTCTTTTCTCGGTATGGAGTTGGATTCGGTCGAGCGGACAGCGCGCCCTCACAGAGGAGCGTGTTCAGTCGATGCTGAACTGCCTGAACACGTTTCAAGGCAGGATGGCGGTTCCACTGAAACAGTTTCAGAGGCTCCTGGGGCATATGGCAGCGCGGCGCAGTAACGCCGCTCGGCCTGCTTCATATGAGACCGCTTCAGCATTGGCTACACGGCCGAGTCCCGAGATGGGCGTGGCAACGCGGCACTCACCGGTGAGCATCACACCGGCCTGTCGCCAGTCCTTCAGTCCGTGGTCCGACCCCTCGTTCCTTCGGCTGGAGTGCCCCTGGAACAGGTGTCCAGGCATGCTGTGGTTTTCACGGATGCCTCCGCCACGGGGCTGGGGCGCCACGTACAAACGGGCATGCAGTGTCAGGGGTTTGGGCGGGCCCGCACCTGCATTGGCACATCAATTGCCTCGAGTTGCTAGCAGTACATCTTGCTCTGAGCCGCCTCAAAGGGCGGTTACGGGGCAAAGATGTACTGGTCCGCACGGACAACACTGCGACCGTTGCGTATATCAACCGACAAGGTGGTCTGCGCTCCGTCGCATGTCAACTTCGCCCGCCATCTCCTCCTCTGGAGTCAGAAGTGTCTGAGGTCGCCGGGCCATTCATGTACCTGGTGTGCGCAACCGTGTGGCGGCGAGCTCTCACGAGCTGCGCTCCCAGGAGTGGCGACTCCACCCCCAGGTGGTTCAGCTGATCTGGAGACAGTTCGGGGTGGCACAGGTCGACCTGTTTGCTTCCCCAGAAACGTCCCACTGCCAGTGGTTCTATTCGCTGACCGAGGGTACACTCGGCACGGATGCCCTTGCGCACAGCTGGCCCCAGGGGCTGCGCAAATATGCGTTTCCCCCAGTGAGCCTACTTGCACAGACACTGTGCAAGGTCAGGGAGGACGAGGAGCAGGTCCTGTTGGTGGCGCCGTACTGGCCCAACCGGACCTGGTTCCCGGAACTTATGCTCCTCGCGACAGCCCCTCCTTGGCCGATTCCTCTGAGGAAGGACCTTCTGACTCAGAGACGGGGCACCCTGTGGCACCCGCGTCCAGACCTGTGGAAGCTTCATGTCTGGCTCCTGGACGGGACGCGGAGGTTCTAGGTGACTTACCCCAAGAGGTAGTTAACACCATCACTTCGGCACGTGCACTGTCTACAAGACAGGCTTACGCCTCGAAGTGGAACCTGTTCGTCGAGTGGTGTTCTTCTCGCCGAGAAGACCCCCGAAGATGTTCGATCGCGTCTGTGCTTTCCTTCCTGCAACAAGGGTTGGAGCGTAGGCTGTCCCCCTCCACCCTCAAGGTCTATGTTGCTGCTATATCCGCCTATCACGACCACGTAGAAGGTGAGACGGTTGGGAAGCACGACCTGGTCGTCAGGTTCCTTAGGGGGGCGAGACGGTTAAATCCTCCTCGACCCCCCTCCATACCCTCTTGGGATCTTGCTCTGGTGCTCCGAGCACTCCAGAATGCCCCATTCGAGCCTTTGCAGTCAGCAGAGCTAAAGATTCTGTCTATGAAGACTTTGCTGTTGGCTGCATTGGCCTCCATCAAGAGGGTAGGGGACCTGCAGGCATTTTCGGTCGACGAATCGTGCCTAGAGTTGGCTATGTGCCCAAGGTTCCTACCACTCCCTTCAGGGACCAGGTGGTGAACCTGCAAGCGCTGCCCCCGGAGGAGGCAGACCCAGCCCTAGCTTTGCTCTGTCCCGTCCGCGCTCTGCGGATCTACGTGGATAGAACTCAAAGCTTCAGAACCTCAGATCAGCTCTTTGTCTGTCACGGAGGCCAGCAGAAGGGAAAGGCTGTCTCCAAGCAGAGGATGGCCCACTGGATAGTGGATGCCATCACCTTGGCTTACCAAGCACAAGGTGTGCCCTGTCCGCTCGGGGTGCGAGCACACTCTACTAGAAGTGTTGCATCCTCCTGGGCGCTGGCACGTGGCGCCTCGCTGTCAGACATCTGTAGAGCTGCGGGCTGGGCGACACCCAACACGTTCGCTAGATTCTATAGCCTACGTGTAGAGCCGGTCTCCTCCTGTGTTCTCACCTCAAACGGGTAGAAGCACTGAGAGGCCCGGCTCTTGTCGGCTTGCTGCGCTCGGCGCTCTTATTCTCCAGAAGCAAACTCTGTGAGTCCTCCATCTCCTCGGTGTCGGACGTCGCGGGCGTCGGGCATCAGGCCCCTTGCCGCTGAATCCTTGAGAACCGGTAATGGGCTGGGCTTATATGAGTGACCCTGCAGGGATCCCATATATTCTTCCACGGTCGCTCCTACGGGAAGCCCGTGTCTTTCCCTTTGGGAGAGCCTTCCCGTCACCGGGACTGAGCCCCCTCCTCCCTTGCGGGCTACGGCTCAGCTTTGTACTCCACATAACTCCTCCGAGTGCGATGTGGGCTCCGCAGCGGCCCCTTTTCTAGGGCACGCTTTCCCAGTGTCATCCAATAATCACTGAGCAGGGTCATGCGGAACAGCAGTGGTGGACTTCCTGGTGTGAGCCCCATCTCATCAAGTAAGAGAGCTCAGGCGGCTCACACTGGGCACTGGAAGGGGCAGAGGCCATGGCACTTTGGTAGGGATTCCTATTCGTCGGTACTCCGACGCGGCGCGTCGAGTGACCGACTGAATGGGAACGTCTCGGTTACGTATGTAACCCTCGTTCCCTGAAGGAGGGAACGGAGACGCCACGTCCCGTCGCCATGTCCTCTGTACCCTGCTGGGGTGCCGGCCTACCTACTCGGCTCCTCAGCAAAAGGCTAATTTGATGCAATCACCTGTGTCTCATTTATACCCGCACAGCGTGGCATGAGCACCTGGTGCAATCATTGCATGCCAATGTGCATTGGCTCGTTTTAGTTACACTCGAAGTAGATTGGCTCTCGCGAGCGAGATTCCTATTCGTCGGTACTCCGACGTGGCGTCTCCGTTCCCTCCTTCAGGGAACGAGGGTTACATACGTAACCGAGACGTTCTGCGTTTAACTCAATTCAACCACACAAACTTAAATCACAAACTTTTTCACACCTGGCCAATGAAAACATAAACCAAGCTCTCACAAAAACACGAGACAAGAGGGCACGGTGAGTGAACGAGCACACAACACGTGCTCTCACAGGAAAGACAAAACATGGCGCTTGAGTGTCCACGCCCCCAACATGGAACCGAAACCAAACTAGACATGAGTGCCGGGATCCGAACACCATGCCCCTAACATTAAACAAGGCATGTGGACAAAAGAGTGCATGGCTAGACTCAACTGCATGCTCACACAAAGTCAAGGTAATAGTGTCAGGGCTCTGTCACAAAACCAAAAATAAACCAGACCGAAGTGACAGAACCGAGCAACTTTTGTACCTTTGGTCCCATGCAGGTTTTGTGTAGACAGCCCACTTTCGTTTCCCACGGGCTCTGCATGTTTGTTTTTTGTTTGTTTTTTTTAAATGTGAAATTCAATAAGACCTTCCATTTATAACTACACAGAAAGAATAAAAATAATTTTTGCATTGAATTGTGTCTACAAGACAACACATGATCTCTTAAAAACTCATGATCAAATCTTACTTTAAAAAGTCTATTATTTTTTATGGGATATGATGTTTGTAATTGGGTCCAAAATTAACAGTGTACCATGCCAATTGGTGGTAAAAATCTGCCTGGCCTACTGGAATTCTCCTGACTCTGAGGTGAGTTTTAATTGTAAGTTGAGTATTATCTTTATCTTTATAATAGCATTATATTATCTGACATTTAACAGTAAATATTTACCATAGTGTTCTACTGGGATTGTATTTCAGTATGTTTTATTTTTTTGTTAATCCAGACCATTAGATGTGTTTTTTCGAATGACAGCGAAGTAGCTATTGTTGTCAACTAACTATCGTTAGCTAGCTAACGTTTAACTGCTTAGCTTAAACTAGCTACTTAGCTAAATATTGGTTGGTCCTTTTCACCCCGTTTCCCCTATTCTGTATGTTATACCACGTCGGATTGTCACAGTAAAGAAGTCTGACGAATAAAAGTTCTTATATAAGTTAGCTAAGTTAGCTATAATCGTCTAATGGCTGTGCTTGAAATGTAGAAATGTAAGTTATAGGTGTGCGATATCACAATTTTTGACCGTGGACCATTAAAATGTCTCCACGATCTGCTTTTGAAGAAATAGTATCATGCTACAGTGCATTCTATCAGTTCAGTTCTGGAGCCTCCATCTCAACAACATACTATACAATGCGTTGTATATTCACATCACATGTTAACGCAGAGGTAAGTTAGAGTAACACTCACGGAATTCACAAAAGTTCATCATTTTAAAAGTGCTTTAAAGCCTTGCCGGTTAAACATTTTATTCTCATGCTGATGCGCTGTTCTAACATGCGCTTTTCTGAGCACATACACCCGAAACGCACAGGTGCTAAAGCTTGTCAAACAGCACCTGATTACTAGTTATCTTTTGAGTCTTATTGCGCTAATACTGTCAAATACACACAAAGTTCACATAAACACAGTTGGTTATGTCTAAAGTGAAAGTAAACATTTGAGAGATGTGTGAGCGTGATAAATTGGATGCGTAAATTAGATATACGCGCAGGTCTTAAAGTGACAGAGAAGTCTAATGTTAAACATGCTGTCACTTGCCCTTAAAGGGATAGTTCAGGGCCAGCACTATGAGGCCAATGTTTTGCCAATGAGCAAATTCTCTGGGGCCCTGCACTGGCAGCCTGCTGGGGGCACTTAGGCTAGCCCTAAGTGGGCCTGTAAAGGGCCAGTGCAAGCTTGTTTGCAGGGGGGGCTATCTAATGACAGGGCCTCTGCTAGGAGATGAACGACAATATTTTGACAGATATTTTGTCATCTTCTGTGGCTTTCGAGGTCTGTGCATTTATCTGTGAGCTGCTCCTCTTTCAGCTCCAGCTCTCCTAAATCTTGTTCCATCTTGAGCCTTGTGTCCGATGAAGTGGAAGCAAGACTATCCAGGCTTGTTAATTTCACAGAATGATCGCCTATCGTAACTTGGAAAATGCCTAATTTTTTAATTCTGATAGTTCTCCTTAGATAGAAAGAGCAAGTTGTTCAACCTTCTAGTCAATTATTTTCCCAGTGTCAGATTTGACTGAAAAAAGGTCTGCGCAAAGGGAAACAATTGTGTTGAGAATACCTGCCCATGTCTGGAGTGTCTTCCACTGGCGTTTCTTCCACATTAAAGCTCGAGGCTGTCACGGCCTGGTTCAGAGTTTTCTGAGATTTCCCTGGCATGTTTCAAAAATGGATCAAATTAAATCCTAAAATCGGTTAGTAGTTTCTAGGATGAAATTCTGTGGTTCTATTAACGTTAACAATTACTAAAGAGATGTTAATTTTTTACAGAGCTGTCAGGAAAGTCTGTGCTACTTTTGTTGAAACTGGAAGTCCCCAGTTCAAACAACTTTTATACAGACCCGGATTATAGACCTCTCACTCCGAGCCAGTGCCCATGCCAGAGCCAACGCCCGTAACAGACCCAACAGCCCATGCCCGACACCAACCCAGCGCTGAAATCCGCTACTGCCACTGAGTCAGAGCAACATCTACGCCTGTCCCAGAGTCAGAAATTACCACCATGTCTTTCCCTGAACCAGATCCCGCCATTACTGTCATCCTAAGCTTGTTCCCACTACCCAGTCCATCCCAGAGCCAGCAGCAGACCATGGCCTTATAGATCTGAGGTCCATAGATCCAGGTCCCACCCTAGTCCCTACCCTTGAACTTTCTCCTTCTCTGCTCCCGTCTACTTCCCTGGATCTGCAATCTCTGCTGGTGTCATCCAGCTACTTGGCTCCGCTAGCTCTGTCCAGCTCTTCTCCTCCACCTTGGCCTCCTCCTCCACCAACACGGCTCTGTGAGCCCGACTATCCCACTGTCCTTTGCTCCACTATCACTTAGGCTCCCTCGTCTCTCCGGCTCCACCTTGGTCTCTAAACATCCTGGCTTTGCCATAGACTTCCAGGCCTGCGCCTCAACCCTCCACCCCTTCGGCTCCACTGGGCTCCTCCTTTCCTCTGGCTTCATCTTGGTCCTCATTCCTTATGGCATTCTGCCAGTCCCATCTCCATCTCTGTCACTCAAGCCGGCGGCATCACCTCAGTCTTCCTAGTGATGTCACCCGGGCCGTCGTCCTTAAGGCTTTGCTGGGGTCTCCCCATTCTCCAGCTCCGCCTTAGTCAGTCGATCCCCAGGCATCACCCAAGAAACCCATTGGGGCTCCACCTTTGCTCATTCCTCCTTTGATTCCGCCATGGTGTTCCACTCAGCAAGCTCCTCCAGTTCCTCGCCCCCCCTCCAAGGCCCCCTCCTTTCACTATAGAGCACTATATGTTTGGACTGTGATTTACATTGTTTAATGTTTGGATTGGTACTCCTGATTATCTCCTATGTATTTCCATTTGTGTATTAAACTTTAATACACACTTTAATGTGATTATCTGCATCAAGTGTGGATTACAACCACATTGTGATGTTAGACTTTCATGTGTAGGATTATCCCCGAACAGGCATCATTAAAGACAAGCATCACATTCCAGACATCCAGATATTCACCCTCACCCACCATTAGTGAACAATAAAATGAATCCATGGCGCCCAAAACATCCAGAAGCAACCAGCCTTCCCCTTTCATCTGCCTTATCTCAAACCAGCGCAAGAACAAGATGGGTCATGTAACTCAATGCCCCTTTTGTTCCCCAAAACGTAACAGCGGGCAGAACCACAGGAAGAAAGCAACACCTCCGTGATCCTAGGCATAAATCTAAAGCATTATCAGGAAGAAGAGTCGCTAAAAGCTTTTTGGCGGCCCAAAATCAACATGAACACTAGACAGAAACCTTTCCTCTCCCCTCCTTCCTCGATCCGCACATTCCAGAGACTCTTTGAGCCTCACACAAAGACCTCACACCAATGCAGACACAAGGACTAAATTAAACCTCAGATTCAATAAAATGAATTAATCTTCAACTGGAACTTGCTGCATATTATATGTTTATGTATGTCTGTATAACCTATGACGTTTGCTAGGTGCATCAAGCATTTATTGCCACCGACTTCCATGTTTCTTTAGTTAGGCATAAGAAGGAATCACCTTCTTTATATAACCTGTGTAGTTTTTCTGTATGACAGACATTTACCACATACAAATCTTTATTATCTTATACTCCATTCATGGGAATAGTATACTGTCTGATATCGGTGTGATGGATAAATGATTTCCATCATTTAATAAAAAATGTGGTAAATTTGTGTAAAATGCACCATAGTCACACTATGGAAGTTGGTTTCTTAAAACATTTAACCAAACTCATAAAGAATACCAGCACACGATGTGGATGACATTATACTAATTATACGCATGAACAGGAGAAGTGGACGGGGAAAACGCCCACCACAATATCTGATTGGCCCGAGACACTTTCAGGGACGGACTCCAGGACACGCTTATAATCAAAGGACCAACAGGACTTCGAGGCTTCTTGCTTCTTGTTTGAACTATTTTGCTGGTTATTATTATGTAATTTGGTTCTTTCACTGTAATTAAATACCCCTTTGAGTTATTTAATCTGAATCAAGTCCTGAAACATGTGACTTGTTAAAAATGCTATAAAAATAAAAATATCATAGTATTTGTTGCATGATAGTGTCATAAGTCTTTTAAAATATCAGACCATTTGGCCATTTTATGACTTGACAAGTTTCCCAAAAATCTGTGGAGAAATATGTTATTACTTAACTTCAAACCACTCTGTATTTCTGCTCTGTATTTCATAACAATTGTCAATATGCTAATATGTCATCTGATGTTAGATAAGTTTCTAGCACAGGAGTCGTCAGTGTAGCTCTCAGTGAATCTGCCTATATGTGGAGCTGGATATCCCCAAGTGTAAAAGTAGATCATATCTTTATCTTTTCATTATGTCTTTAACTCTTGATACATTGCTGTACCAAAGAGAACATTGTCATTTGCTCTTTGAATGTCTTTGATATTCAATTATTCATGCTTTGTAAAAAACGCCAGGGCACATCAGGCATATGCATGATATTGATAATTTAAATAAGAAATCAAAGTGCATGCAATAATACGATCTGATTGAAGAGGGATCGCAATTATAAATAATTGCTGGTCTGAAGACAATGTGGGTGGATGCATTCAAAGGATCATGAAATACAATCAGTCACAGCATAATGTGTCATGTATTGCCAGAGCCTGGAATGGCCATTGTGAAAACCAGGAGGGGAAAACGGAATAAGATGCACATGATAAACTAAACGAATGCTTGAGTCTGATCCCTGCATCTGGGGAATTATGTATTTAAGGCATTTTTGCTCTATTTAGGATTTGTTTTGAGCTACGGTTGAAGATTTCAGGTTACACTCAACACTTAACTCTATTTTGACATCCTGTTCTGCATGTACATACTTAGTATAGCAATTACAATCATTGGGTAATAACTAGTTACTCACTTTGAACACTGAACCCATGCTAAGCCAATGTAGATACCTTATATTACTACATCCAGGGAAAATACATTGTGAGTACACTGAAGTAAAATAAAGTACAATGAACAGGCAAACCAGGCAGATGCTCAAACATTATAGGGTATACATTTGTTTTATTATTATTTGCATTGCTAATATTATTATTTCTTTTCATTTTGTATTAAACGCTGCAAGAGAAAGCCCTGAAATATCCTTTCGTACTGAAATGCCTAGTCTTCAATATGTTATTTGAAAGAAGATGGGCTTTCATCAAAGCATGAACTAGTGATAGACTTCACTGTGAGCATAAAACGTTTTTGCCAGTTTTATTAGAATTACTTTCACTTATAATAAGACCAGTTGCATTGGCAGGAAAAACAGAGCACCTCATAACATCCCTTTATTACATCGATCTGTTCATATCATATTTGATAAAGATGATATCATGCACTTTTTCTGATTTAGTAAAATAATACAATTTTCTCTGTGAAGAATGTATCCAAGAATGGAATATAAATAGCTGACAAGGACTTGCAATCAAGAATAGTTTCTAATTCATATATATATATATATATATATATATATATATATATATATATATATATATATATATATATATATATATATATATATATATAATACAAGATTTTTTTTTTTTTACATTAAGCCATTAATGGTTCATGAATGTCTGCATAGCATACAAAATGCAGTGTTCAAATTGCACTGCTCAAAATAAACATTTAAATCTGAAACTAAATTATAATAGTATAATTATAGTTTATATATTTAGTTTTATCTCAACTTAAAATTAGGTAGAAATTTACTTTATTATAAAGTAGAAGTTTAGTTGAATCCATTTGAATTGGGACAACATTGTTAATTTTAACAGGGAGCATAATTGTTGAAATTTTATTTTATTTTATATATGCGTATATGATATATATATTGGTTTACCCAAAAAGCAGTGTTCAAATACTGGTGATGTGACTTTCATGCAGCAACACAGTAGAAGATATTAAGACAAAAAATAAATAAATGAATAAAAATAAAAATAAGTATGGTTGCTCTATTGTCAGCTGGTTGTCTAGTTATCTGCAAGAGATTTGTTGAACTACTTTAACGTACAATTTTATGGGGGTTTATTAAATCAGTTTCTTATAGATTTAATCTATACAAATATTTGAGTAAAGTCAAATATCTAGTTTAAGGTAATTTTAACACAATTTCTACAACTGAATTAATACTCAGAATTTGGACAAGGACTAAAGAAAACATGTCTTTTAGTATTGTTTTTTTTTGGTCCTTGTTCACACACACACACACACACACACACACACACACACACACACACACACACACACACACACACACACACACACAAAGGTTATTGGTTCGTATCAACCTAACAAATAATTTATTCCTTGAATTGGTCAGGGGTGTGTTTCCCAAAAGCATCCTTAGCCAACTATGATTGCAAGTTCCGTCGTTATCAACGAGTCGGTGTTTCCTGAAACCATCGTTCCAACGAACATTCACAAACAGAATCGCAAACTTGTGTGGTTGCAACGACAGCTCTCCACCTGTGGTTAGAAGCATATAGTTTCTTGTTTGCATGACAGCAAGCTGACATTTAGTACAATCTATAGCTTTTATGTTGGATACATACAAATGTAATTTATGTCTTTTAGTTTGTCAAGAGATTTAAAGCACTGTTTCTGTTATTACTCCACCACCTGCGTGACAACATTAACCAACGTGGTTGAACGACAGATTTGCGACAATACGGTCACGACTAGCTAGTTGATTTCTTCAACGATGCATCGCACTATGGTAGTTAAGCAGTGAGTTACATCGTTGTACGGTAAACACACCCCAGATCATTAAATATACAGGACTAATTATCAATTATTGATTATTGGAGCTGGTGGGGGTTTCCATTTTTTTTTTTTTTTTTTTTTTTCAAAAGAACTACAAAGCTAGAATTGTTAAGGAAGCAGAACTATTAAGAGCAATTGAGATCATACACAAAACCAAATTCCCATCCTTGTTATTCCTATCTTTATTATTGACTCAATATGAATACTTTATGACTCCACAACCTCACTACAGCAGCTCATTCACCACTGGGAATAGAATCTCTAAACCATACACATCCACTATAAATTTTAATCTCTGCAACTCTAAAAAAATGTATTCTCTGAAGAATTTCTGAATGTCACGGGAAGTAGATCCACCTCCCACAATCCTCTGCACCCCATTTCATGACTTAAATGTCATCTTAATTTATTTAAGGAAGAATTTGAGGTGACTGTTGTATTTGAACCTACACGTGAAATGTATTATTTGCAGAGCTTTTAGTGAAGTCACTGTCTTATAAACCCTGTTATCTCTTACTTCAGTCCCATTTGGTGCAACATATGTACAAATCGCAAAGCATGAAGCAACAGCTGTTTTCAGTACATAATATCATCATTTTTGCATAATTGTATTGCATCATACTTAAAATATTCTATGTCAGCTGTTTTATTTCAGTACTAAAATAACTTTACATTTTAGTATGGGGAACACATTGACTATTAACTACGACTTTTGCCTCAACAAGCTCCTAATTTACTGCTTATTAATAGTAAGGTAGTTGTTATATTGTTTAAGTTTATGTATTGGGTAGGATTAAGGGATGTAGAATATGGTCATGCAGAATAAAGTATTAATATGTGCTTTATAAATACTAATAAACAGCCAATATGCAAGCTAATAAGCAGCTAGTTAAAAGTGAATTGTTCTCCATACTAAAGTGTTACCAAATAAATAAATAAATATGAAAAAAATCTTCATTAAGCAAGAAAAATAAATAAATAAACAAACAAACATGACCAACAGGTACAAGGAATAATGAAAAAAGAGGGGGGAAGAGATAACAGCAGCAATGACCGTGGCATTTGAAAGGGGCTCTATGATGTCACTTCCTCACCATGGGCTGTTCTGCTTCTGCATGTTTGCATTTTGATTTTTTCATATTTTGTCATCCCTCTAGGCTGCATTAGTCACTTCATAGAGTGCCCTGCACTGGTGCCGAATCTTACATAATACCCCCTTAACTGACAAGCAGACACACACATGCAAACACACCCTGCAATCAAACTATGGACACATTTGCTGGGAGCCACAGAGGGAAACTCTGCCTCGGGTTCTCATTCTCCACACACCTGCTGTCCTCCTCTCTCTCTCCCTCCTCAAATTATAGATTTCCTTTCTCTTTCTCACCCAATTTTCCCCCTTCCGTTCTTCTCACTAATGCTACACATGTGCGAGTCGATATTATGCTAATAATTACAAAGAAGCCAACTTATTTTCTGTGTCCAAACACCCAAATCTCCCATCACACACTGTAAAATTGAAAGAAACAGTTTATTTGAGCAGTTTATTCAAAGGCTCGGTGACCAGTGGGGAAAAAAGGTAACATCTTTAAAATATCTAGTTTAAAGGGATCATGAACTGTATTGTTTTATAATGTGTCCTGTTAGAATGCTTTTTACATCAAAAATGGTCATAATTTAGAAATAAAAGGCACTTTTCCTACCCTGATTTTAGCCTCTGATTTGAACGCTCTGTTTTAAGGGTTGTGTCTGCTGTGAGACTCCAGTGTAAACGCCCACTGCTGTGATTGGCCTGTGAGACTGCTGCTGTGATTGGCTGCTGTGAGACTCCAGTGTAAACGCCCACTGCTGTGATTGGCTGCTGTGAGACTCCAGTGCTGTGATTGGCGCCCACTGCTGTGATTGGCTGCTGTGAGACTCCAGTGTGATTGACTGCTGCGAGACTACAGCCCGCCCACTGCTGTGATTGACTGCCGCGAGACTACAGTGTAAACGCCCACTGCTGTGATTGACTGACTACAGTGTAAACGCCCACTGCTGTGAGATTCAGTGTAAACGCCCACTACTGTGATTGACTGCCACGAGACTACAGTGTAAACGCCCACTGCTGTGATTGACTGTAAACGCCCACTGCTGTGATTGACTGCCGTGAGACTACAGTGTAAACGCCCACTGCTGTGATTGACTGCCGCGAGACTACAGTGTAAACGCCCACTGCTGTGATTGACTGCCGCGAGACTACAGTGTAAACGCCCTCTGCTGTGATTGACTGCCCTGAGACTACAGTGTAAACACTCACTGCTTTGATTGGCTAACAGCTTTGTATATGAAATAGCTAAGTATTACATGTTTAACTCTCTAGAAAACTTTTAGCATGTTTTTACTATTACAGCTCTCAAGATTAACAAATCATGAAAAATGTTTATTATAGCATTATATTTAGATCTATGACTTTATATTCAGATCGTGGCATGAACGGTTGCAGTGATGAGCAATGTAGCCGATCACAGACATGTTGAGCACATGAATGTGGTGATCTCGTGATACAAATAAATAATGCTTAACTGAGACTTTCACATTGTTGAAAATAAATAATCACATTCCTAGCATTAGGATAATTTAGAAGGTAATGTTATTTTAATGGAGTGATCCTGTATCTCTCTTCTCTTCTCATCTCACTAACACGCCAGTGGGCGGGGCCAAAGTTCCAATGATGAAGTAGGCATTGATCTTCTTCTGCAGAGGCGATCTTTCACCATCTATTATAGGCACATAAGTCGCATAAGTCACTTTCTGGGCTTGGTTACAATAAAAGCTGTTTTTGAACTAACAAGGAAGTTTTCAGTTCTGAAACTTACAGGATATTCTTATAGTATGATGACCTCTTGAAAATAAGATTTCTCAGTTCATGACCCTTTAAAACATGTGGCAAGTTCTTAGAAGTGTACTATGGTTTTTAATTTATTCAAAATTTTTACCATGTTCAAGAAAGTTTCAATTTAATGTCTGTAAAAATGGCATATTGTGAAACCATCAAGTAAAAAGTATCTAATTTACATCAGATGTTTAAAAAAATGTCAGAATTATTTTTATTTTATTTTTCAGAAATGCTGAATTATTAATTCATAAATATAATTATGTTTTACAAAATATTGAACTTCCTTTCTATGATATTATTTCCTGATTTGTTTGTTTTCTGCATTCTGGTTTAACCACATATTTTTGTTGGTCAAACCCTTTGATTTGGATTACTTTTATGATGGATGGATGCACTTTTTGGAGCTTCAAAAATTCGGGCACTATTCACTCCCATTATGGAGTGAATTTTATATTGAATATTATCCCATTAAAGCTGGGAAAAGCCATGGATATTATTTACAGTTTTTACAATTGCTATGACTTTTAACACATTTCCTAAACTCTTAATGCACCAACACATCTACAACACACAATTGGCAAAACAGTTAATTTCATGCTCAAAATCACACATTGTAAACTAAACTCCAACACTAATTTTCAAAATACAATAATACACCAACACAATACACTATGTCTTTCAAAACACTAACACATGTTCTCTTCCAACAGGAACATTTAGTCAATCATAGCACAATGTCATAAAAACACAAACACCAGATGGAATTACAGAAACGGCATTATTTTATGTGTCAGGTCTGCCCTTATACAATAGACAGTATATTGTATTGATCATACATTGAGTGTCTATTGAAGCCTCTCCACATTTTTGTTTTGTTGGGTTTAGTAAATGCATGCATTTTGTTTCTTTTGCTGCAGAAATTCAATGCAAAAAATGAATGACCCATCTCAGAGTAGCTTTCTAGAATGCTCTTCAGTTTTATTTCATTATCAGCAATCACCATGTTGACTATTGCAAGTTCCTGTTCTTCATTCAGGAGCTTTCCTGAGGGAGGTAGATGTTGAATCCTCAGACAGACAGAATACAGTGACCAGAGGCATACAGTCACTGTAATACATGATACAAGTATTTACACTTTGCAGTAGGAGAAGTGCTTATACAATATCCTACCTGTTGGTTTCTCAACGATTCTGGATAATGGATGCCACACTGCAAAAAATGTTCTTACTTAATATTTTTGTCTTGTTTCTAGTCTAAATATCTAAAAATTCTTAAATCAAGATGCATTTACTAGATATTTAGAAAATCAAATCAAATTAAGTGAGTTTTTGCTTAAAACCAAGCTAAATTATTTGCCAGTGGGGTGAGAAAAATAATCTTGTTTCTGACTGAAATCTTGTTTCTGTCCCAAACATAAATAAGATTATTTTTCTGACCCCATTGGCAGATAATTTTGCTTGTTTTATTTTTTTTTCCCAGAAAAATAAATAAATAAATATATATATATATTTCTTATGTCATTTTACTTATCTAGTAAATGCATCTTGATTTAAGAATTTTTAGATATTAAAGACAAAGACGAAAATACTAAGTAGGAAGAGCATTTTTTGCAGTGCTGTGTCCCGGCTGAGATTTGGCTGTACTCGTTCAGCAGCCTCTCTGTATGGTAGCCTGTGGTTTATGACATGGTCTATGATAGTAGCTCTTATTTCATCAGTTACCCTAATTCTGGTCCTTCTTTGAGCGCCTCCATGCATTCTAACTCCTCAATCTCTACCTTGTCCAGGCATTCCTCTCCCTTGCCCTTGTATCACTCCTCTCCCTTGTCCTGGTACTCATCTTCCTCTCCTCTTTTCTTGCTTTTTTTGTGTTGCTCTATATTGTTCCTTTTTCACACAAGATCAGTCCAAAGATGTCCTCTTTTACTGTATACCATATGGTCATGTGATTGAAAGAACATCAACACCTGAGCAATTCATAGATGGGAAGTTCAGCTGTGATTTATATATTTGCATAACTTCAACCGGCTGTTTCTCAGTAGCAATGGAATAAAATACAGGGGTTATATTTGTGTTTCAATTCACAATATGAACAGCTGTTCACTTTGACTTTAGCCTAGGTTAGGTTTAGAACATGATGTTATATGTTCTGACATACAGTGTTAAAGCATTGGTAAATCTGGCAGTAAAAATACATAGTTTTGGTCTTGGTTGAGCTTGTGTGTAAAAGAAGTTCAAGCATTTTAAATTTGTGTTAACTATATGCATTTTGTGTTAAAGCAACAATAAATGTGTTAATTGTATAGCCTACACAGACAGATGTTGTGCTAACTGTGTTAAGAGTTTAGGAAAATTGTTAAAAGTATTGACAAAATTGTCATAGCGATTGTAAAAAACTGTAAAGCTTATACATTTTGCCTCTTTGTCACCATCTCTGTTTGAAACCTGCAATTGCAGTTATTTGCGGAAGTATCATCTTTATGTTGTCTGTGCGTCGGCACGGCTCCTCAGCGCGGATTATTCTAATGTTTCGAGGACTTTGTGTGGCTGTCAGTCACCGCACTGGTGTACTTCAGAATCACAGACTCTACGGCCCCGTCCACACAGAGACGCATTTAGCTGTATACGTAAAACATTTTGTATCGTATCAGCATTTCGTCCAGACGGCTCTGCCGTTTTAGGAGCCTGAAACCAGTATTTTTTTTTTAAACCGGGTCCCAGAGTGGATCGACACCCTTGCATTTTCATGTATACAGCCAATATGATGCAATATGATCATAAATTTTGTGAAACGGTGATGTCATTACACCACGTCCCGCACTGTAAAAGGAATACAGCTACGGCCACTGGGCATTCGCACATCAATATTGCATTTGCATTACTGTAAAGGGTAGGTTTAGGGTCGGGGTAGATGTAGGCATTAATAAATCTGGTAAGTAGCACATTTATTTATTTTTATTTTATCGTGAGATTTTGCCTCACTGTACCCCTTCAAGCCACAACTCTTCTCCGTTTATAGTGTATTTCTGTGGCAGAATTACAGCATGTATACTACATCATTTTAAAGTTGGTTTCAGTGGTTTCGTGTGTACGCAGATATTTCTTGAGACAAGTGAAAAAAAGATCAGATAGGACGATTGTATGGATGTGGCCTACGTCTTGAAAGTAAGACAAAATAATAAGTTTCACTGTAAAATGTCATCTGAACAAGTAACATGTCTGCCACTTTTGTTCTGACCAACTGAGAAAAGCATTACAATAAATCTCTCTACCAACGGTGATTAAATCTAATGATTGCTTAGCTCACATCACATCAACCGTGCAAATTATTAGTGGTGCTTGCCAAAGGCAAGGCATTACTATTGCTATTCGTCATACTTATGAAGGAACGGCCCGTGAAACACATACATGTTTTTCCTGCTATGGTAACTTGCAAGACCCTTTCTCACTCAGGCAGCTAACAAGTTCCATAGACTTCCATTCAAAGAGATCGAAGGGATCTCTTTGGATAGAAGTGTCATAGAAATATAATGGTGGGCTCTTTTGACTCGGGACAGCAAACAGCCAATTACAAATCACCTTCAACACTGCCTAACCACGCCCTAGCAACCATTGTTGAGCGCTCTAGCAACCCAAAGAGGGATATCTTCAAATCCAAATGCCATATAGGCATTGCGGTTGGTTTATATCATTCATACTGACAAGCAGCCTTTGGAGTTTCATCATCAGTGGCAGCTGCCGTGTTCGGTCGCCGTTCAGGTCGCTCCATGAAGACTGTGCTTTTATTTGGAGCATCTGGAAGTTCGGAGGGCACTCAAGCGTGTGGACGTCAGGAAAGCTGCCGGGCCGGATGGTATTTCAGGTCGTGTTCTGCGGTCCTGTGCTGATCAGCTCGTCGGGTTGTTTACATCTATCTTTAATGAGTCCCTCGCTACATCTGTGGTCCCCACCTCCTTCAAAAAATCCACCATCATCCCTGTCCCTAAGAACAGTAAACCCTCTTGCCTAAATGACTATCGTCCAGTGGCCCTCACGTCTATAGTCATGAAGGTCTTTGAGAGACTCATTAAAAACACCATTTGCTCCTTCATTCCTGACACTTTGGACCCTCTTCAGTTTGCCTATCGTCCCAATAGATCGACTGAAGATGCCATCTCTCATGTCCTCCACTCCTCCCTCACTCACATCGACAGCAAAAATGGGAACTACGTAAGGCTGCTATTTATTGACTATAGCTCAGCCTTTAACACCATAGTTCCCACCAAGCTAACCTCCAAACTCCTGGATCTCGGCCTGAATCCTTCTCTCTGCCACTGGATTGAGGACTTCCTCACTGGCAGGCCTCAGGTGGTGAGAATAGGCCAGTTCACCTCCACCTCCATCACCCTGAGTGTGGGAGCTCCACAGGGCTGTGTCCTGAGTCCCCTGCTCTACTCTCTCTACACACATGACTGTTTGTCCACACACAGCTCCACCTCTATCATCAAGTTTGCTGATGATACTGTTGTCCTGGGCCTCATCTCCAACAACAATGAGACGGCATACTTGGACGAGTTGGAGCATCTAACATCATGGTGCCAGGACAACTGTCTCTCTCTGAATGTTGGCAAGACCAAAGAAATGATTGTGGACTTCAGGAAGAGACAGCAACGGACATACTCCCCCCTCATGATCAGCGGGTCACCAGTAGAGAGAGTGAGCAGCTTCAAGTACCTGGGTGTAAACATCTCTGAGGACCTGACCTGGACTGCTCACATTCAGACACAGGTGAAAAAAGCCAGGCAAAGACTGTACCACCTGCGCCAGCTGAGGAAATTCAGGGTTTCACCAGCTATCCTGAAAACTTTCTATTTAGGGGCGATAGAAAGTGTATTAACTCAGTGCATCACAGCGTGGTATGGGAACAGCACCAGTCATGACCGCAAAGCCCTGCAAAGAGTCGTGCGCTTATCCGAGCGTATCTCAGGGTCAGCTCTCCCGTCTCTGCAGGACGTCTACACCAAACGCTGCAAAGGTAGAGCTACTAAGATCATCAAGCACTCTAATCACCCTGCAAACCCTCATTTCACGCTGCTGCCATCTGGTAGCGCTTCCGAAGCCTGATGGCCAAAACTGAGAGACTCAGGAGGAGCTTCTTCCCCCAGGCCATCCGACTCCTGAACTGAGTCACTTAACACCACGTGACTTCACTTCAGGATAAACATACTGTCATTGCACTGCACTTTCTGTTTTCGTTGTTACTGTGTAACAACCTGTTATAAACCTGTTTGCACATTATACTCTTTATACATTTGTTAAGTATTTATAAGTCTACAGTTTACTCACTGCACAGTCTACTTCAATTATTTTATTCCACTTTATTCTTATTTTTTACTTTTTTTTTTTTTTTTTTCTTCTCTTGACTTGATTATTTATAATTCTACAGATATATATATATATATTTATTTATTTTTTATTTATTTATTTTTTTTTATCCTATTTCTATATAATTTCCTCCTTGTGTTTTTAACTGTGAATTTGCACTGTCCATGGAGCGGACCTGTTTACATTTCACTGCCGGTTGTATATTCTGTATATAACTGTGTATGTGACAAATAAAACTCTTGAATCTTGAATCTATTTACTATTTTACTTTCTTTTACTCTCAATTTTTACAAACTTATCATCTGCATTGATCTACTATGACAGCAAAACTCTTTTGGACATTGGTTACCTCTACACTGGACTGTTTCAGGACACTTTCACCGATCCTCTGTGGCCATCTGAGATTCTTCGGAACGCCGAGTTGAACAATGGTCAGAGTCGACGGTGAAGAATCAAGAAACACCGTGGGAAACGCACGGGGATCCGCAACA
The DNA here is from genome assembly GCA_018749465.1 of Paracanthobrama guichenoti. NCBI lineage: Eukaryota > Metazoa > Chordata > Actinopteri > Cypriniformes > Gobionidae > Paracanthobrama > Paracanthobrama guichenoti. The sequence goes on from CM031963.1 coordinate 28,282,500, forward strand.
GACTGAGGAAAAGGGCATTCAGCCCTCCTCTCCCGAGCATTCTGCTCGCAAATGTTCAATCCCTGGAGAATAAGATGGACAATCTTAGAGCCAGGATAAGTTTTCAACGGGACATGAGAGACTGTAACATCTTTTGTTTGTCCGAAACATGGCTCACGCCCGCGGTCCTGGACACAGCTGTGACGCCGTCGGAGAACTTCTCTGTTTTTTGGATGGACAGAACAGCCGAGGCCGGTAAATCCAAAGGCGGTGGAGTATGCTTCATGGTCAACAAGAAATGGTGCGACCCCAGGAACATCACCATTCTCTCGCGTTCCTGTTCGCCTCATCTGGAACATTTAACAATCATTTGCCGCCCATTCTATCTGCCGAGGGAGTTTTCTGCAGTCATCGCAACTGCCGTTTACATTCCACCACAGGCAGACACAGGGCTGGCTTTATCTGGCCTTCATGATGTTGCCAGCGGTGTCATAAACAAACACCCCGATGCGGCGTTCATCGTCGTGGGCGATTTTAACAAAACAAACCTAAAGAAAGTCTTGCCAAACTTTCACCAGCACGTCTCCTGTCCTACACGAGGAGCAAACACGCTGGATCATTGCTACTCTCCGTTTAAGAACGCCTATAAAGGTCACCAGTAGAGAGAGTGAGCAGCTTCAAGTACCTGGGTGTAAACATCTCCGAGGACCTGACCTGGACTGCTCACATTCAGACACAGGTGAAAAAAGCCAGGCAAAGACTGTACCACCTGCGCCAGCTGAGGAAATTCAGGGTTTCACCAGCTATCCTGAAAACTTTCTATTTAGGGGCGATAGAAAGTGTATTAACTCAGGGCATCACAGCGTGGTATGGGAACAGCACCAGTCATGACTGCAAAGCCCTGCAAAGAGTTGTGCGCTTATCCGAGCGTATCTCAGGGTCAGCTCTCCCGTCTTTGCAGGACATCTACACCAAACGCTGCAAAGGCAGAGCTACTAAGATCATCAAGCACTCTAATCACCCTGCAAACCCTCATTTCACGCTGCTGCCATCTGGTAAGCGCTTCCGAAGCTCCTGACTCCTGAACTCAGTCACTTAACATCACGTGACCATCGATACACTGACATTGCACTGCACTTTCTGTTCTCATTGTTACTGTGTAACAACCTGTTATAAACCTGTTTGCACATTATACTCTTTATACATTTGTTAACCACATATTTATAAGTCTACAGTTTACTCACTGCACAGTTTACTTCACTTATTTTATTCCACTTATTTTATTCCATATTTTTATTTTTATTTTTACTTTTTTCTACTTGACTGATTATTTATAATTCTACAGATATATATATATATATATATATATATATATATATATATATATATATATATATATATATATATATATATATATATATATATATATATATTTCTATTTCTATTATAATTATAATTCCTTGTGTTTTTAACTGTGAATTTGCACTGTCCATGGAGCGGACCTGTTTACATTTCACTGCCGATTGTATATTCTGTATATAACTGTGTATGTGACAAATAAAACTCTTGAATCTTGAATCGTATAGAGATGGGGTTGTATCTTTTGACACATGTGTGAGAATGAATTTTACCTGAGAGAGAGAGAGAGAGAGAGAGAGGAGGAGAGAGAGACAAAGAAGAGAAGAGAGCAAAGAAGAGAAGAGCCAAAGAGAAGGCCCCCAAGAAGAGCGAGCCAGAGAATAAAAGAGAGCCAGAGAATAAAAGAGACAGAGCAACAGTTACAATCTTCTTTTATCTATTCCTTGACCATGTGACTGAAACCCTAACGTGAGCCATTCAAACTGACCAATCAGACCAAACTTCCCCCACGGTGTTACAGGTGTGACACACATTTGGCCTACAGGCCTTCAGCATTTCTTTGTCTTTAGGAATTCCAAATGGCCCTTCTGGAGAGAGATGGGGGTTGAAAACAGTAAAGCAAATGTCTTTGTTCATTTTCAAAAATCAAATATCTTTGATTATTTTCAATTCTTTCAGTCCCCTCTTGGCACCATTGGCCACAATCATTGAGTCCAAAGGTGGCACAGTCCACAAAGACATGCTTTCTGTTGTGTGTAGATGTCATCTTAGGACTTCTCGTCCATACTTGTTGCAAAAGCAGCTGGTCAGTCTTCAGTCTTTGTTCTCATTTCAGTCCTGCATGAGAAGGCTCCATCAAATGGTGTTGCACCAATCATTGATATGCAAAACGTCCATTGAATACTTCACACCTTGAGAACAGTCACTGAATGTTAGAGCAAACGCTTGTCCCTCTTTCTGAGGACACAGGATGTGAACTTGTGCAGCAGGGATCCTGTGATTAAAAGAACATATAGCACAACAAAGAACAAAAGCATACATGGTATTTGTCATTGGTCAGAAGTTTGATGTGGTCAGATTAAAATAGTCTCTGGCAATAAGCCATTAAATCGATGTACTTAATAAACTGGTCAATGTTGAGAATAAAAGAAGATCTCACAAGCTCTTACATTGTTTCTGGAAACATTAAAAATAAATTGCATTATAACAAAACAACAATCATTGTTGGCTTAAATCCCCTTTTCATGAAGAGTATCAGCAAAATATTCAGTGTAACCAAATACAGAAATTCAATTCCATAGATGTCCAAAAACATTGTTGCAAGTCAAATGGACAAACTACAAAGACTCAGAAATCAAATAAGTTCAAAGTCAAATGCATTGTTACAATACAATGATAAAATAAATGTTTGCACTTAGGTAAGAATGAGAAATGCATAAATTCACGTAAATTTTGACATTTAACTTGGTGAGACACATAATAACTAACTGATTTAGTAAGTCTGAAGAAAAACAAAAACAATAACTGGGAGAAATTCACAGTTATAATACAGTCTAGATGTAAAGACTTAAATAAAATAGAATACATTTTGTGAGGCTGATGTAGATTTGACTTTGTCTGTGAAGATCAAATCTATGTGGCTGCATTTAGCTGTGGCTGTGTGTAAATCATGCCCGAACACGGTGAGGAGGTTTTACAATTGTGATGCAAATTTGGTCCTGTTGAACAGGAAGCCAGCATGAGAATGTGAGTGAGGTGTGGTTGGCTCAAACCAGTGTTTTTGTTAGGGAGCATGACAAAGTGCAAAGGTCAGAGTTACCGAATCCTGCTGTGATGAAAGCATTTTCATGGTTAATGCAGTTGTAAATTACACTGTAGCCACATGGCAATTCTGTGCTCCTGTACATGGTTTTACTGCAGCTATATGGAAAATAGCAGAGTTTTCCACTCAGGAGACAAACAAATTCAACATAGAAACACATGAAACTGTATATGGCTAAACAATTCCAGTATTAAAGTTATTCCAGTTATCACAAGATACATGGCCTAGAATGCAAAGCATCAACAACCTTTATCCTAAGTGTTTAATACAACACTTACAGTAAAGCAATCATGTGTTTTAAAGAATAAACTTAACTAGTCTTTGTGTATATATTAACACAAACAACTATAATGTGTGTTCAATGCGCACAATGTCTTTAGTACAATTACAAATTTGAAAATACAAACAGGATCATTGCAATTTAGATGTGAGGCTGCTAGTCGACTAGCCAGTGAGGTTAACAGCTGAAGGCCTTGCATGAACACTGTGGTTAACTCACTAAGAGTTTTACCTGCAAATGAGCGCTGATCTTTACCCTTAGAAAGTAATTCCTAGTTTTCTGAAAATAAGGTGGAGGTCGACCTTTACCCAGTGACCAGCATCTCTCCTCTGAATGGCCTATTTTCTGACAGGAACTGCAAAACCTGTTCTCTTTGCCATAGGATTGAATGCTATGTTCTCCTGGAGTTTGAGGATTTTCATGACTCTCTAATGCTTGTACACCATGCGTACTGGTACATGACTCTGCGCTATTGCGGTACTGCATCACCTTAAGAACTGAAATAGACACACTTTCTTGAGTTGCACATGCATTTTCTGAACTAAGCGTTTCAGATTCATTAGAGCAAGTCAGCTCATCTAAGAAGTGAACATGCTTTTTAGTCCCATCGCTGTTAAGTGTTTTGGGAGACATGAACCTTTTAGCATTTAGCTTAGCCTTGAGATCTGCAATGGTCTCCTTGTGATTTTGACACTTTTCAGTCAGGGCTAACTGCTCAGCTAGTAATTTATCTAGCTGTGCTTGAAGATCTTGAATCTTTGCCTCAGACTTTTCTGCTTCTGCATTTTTAGAATGCACTTCTTTACATTTCTCATCTAGACTTGAAATAGAAATGGTATCACATTATATAGCCTTTTAAAACTTATGAAGTTTAAAGCCTCAATTATTTGACCATGTTTTGATTTCTTTTGGTGTTTGCCAATTATGTCCCACCATCGAATAATTTCATCATCTGCACTTTTAATTCCAATATACTCTTTCTTGAGTTTGGACAAGGTAGGCTCAACTTTTTCACTCCATAAAGCAAACAATAAGTCACTGTTATCAGAAATTTATCCCAGAGGAGATAATCTGAATATTCTCGGATTGTACAGTAATGGGACTATTGAAGCTATTTAAAACCTTCTAATTTCTGTTTCATGCAATTCATAAACAATGAAAACAGACTTACCAATTCCTTGGTCAAAAGGTCAGCTTTAATCCATTCACGATCAACTGTGAAAAAATGTCCTCATTCTGATGAATTTCAGAAGATTCACTGCAAGGGATCCCGGGTTTCGGCACCATCCGCTCTATTGGTGTTGTAGTAAAGGATCAGATCATTAAATGGGACCATCTTACGGGGTATATGACTTTGAAGGGCACTGAAACCTTGTTTACCACACGCACCTGTTGTCATGAAACATCAAGTTATATTATTTGCACTTGCAACACGTTACAACCTTTTTCTTCTAATGACTCTAAGCTGGTTAACGTCCAGTCATTGCATGGTCATTCTGATGCTGTTCAAGTGTCTCACACACAGTGGTGCGTCATCAGCGAGATGAATTCCTTCACCTACGGAGGTCTGACCTGCTCTGCAAACCACACCTTCTGTTTAGAAGTGAAAGAGGACTTTACGATGGGCCAGATAAACATCCTGGGAAGGGTGCCCATGGACTCAGACATTTCTCCCTGGTGGGAGGACACTTTCTATGAACAAAGCACACAGGACTTGGTAAAAACAATGGACTTAGTACAAGAAATTATCTTGCAGACGGAATACCATCTCAACCAAGCACAAGTGGAAGCAAATCTGGTGAAAAAGACTGCAGAGATCCTGTCCAGTTCCTCTACCCACTCAGCACGGTATGCTTACACATGGTGGGACTGGATGTTCCGTGGATGTGCCATCGCCAGCGTGCTCATCTTCTTCTTCACACTCTGCCAGTGCTGTTACTTTAGATGTCTTCTTCAAACGATGCGCACATCAACCAACATGGCCATCGCACTCAGCCCATTACAGGTACCAGCTCTACGGAAAGTGCAGTTGTAAAGCAAACTTCAAGAAATCCCTGAAAATGGCCCCTCGGAGACTGCTCTGAATCTGCTCCAAGGGACCAAGGGCGGAACTGTAAGAATGGATTTCACCTGAGAGCAAACTCAAGAGATCTAAGCTGCACTAAGACAATAAAACTTCACTCATCTGAATAACAAAAAACAAGACTCAATCTTATCTCCTCCCCTGCCGAGTTCTGACCCTCTCACTCTTCCTGCCTCGGAGACCACACAATCATGCAAATCTCACAGATACTGCCACAAGGTGTTTTCTTTGCCTTTTGGTGTTTCTGGTAAACAGGTTTCATTCCCACATCAGAGGAACAGGTCATAATAAAGACAACAGAGCTTGTTCCCCTGGTGTGGAGATGCTCATAAAGATCTTTTTATAAACATTTGCTGTCATCCCCAAAGCTAGGTGTGACCATTTGGTCACGAGAAAAGATTCAACCAAAAGCTGCATAAATATTTGGGTGCTAAATGTTTATTGTTCTTTTGTTCTGGTTGAGTATTTAAAGGGAATGGGCAGACCACTCAGGGAAGCATCTGTAGTCAGAACTTCCCACACTGTTGAAGTGTGTCTCTATTGCCAGGTAACAATGACTCTTTGAAACTATTTTTTATGTTTTTTAGAATGATGTTTTATATTGTATGCTGATCAGTTGTGTATTATGGATTCTTTCTAAATTATTTTATTTGATATGTTTACCTGGCTATAATAAAGATTAATCTTGATTTATCTTGTATAAGTCTAAATTCCTTTATTCAAGTAGTGTCGTATGCGGAGTTTTGTAGGAGTTTCCGTAAATCTTTCTGTCAGGACAGATTCATACCGAGGACCCCATGACCGGAGCATGGCGCTAAGCATGAGGGGCAATCTGATTTCTGGCTGTCACTGTTATTAACAAGTTGCAGCTCTCGTGACTATTACTAAAATTACACTTTCTGTTATGAGTAAGCATGTGCGACTCACTTAAAGGTAAAATAGTTCACTCTGTAATCCTCTGTAATCTCAGAACTGGCTAATTTGCGTCCGTGAGGTAATGTAATTATAATCGCGAGCATTATCCTCTGAGCGACTCAGGAGGAACGAATATTTGCAATTAAGAGATACTAAGAAAATCAATGATCTAAATTAAATCACAACTAAACTTATGATCAGCTGTTAAGTTACAAATGCAACTAAATTACAAAGAATTGGAGTCAGATAAAATTATTCATGGAGTCAGATTTTAAATTGGATCTTCACATTTTAATAAATTAAAGTGATTTTTCTAGAAGCGCCAGAAAAGACATATACGCAGAAGTCCTTCGACCAGCTGCTGGATTCCTACGTTGGGCCAATCAGCTGGACCTTACACATGCTAACAAACTGGACTTCCAACATGCTACACATGTTAGCAGGGAATAGCTATATTCCTATTATGTTAATAGTGATTAGCTAAGTGTTAAATCAGGCTAAGAACATGTTAAGAACTCTATAAATACTCCATAGTGACAACTACCTACTGCCTAGCAAAACTATAGCAACCACCTAGAACACCCTAGCAACCGCATGGCAACACCCTATCAACCACCCCAAGTACCCTAGCAACCACCCATGATACCCTAGCAACCCCCTCACAACACCATAGCAACCACCCAGAACACCCTAGCAACCACCTATCAATACCCTAGCAACAACTCAGAGTACCTTAGCAAACACCCTAGCAACCATCCAGTATACCCTAGCAACAGCCTAGCAACCACCCATGCCTACCAAGTGCAGAGTTTTGCCACTGCAAGCATCACTCACATTTTCTTCAGGAAATGTACACAGCAATTTGTGACTAAGTGTATTTAGTGTGTATCAGCGTTACCTGTAGATTTCAATCTGTATAGTTTAATCTTGTTTTTTTACTACATAATCTCCAGTTATCACTGATTATCATTTGATAAATTGATAACAAAATGATAAATTTAATTAATCCAGCTGCTGTGAGAAAAGGCTATAAATGATCCACCACCTGCAGCATCCTCATATGTGATACTACTAGCCAGACGACTTCTTTATATACACAGACGTGACGTAATGACGCAAAGACGAATGGCGCCATACTCGAATTTCCCATGGAAACCCACCAGCACCACTCAAATTATAACACATTATTACAAGCTTACCGGTGTGATTCGGGCTAAGGTAAGGATCTCGTTTTGAACACTGGCTGGTTAAATACTTGCTCAAAAATTTATTTTGGATCATTTTGAACCAAAAAATTACTAACTGCAGCTTTAATATAATATGAATTTAATATAATATGCATTTAATGTTCGGCTTGAAAGAAGAAAATCATATATATATATATATATATATATATATATATATATATATATATATATATATATATATATATATATATATATACATATACACACACACACACACACCTAGGAAGGAAGCTTGAGGGTGAGGATAATTTTAATTTTTGGGTCAACTATTCATTTAAGATGATTTTCTGAGTCATTAGGAACACAGAGATATACCACTTAAATTTTTTGAAGCATTATTTACTTGATTAATTATTATTATTATTATTATTATTATTATTATTTTATTTTGCAGTGCACACATCCTATTTTACCCAAGTTGCCCTTCCTCTACGCCTCACTGCATCAGGTGTTGACAGTCACAGCAACCCCTGCCAAAACATGCCGCACACCTGGCAGGCGGATGTGACTCGGACTCACACCAAAGCGGTGAGTCACCACCGTGCCCGCGGCAGTCTCCCGGACAACCGAAAACATCTATCCCTGCGGTCTGTCAGAATCTGAACTCAGTCTCTGGTTTAAGGGTTTCCAAAAAAAGAACTGCCACAATGTTTTTTTTTTTCTTTGCTGCTTTTCGTTCTGAACCTCTAGCGAGGCTCCATGTGTAACAAGCCTGCGCTATCACTCATCTGAAAGGGCAGTTCCAACATACAGTCTAAAATTCTTGACTACATGCTTTACTCTGCAAGTACAGCTCTCTGGCTAGACCGTTAACTGGACTGTCCATCCCCAGAGATAACAAGGTAACATCCCAGGCAGTCAATGAAGTGGATATACAAAGTTCAGAATTTTCCAGTGTTTCTAAATATTTAATGACTCTATTATGTAATAATATAATATTCTAGGTCTGCAGTCCAAGCTATATTTGAAATAAATGTTCCATGTTCAATACAAATGTTGTATGAGAAACAGTTTAAATTTATTTTAATTATTTCATTCTATTTATACAGTGTTTATATATTTGCAGATAATATAATGTTATTAAATGAAAATGTAATGATATATTATATATATATATATATATATATATATATATATATATATATATATATATATATATATATATATATATATATATATATATATTTGTAATAATAAAAAAAAAAAAAAAATATTTTAAAAATGTCCTCTTATAAAAGTATTTTTAGGCCTTTGCTTTACAGACTTACATTAGAAAAGATAAACATTTTATCTAATAACAATTTAAACGACAAAAAGAATTAGATATGGTCAATTTTTTAAAGTCATGGCTTAGCAAAGTTTTTTTATTATTATTTTTTTTTTGACAACCCCTTAGATATGTCCTGGTGTTACATTTATAATGATGAAGATGAAGAAGATGAGGCGTGGAGGATCTGTTTGCGGCATAAAATATTTATTACATCAAACTAAAGAACTAAATTCAAAATTGGAAAGAAAAGGAAGGCAAATGAAAACATAATCAACACAAGACAACGAACAAAGTGAACTGAAGGGCTGCGTCTGAAATCGCATACTCTTGAGTAGGTACTTATTTTGAATTAGTTGTCTTGAATTAGAAGAAGTAATTATTTCACAACCACTAAAAAAGTATATTATATATAGTATGAGTGTGTGTAGTATGAATATAATCTGGACGTACTACATTTGCCATGTTTTCATTATCACGTGCCCTACCAGCGTCAGTTGCGTCGCTTCATTGCCATTCACAAATCCTCTCCCGTGGCCTCATGGGATAGTAAAGTATCCATCGTATGCACACTTCAGAATCAGGAAGATGTAGGTCATCCGGGTACTTTTTGCCTACTATTTTATGAGTACTGTGAATTCAGACATACTTCTTTTTGTCACATACTGTTTTTCGCCTACTATATAGTAGGGATGTATGCGATTATGCAGCCAAGGACTTAAATGCACAAGATAATGAACTCGACACAAAACAGCTGTGCACTAATCAATCAGACTATGAATTACTATAGCTGAATCTGAAATCACCCCCTATCATGGATGTTATTGAGTGCACTTGTTCTATTCGCACTGCAATAATGAGTGTACAACCGATGTACGCTCAACGGCTGTCCAAATTCACTCACTCGTGTTCATTCACTCCTTCAAGTGAACTATATTAGTGGACTAACGTAAGGAATAGTGATTGAGGGTTTAGGGGGCGATTTCGGATTCAGCCTATGACAACTAAAGGAAAAGAGGAAGAAAACAAGAAATAATGGTAACAAATTAAAAGTCCTTGAAAAAGAAACCAAAGCACTGACAAAACGTGACATCTAGGAATTCATGGAGGAAAACTGCACTTTTAGGCCCTATTCCAAATGGACCCTGAACACTTGCGGCCTTCCTACGTCGGGAAGACGTAGAGTTTGCTTCAGTGCAATCTCAGCAAGAGTGCGCATTGAGGGCACATATCGACCACAAAGGGGGCACTCATGAGCACCCTTCTGAAACCTAAAATGACAAATGGGACACCCTACAGTCTCATGGACTTAACGGACATGTGTACCCAGCCATTGTAAGTCCATAAGACCGAAAGTGCATATGAAGTGTGCCATTTGGGACAGGGCCTTAGATGTTTTATAATATCTTTAAGACATTGTTAATGGTGCTAATACTAATAAATTCTCAATAAAAAAAGAAAATAATGAAATTATGTGTAACAAACAGTAACATTGTGAAATAGTGTCATGTTTGGTTTTCAGATCTTCTATTTTGAAGTTTATTCCTGGTCATGTTGCCTGGTTTTGTCATGTGCTTCTCTTGTCTCTTGTATCAAGTTCTTATTTGTTCATTGGTTGATTATTTTCAGGTGTGTCTTGTTAAAGGAGACCTATTATGCAAAATTCACTTTTATAAGGTGTTTGAACAGATGTATGTCCACAGTGTATGTAAACCACCAACTTATAATGGTAAAAATCCACAAAATACTTTTTTTATAATCCCCATCAATCATTATCAGTCTCTCATAACACACTGTTTCATATTTCCCCCTACTCCTACTTAAGAGTAGGGGAACCACACCCATGACTGTTGATGATCTGCTCTTTTACCACACCCCTGAGTGAGAAGTAGAGAGATGCCATTGCTGTATCAGCTAGCTTGAGTATTTCAATGTCTTTGCTAAAAACATGACAAATGTTCTGTTGTTGGATGTACCAACGAACATACGACTTCCGGCATCCGAGCCACTGAGGACAACGTGGTTTCATTTCATTTTTGAAGGAAATGTGCCAAAGAATGTTGGTAAAATGTTATATATTTGCGCAAATCATTTTACACATGACTGCTTCACCAACGAGGGTCAGTACAACGCTGGATTTGCAAGATAGTTGTTTCTGAAGGATGGGTCAATATCAACACTTCATGCTCTAACTTCATATCCACAACAAGTAAGGATGGCACTTCATATTCTGTGAATGTTTGCAAATGTCCTTTCTGAATGAGCTTTCTAGAATTCTATATGGTTAATATGACTAAAGTTACCATTGAGACTAGAGCTATGTCGTTATACCGAAAATGCTCACCGTCTGCGTAATTCATAAACGCACATTTATTATGCATTGTATAGTCATTAGTCAGGTGACAGACTTTTTCATGTTCCCTCACGAGGCACCTACAAAAGAATCGATGGTACATGCTAGTCGATGAGTTGAATCAATGTAACTCCACAACAACTAACGTTACATAAATGTATCCACTTACCATTCAGAAACGTCCAGGTGCAGTTGAAAAGTTACAACCTCTTCCAGAGTCTGTCCATCTGTGCCCGACTCAGGTTCAAACATGTAAGGCTGCGCTCCACAAAACTGTTTTGTTGTTGACGGAGTATCCAACGCTTGTGTAAAGGATTCTTCCTCTTCTGGAAGGGGGCGGGGAGCAGTAGCTCATTTGCATTTAAAGGGACACACACAAAATCTGTGCATTGTGATCACGCACAAATAGAGGAAAATTTGACAAGCTATAATAAATGATCTGGTGTGTATTTTGAGCTGAAACTTCACAGACACATTCTGGGGACACCAGAGACTTATATTACATATTGTGAAAAGGGTCATAATATGTCCCCTTTAAGTCATTAGTCATTGTGTATATTTAGCCCTCATGTTTCCATTGTATCTTGTCTAGCTTTATTCCCTGTTTCCAGTTTATGGTTCAAGTCTTTGCTAATTTTGTATTGGTTTCATGTTCACGTTACAGTTTTTTACAATCACTATGACAATTTTGTCAATACTTTTAACAATTTTCTCTCTAAAAACTCTTAACACAGTTAGCATAACATCTGTCTGTGTAGGCTATACAATTAACACATTTATTGTTGCTTTAACACAAAATGCATATAGTTAACACAAATTTAAAATGCTTGAACTTCTTTTACACACAAGCTCAACCAAGACCAAAACTATGTATTTTTACTGCCAGATTTACCAATGCTTTAACACTGTATGTCAGAACATATAACATCATGTTCTAAACCTAACCTAGGCTAAAGTCAAAGTGAACAGCTGTTCATATTGTGAATTGAAACACAAATATAACCCCTGTATTTTATTCCATTGCTACTGAGAAACAGCCGGTTGAAGTTATGCAAATATATAAATCACAGCTGAACTTCCCATCTATGAATTGCTCAGGTGTTGATGTTCTTTCAATCACATGACCATATGGTATACAGTAAAAGAGGACATCTTTGGACTGATCTTGTGTGAAAAAGGAACAATATAGAGCAACACAAAAAAAGCAAGAAAAGAGGAGAGGAAGATGAGTACCAGGACAAGGGAGAGGAGTGATACAAGGGCAAGGGAGAGGAATGCCTGGACAAGGTAGAGATTGAGGAGTTAGAATGCATGGAGGCGCTCAAGAAGGACCAGAATTAGGGTAACTGATGAAATAAGAGCTACTATCATAGACCATGTCATAAACCACAGGCTACCATACAGAGAGGCTGCTGAACGAGTACAGCCAAATCTCAGCCGGGACACAGCACTGCAAAAATGCTCTTCCTACTTAGTATTTTCATCTTTGTCTTTAATATCTAAAAATTCTTAAATCAAGATGCATTTACTAGATAAGTAAAATGACATAAGAAATATATATTTATTTATTTATTTTTCTGGGGAAAAAAAAATAAAACAAGCAAAATTATCTGCCAATGGGGTCAGAAAAATAATCTTATTTATGTTTGGGACAGAAACAAGATTTCAGTCAGAAACAAGATTATTTTTCTCACCCCACTGGCAAATAATTTAGCTTGGTTTTAAGCAAAAACTCACTTAATTTGATTTGATTTTCTAAATATCTAGTAAATGCATCTTGATTTAAGAATTTTTAGATATTTAGACTAGAAACAAGACAAAAATATTAAGTAAGAACATTTTTGCAGTGTGGCATCCATTATCCAGAATCGTTGAGAAACCAACAGGTAGGATATTGTATAAGCACTTCTCCTACTGCAAAGTGTAAATACTTGTATCATGTATTACAGTGACTGTATGCCTCTGGTCACTGTATTCTGTCTGTCTGAGGATTCAACATCTACCTCCCTCAGGAAAGCTCCTGAATGAAGAACAGGAACTTGCAATAGTCAACATGGTGATTGCTGATAATGAAATAAAACTGAAGAGCATTCTAGAAAGCTACTCTGAGATGGGTCATTCATTTTTTGCATTGAATTTCTGCAGCAAAAGAAACAAAATGCATGCATTTACTAAACCCAACAAAACAAAAATGTGGAGAGGCTTCAATAGACACTCAATGTATGATCAATACAATATACTGTCTATTGTATAAGGGCAGACCTGACACATAAAATAATGCCGTTTCTGTAATTCCATCTGGTGTTTGTGTTTTTATGACATTGTGCTATGATTGACTAAATGTTCCTGTTGGAAGAGAATTCTTATTATCAACAGATGTGCTGCTTAATATTTTGCGGAAACAGTTTTTGTCTTCAAGAATATAAATAAAATAAAAGATAAATAAAAGTTCAAAAGAACAGCATTTATTTGAAATAGAAATCTTTTATAACATTATAAATGTATGAGGAAAATCATTCATTTACTGTTACAGTGATTTTGCCACCCCTATTTCCGCAATGAAAACACAAATCCTGACGTAAACCTTTCAGGTAAGGAGCGCTAGACACAATGACCTTCTTTTTCCTTCACCTTAATTACAGCTGTCACAATGTAGTATAGTAAAGGTCACAGCAAAGTAAATGACTTACTCTGAATACAAATGAGAGAAGTGCTTGGTTAGCAGAAAGCTGGACAGGGGAAGCTGTGGGCATTATCTAATCAACACAACGATTCTATTTAATGTCATGTGGGGATGATGACTGGGGACCAGATTCAAATCTGTGGGAAAAGCCTGTATACATGCTCAATCTTTTGCGACCTGTCACTGTCTTGCTCTGGAGCCCCTCAGTCAGCTTACAAGATGTGACAAACCCTCATATGGGGTGTCCTCTGCACTGCTGCAAACCGTATTGTGTGTGTGCATGTGATGTCAGTGTGTGTTGTGTCACGGCCATCTCACTCGCAGTGTTTAATGAACCATGGCCATGAACAAGTGCAAAGGGCTCCCAGTTAAAGCAAAACACAAAAAACCCATGTAAGACCACATCATTATATTTAACGATAAATATTACACCCAAAAGAACAATTTACAATGCACCCATATACATGTTAGTCATTTGTCTATTCTATTTACATCTAGAGCGCCAGAACGTAATCAGTGAAAACTGTATTCTCTTGTTGTATAATGCAATCATTTAAATAAAAGAGCTTTTGTTTTTTTAGTAATTTGCCCTCCATAAGCTGGAAATCTTTAATAACATAGTATGGAAATCAATATTTGTACATTTTCAGATTTGCTATGCAACACTGCTAAGGTCTTCTTAGTGGTTGAAGGCTACATTGATATGCGGTTAAGTCAATGGCATAAGTGTGTCCATGATAAAGAAAATGAAAAATCATTAATGGTTACACTTTATTTTCAAGTATCCTTGTTACAGTGTGAATGGTGAATTACAGTAATTAAAAAAAGTAATAATAATTTTGTGTTTTGTACATATATTAAGGGAGGTATTGGCAAAATTTCACCTGTAGTAAGTCAGTCTGCTCACTAGGAATGTATTACAACCTTTGAAACATGGTAAAAAAATAAATAAATAAATAAAACACTTTTGGTGAGTTACAGTAATTTTTTTTTCAAAAAGAAAGTGTGTATTGTACAAGTGAGATATTGGCAGAAGCTCATATTCAGTAAGTCAGTCTGCCCACTAGGCATTTACTATAACTTTGTAAATATCGTTCATTTGAATAAATGATTGGACGTTTATATTTTTGAACTGTGAGTGAAATGTGCAGATGTTCCCTTTAGCAGTGAATATGCAGTGAATATCAAACCTAAAACTAAACTTTACTGTGCTATGAGTTGGGAGCATTTCCATTGTGTGGCTTTGCTGTGGCTTGATTTTTGTTGTGTCGTGGCTTGATTTCGTTGTGTTGTGGCTTGATTTTGTTGTGTCGTGGCTTGATTTCGTTGTGTCGTGGCTTGGTTTTGTTGTGTCGTGGCTTGATTCGGTTGTGTTGTGGCTTGATTTCAATGTGTTGTGGGTTGATTTAGTTGTGTTGAGACTTGTTTCTTTTATGTTGTGGCTTGGTTTTGTTGTATTGTGACATGATTTTGTTGTGTTGTGACTTGATTTAGTTGTGTTGTGGCTTGTTTACATTGTCCTTTGGTTGATTTTGTTGTGTTGTGGTTTGATTTTGTTGTGTCATGGCTTGATTTTGTTGTGTCGTTGCTTGATTTTGTTGTGTCGTGGCTTGATTCCGTTGTGTCGTGACTTGATTTTGTTGTGTCGTGGCTTGAATCTGTTGTGTTGTGCCTTGATTTCGTTGTGTTGTGGCTTGATTCCGTTGTGTTGTGGCTTGAATCCGTTGTGTTGTGCCTTGATTCCGTTGTGTTGTGGCTTGAATCCGTTGTGTTGTGGCTTGAATCCGTTGTGTTGTGGCTTGAATCCGTTGTGTTGTGGCTTGAATCCGTTGTGTTGTGGCTTGAATCCGTTGTGTTGTGGCTTGAATCCGTTGTGTTGTGCCTTGATTCCGTTATGTTGTGGCTTGAATCCGTTGTGTTGTGGCTTGAATCCGTTGTGTTGTGGCTTGAATCTGTTGTGTTGTGGCTTGAATCCGTTGTGTTGTGGCTTGAATCCGTTATGTTGTGGCTTGAATCTGTTGTATTGTGGCTTGAATCCGTTGTGTTGTGGCTTGAATCCGTTGTGTTGTGGCTTGATTCCATTGTGTTGTGGCTTGAATCCGTTGTGTTGTGGCTTGATTCCTTTGTGTTGAGAACTTATGTTTGCTTTTTAAATCTCGTTCTGTTGTGCACTAATGGGCCACCATAGAAATCACATTACAGTCTTCAATCACTGTTTACGGATACTATAGAAATGAATGAGTAGTGCCGTAAACTGAATACTTCCTGTCGCAAAATTGTCAGTGACTTCTCTTATAAAAAAAATAAATAAATAAAAACAACCTTTAAAAATACATCAATCCAAAACAAATGTTTGATGGCAATCAGGTTTAAGATTAGTAGACAGACTGTCGATGCATTAATGATTGATAAGCTATTTCCTCAAGAAAGCAGTTTATTCAGCATACTGAAGCCACTCCTCTGACATCCATAAAAACTGACTGAATTAACCGATGTGTGCGCAATTACATTACTGCATGTTAACATGATTTTAAAAAATAATGACTTTCTGTTATTCATGTAAATTAACTATAATAATGTGACATTAATTGCAGAAGTTATTACTTCATCACCTGCATGTGACACCATGAACAAAAGGCCTATTGAACCATATTATTGAAGGCCTATATTATTGATGCTGTCATTATGTTGAAATGGTACATTTCAATAGCTATCCAAATATACAATAATGTATGTGTTGTAGAACCACATTTTATGTACAAATACCAACAGGTATGTGGTTCAAATGACAGAGGTAAGGCAATGTTACTAGTACTACGGTTTCAGGAAACAGTTGTAATTTTACCTGTAAAAGACTGTAAAATGCTACATTTGAATGTTAATGTTAATTGGTTAACATTAAGTTCCCTTACTATTTATGGGGAAAACTGTCATTTTATGTAATTCGTATAGTACAATAATGTTAAATGTACCTCTTTTGGAAGAACAAATCATCTTACACTTTACAGTGAAAAGCCGTAAACTTTTCTTAGAATTCAGTGTGTGACACTCCACATCTCACACACCCATGCAATAGATGCATTAAAGATATCACTCACATACACCAAGCCAAAGCAGCCTCTTTCCTTCATGTCAACACACCTTTTCCAACAGGCAAATGTCTCCTTTGTGGTGGTTTGGGGTCCATATGCCAGTCAAGGGCATCAAACATTCGCTTTGGATCTAATCAAATGACACCCAATCTCATTTGTGAAATGTCAATATGATATCTGGCACAATGGCAAGTGACAGACAGCCATCGACTACAGTGGGCAGTCAACTTTATAATGTAATAAAGCTTCAGTTTGGCAAGAGTGATGGAAAGTGTTGCAATGGAGTCCACCTGGGGTGAGAGGTTAACATAACACACAAAAAATCGTAATCTGATGGTAAACTGTCAGTGCAGGAGCACTCCCACACGGTTTATTTTTAGAACATATCCCTGTTTTAATGCTATGATCGAAAAACACACCCACCCTCAGGATATGACAGATGTTTTTCTCCCTCTCTGTTGTAGTTGGTTCCGCTGAACTTGTGTCACCTCTGTCGGAAAAGCCAATGAATTAGGCTCTGTTCCAAAACTTAGAGAGCTGCTTTGCTGTCTGCCACCTACATAGGCTGCTGTCCTCTACAGGCAGCATCCTAAATCAAATGTGACCATTTGGGAAAATTCCTGCAGGCAACAACTCAATACATCATGCTATATGCTAATACTCTAAAGTGCATACCAATTTAGCTTATATTTTGGCATTGTTCTCCTCTGGCCAACAAACTAACACAGCGGGTTTATGATTCAGGCTGCATCACAAGTCAGAAATCAGAATGTGGATCAGTAGCATTGAAATATTTCATCCAGTTCCTTTTGCTTTAAGATCGGATTCATCATGCCAGTATGGAGACGAAGCTGGTCATGGGGTCAGTGTGGAGGACCTGTCTGGTTCTTTGCTAAGGATTTGTGGCTGTCGTGTTGATGAGGCCTTCACAGGGGATTGTCTAGTTGACAGGATCTCTGCTGACATTCAGGGCTGCGTTGTGGTCGTGTCTAGGTGCAGGTCCACAATTTGATCTGGATATGGACTGGATACGGGCTGGACACGGTTGACTATGGTAACCTCAAGATAAACAGAGAGAGTAATATCAGCTTAGATGCCATTTTTCTTACGATGTAACAAGTACATCGGGTGTTATGGGAAGTGTTCCCGGTTCTGGCTGACCTAATTTATACAGCCTAAAAATCCTTATATGTATCCCATAGTAAAGAGATGTGTTTTTAGTCTAGATTTAAACTGACAGAGTGTGTCTGTTTCCTGAACAGTGCTGGGAAGACTGTTCCAGACTTTAGGTGCTAAATAGGAAAAGGATCGACCACCTGCAGTTGATTTTGATATTCTAGGGATTATCAACTGGCCAGAGTTTTGAGACCGCAATAGACATGATGGAGTATAATGCGTTAAGAGTTCGCTCAAGTACTGGGGAGCTAAACTATTTAGTTCTTTGTAAGTAATAAGCAAGATTTTAAAATGTATACAATGTTTAATAGGGAGCCAGTGCAGTGTTGACAGAACCGGGCTAATATGGTCATACTTCCTGGTTCTAGTAAGAGCTTGAGCTGCTGTGTTTTGGACCAGCTGGAGTTTGTTTATTAAGCGAGCAGGGCAACCACCCAGTAGAGCATTACAATAATCTAGCCTTGAGGTCATGAACGCATGAATTAACTGTTCAGCATTTGTCATTGAGAGCATAGTTAACAAAGAACAGCCATGTCAGGAGCAAGCCCATGATGCCTTAAAATGCTGCCTAGTGTATGTAGGGAGGTAGATGATTTGAAAAAGAGCCATATAGGCCTGGTTTCACATTAAACCAGGATTAGGCCATTTAAGAAAAATGAAGGAAAAAAATAAATAAAAAAATCTTTACTGGTGTGCATCTTCAGACAAAACAATGGCACTGACATATTTTAAGATATAACGAGTCGCTATCAGTTAAAACAGCTCAAACATGCATTTTTGCATGGAAGTAGGATTACTTTTTTGCCACTAGAGCGTAGCTTGATGACGCCTTGATTTCACAGAGCTTTTATTATGCTGTAGACGAGCGCTTCCGCTTCTTCCGCTCGCGCTGTTTTATCATATTAAATACAATTGAGTGTGCTAAAAGTTATGTTAAAATGCTACTCTGTGTGTTAATTCGGTGGCTAGTATGAGACACTTGTTCACAATGCAGTGAGCTAGACCAATATTAGGCATGGTAAAACATGGTACTCTTGGTAAAATCAAGAACATCAGATTTAAACAATAAGACTAACTGTGTTGAGCTATATAACAATGACTTGTGTTTTGTCGATGAATGTCTTCAAACAGTTGCTCACCTGTCTAATAAAACACATCATATATTAAAGCGTCTTTGCTGTTGCCATGGTTTCTACAAAATAAAATAAAAATCGAGGGTAACGTGGGTATGATGTCATTGATAGGAGACGCACAAACATGGTCTGTGTCCTGGTGAAATTTGCTCTGGATTTAAACATTCTTAGAAATATTTGGGATAATGTAAGCACACAAGTTAACAAAATATATAACATTGTTCTAGTGTTTTTGGGATATTTTAATCCAAAAATCTTACATATTGTGCCTTTAAACCTTGTCTATGAAACTGGGCAATAGTGTTTTATTCATTATAACTCATTTCAAACAATTTACATTTGAATGGTTTGAATATCTTTTGTTTCAGTTAAGATTATTTATCAGGAAATGAGAGAACATTTTATCCTAGATGTTTTTAAAGCCTACATTTTCTATGATGTCTCATGTGTTGTTAACCTCTCTTACATCAAATACAACAGAAAATTATGAATACAGTACAACCGACCAATGAATTTAATATTTCAAACACTTATTAATCCTTTGATTCCTTGGAGACTCTCTAAAGTTTGCATCTAAAGATGTTTTTATGAGGGTTTACGTTTTAGATGCTGTCAGTATGTTGAAATGGTACATTTCAATAGCTATCCAAATATACAAAAATGTATGTGTCATAGAACTGCATCTTACTCACAAATACCTACAAATACTCATAAGATCATGTTGATACATTTGTGTTCCTATTAATCTCTAAATTGGAATGATATATAGGCTACTAAAGCCAATCTCGGTTCTGTGATCGTTTATAGGCATACCATATAGCAGATCTCAACTGATAGATTGTTTAAATTGTCATTTGCTAAATACAACTAATAAGATCCTAGCATATTATTAACATTAACTTTATGATTTTCTATAAACTACTGTGTATATGAAAGGTGATATACAAATAAAAATTTACTTGAAAGAAAAGAGAGATGATTTGTTTATGTGAGTGTGCAATATTGAATTTTCTATTTTTCTAGTGTCAGACCATTTGAACCGGAATTGCATGTTCATTACATTTACTATATAATATTATTGGTAGTACTGACAAAAAAAAAAAAAAAAAAAAAGACGTTTCAATTATTTTCTAGAGCATAAGTCACAAATGCCTCAGGTTATCTACTGAAAACCATAAAATCCATTCATGGGTATAGTGGACAATCATAACAGGAAAATAAGAGGGGCTTTTCCTTTCTCCCCTTATCTGTGGTCGGTGGAGGAAAAGCCTTGTGCAAATATTCTATTTGGGTTGGCAATTTGCTGGAAGATTTTATTAGTAGCCAGACAGATTCATATTTTCTGATGAGACTGGGGACAGTTGTATCGGAATGATTTTTGATTCTCCACCCCTAACATATCTTAAATAAGCCTGTCAGAAGGTGCAGGAGATTGTGCAATAATGAGTTCAATCATTTTTCTTTTCTTTTTTTTCTTTTCTTTTCTTTTCTTTTCTTTTCTTTTTTTCTTTTCTTTTCTTTTCTTTTCTTTTCTTTTCTTTTCAAAGAATGGTGATATAAATCCACATATAAAAGGGCCACAATGAATAGTCATCATCAATTTTGCACAGGGAAGCCCTGCCATAGATACAATGTGGTCTTGTATAGTCAGACTTATGACGTGCAGCATAAAGTCAAGACCTCATAGCAGCTTATTCTACTTTTTTTAGATGGTATCTGAAAAGGTATAGTCTCTGACTGATACACAAAGGGTAAAAGTTGACCTCTGTGGGTGCTGCACAGTGATATAAATATAATTAATAACTGATTAACTGCACTGGCCAGACTTGTCCTTCACTGTCATCACTCCTCCATTTATCCTTCCAGAGCTCCTCCATGGAATTCAATACAGTAGCAATAGTAGATAGCTGTACACACCAATCAGGCATAACATTATGACCTAATATTGTGTTGAACCCTCTTTTGCTGCCAAAACAGCCCTGCCCCATTGAGGCATGGACTCCACTAGACCCCTGAAGGTGTGCTGTGGTATCTGGCACCAAGATGTTAGCAGCAGATCATTTAAGTCCTGTAAGTTGGTGGGGCCCCCATGGATCAGACTTGTTTGTTCAGCACATCCCACAGATGCTCGATTGGATTGAGATCTGGGGAATTTGGAGGCCAAGTCAACACCATTTTTGCTTTGTGGCAGGGCTCATTATCCTGCTGAAAGAGGCCACAACCACCAGGGAATACCATTTCCATGAAAGGGTGTACATGGTCTACAACAATGCTTAGAAGCGGAACAATCCTTCTTCCTATAGTGCATCCTGGTGCCATGTGTTCCCCAGGTCATGCACGTGATATAAAATAATATGTGATTCATCAGATCAGGCCACCTTCTTCCATTGCTCCGTGGTCCAGTTCTGATGCTCACGTGCCCACTGTTGGCACTTTCGGCAGTTGGCAGGGGTCAGCATGGGCACCCTGACTGGTCTGTGGCTATGCAGCCCCAAATGCAACAAACTGTGATGCACTGTGTATTCTGTCACCTTTCTGTCAGAACCAGCATTAACTTCTTGAGCAATTTGAGCTACAGTAGCTCGTCTGTTTGATCGGATCACACGGGCCAGCCTTCGCTCTCCACGTGCATCATTGAGCCTTGGCCGTCCATGACCCTGTCGCCTGTTCACCACTGTTCCTTCTTTGGGCCATTTTTGATAGATACTGACCTGCTTCTAAAACATCAACTTTGAGGACAAAATGTTCACTTACTGCCTAATATATCCCACCCACTAACAGGAGCCGTGATGAAGAGATAATCAGTGTTATTCACTTCACCTGTCATAATGTTATGCCTGATAAGTACATCTAAAGGCTCTGATATTCTCCCGGAAACTTTCTTTTTTGTTCTCCACATTGGAGTAACGTCGCCCACACTGCTGAGAGCGACGTTTAGATGAATATGTAAATATGTGCTGCATGCTTTCCTCTCAACAACAAAATAAATACCAGCAAAATTGATAAAACATCAGGTATTTTTTTTATAAAGCATAAGAAAAGCATCTGATCATAGCAACGTGGATATGTTTGTACAAGCTCTGCAATTCAGCACTCTAGTACTGAACAACACGAGTTGCCTCCGCGCACACCTACCTATTATGTAATTACCACGGACCAATGGTAGTACAAAGGTGTCTACCAGCCAAAGCAAACTTTTCCGGAAAGATCACTTTGGCAAGCTGTTTCTTTTGGCCTGATTTTGTTCAAAATGACATCACAGCAGTGTGTTCCTCGATTTCGCTTGAAGTGTATAGGGGCCTCAACACTGTTAAGGTGAAAAACCTTTGGGAAGTACTGTATCTGACCCACTCATTAATCTGTACCCTCTGAAAACCTGATAACAACTGAACATTGCGCAGGTGCTTTTACCTTTACTTTGCTATCCCTTTTAATCTATCATCTGTTCAACCGCATGCAACGTGCACCTGTGTACAATTCTGTCACTACTGAATAAAATTAACCTATTTCTTTCTTGGCCTTCCAGACTATTAGCATTACCACCATATGTTCTTTGTCTTTTAGCATATAGTAGCCTGCTTCCAACTAGAGACTTGTTAACCAGTATATTGTAGTTAAGGGCGCAATATGTTTTTATAAATAGATATAACTGTAAGATCATATCGTTTACTGTATGTTGTTTGTGTCTAAGTGAGAAAATAATTAATGTAAAATGACAGATGTCATCATTAAATGTATTTTGTGCCAAAGCAATGATAAACGATCCACAGTTTAGCTCACATAGACATCACATAGTGTTGTGCTCACTGTGTGAAGGGTTTTGAAAAAGTGACCTACGTACTGATAAATCTGTCTTAGCGAATAAAAAACTGTAATAATATAATATAATTAATATAATAGTTACTCCCCAACACTGCCGTCGACTGCTTTTGATACGTGTGCACTTGGTCAACCGATGAATCTGTGATGGCAGGATGTTTGCATCGCACTTGGCATGGCACTTACATCATTTCTTGGGCTTAAATGAGGCAGACAGATACACATGTACTCATTAAGTGCTGAGCCAATTTCAAGTAACGAATCCAAACTAGAAAGGCTCCTGATCTTTGCATTGGATAAGTTCTTTTTAATAGAACACGGCCAGGCAATTGTCTTTGTTGTCTAGGACGTTTTGAATTTAATTAAAGCCAGAATAAAGACAAATACAGGCTAATTAACCTTATGACACAATACATTTCATCAGGAGCATTAAGGATGAATGAATGATCTTTATATATCTGGAAGCTTTATCACATGCGCAATCCAGACTCCACATGAGAATGTGATTGCTGCATAACTTCATATGCTGTGAGTCATCTTTTTATAGGCTATAGGGAAATAAATACTTTTTTTTGAAAACCAGATGGAACCAAGCAAAATGTGTGATAAAAAGTGGTAAAGCAAGCATGGCTTAAAAATCACAAATCACAAATGAGGTAACATGAAAACAAGATGTTTCTTATTTTGAAATACAATTTATTTACGGTCTCCCACTATCTTGGAAAACCAGACTTGGAAAAGTCATGTAAATTAATAAAATCTCAAAACTCTATTTACACTATTATAACAAATTTCAGCAAACATTCTTCTGCCAAGCTCTAAAATATTTTTTTCAGGTAGAAATTGTGAGTAAATAAAAATGTAAAAAAAAAAAAAAAAAAATCTTATCCAGTAAATCACAAATGACGTGTCATCTAATTGCATTGAAGATGCAATTAGGGAAGATGCAATTAGTGGGATCCTAAAACAATCTCCTAAAAGTTTTGGAATCCTGTCAGGCCTTTGAATATTTGGTTTAGACAGTGGACAGTGGAAAACCACAGCTGTGTATTTCACTGTATGTCAACCATTGTCTGATTGGTTTATATTCTATTTCTCTGAAGTAATGTTATAAGAAACACCTGAGCCCAAGTTGATATGTAACGTCAACAGAAAATGGCTTTCACAACTGGTCGGTATTCTCAGCGACAGCAACGTCTTACACAAATTCAGCTGTTAATGTGCAAATGAATGCATGCATGACAGTTCAATCTTTTTCTGTCTTGTTTGGACTCTATTTGTTTGGAACATTGCCACAGGTATTGTGGTGGTGGTTTGGAAAGTGAGAAATGTGTTGGCAAAACTTTGAAGACTAACTGTGTGCTTTATGCAAATTAGTTCCACAGGGGAAAGAAGGGTGATGAGCAGCCAAACACAGCACTGGAATGGAGAAGTGCCAAAATGCAATCCTCACTGGAAAGGGATAAATGTACTGTTTCAACAGACACTCCAGGGTCTGAGTCTCTGGCCTGTAATGGTGAGACATTAACAGATACAACACTGTTCTGAGTTTCAGTCCTGTAAGTGTCCAGTGAGACAATAACAGAGCAGCACGTTCCAATGCCAGAGAGACAAAAGCGGATTGACCAAGTTTTGAGTCTTTAGCTCAGAGAAGCAGAAGACACACAGACACATTTGCACCAAGGTTAAGCTCCGATGAGTACCTTCACTTCAAGGTACCTTCATTTGCATGTTCCAGATTGTTAAGGACCTTCTGGACCTACTTCAGTGCCTCATCTATGTGTTCCAGATTTTAGGAACCGTATTTGGTGCTCCAGGAGATCAGCATCCCACAGAGCTTTGTGTTCAAGGCTGTTAAAACAGATTCCGGCTCCTTTCTCCACTACATTGTCACCCAGCACAACCAGTGGAAGACGTCACCGCCATCAGACAGCTCACTTGACCACATGGAACATAAATGTAATTTAACCAAACCTCTTTTCAGAGACCCTGGCATTGTTGTATATCAGTATATGATTTTATAATTTACATTAGAGGTAATATAACTGATGCTAGTAAACAACAAATAATCTTTCATTCATTTGTTAATGTATAATAAGGTTATTCACCTTATTAGTTTCAACAATTTATCTTTCCATAAGATAATGTGACTCTGCCATAGCCACACCCGCTTTAACTACTTGTATTTTATTCATCTAAAATACACATCACAAGATTCATCTCAATGGCGGTAGTTTTTTGCAAGAACCAATTTTTGCAAGAATCAATCATATCCAATCATAGCACGATGGAGGCATTGCCTTCTCTCATGTGACTTCCCATTCATTCTCAATTACCCCTCCACCCCCCCTTTGGGTCTGTTAAAAGTCAATGGGACAGTGAAAAAAAACGGCTGCTTTATACTATTTTTTTGCATTGTTTTATTTTCTCATTAAATTTTTTGAGGAGGCACTGCCTCCCTTGCCTCCTTGGAGGAAACCAATTGCTATTAATTACAGAAAAAAAGTGTTTAATCGATTGACAGCACTAATAAATATATTTAAGGGGTATGCCCTCAATGTCAATTCCCATTATGTTTGTCTTTTGTAATGTCCTTTAAAGGGGGCCTATAGAGTGCTGCAGTAGTGATGCAATCTGTAGGCCAACCCGGAGGTTTGCATCCCTCTGGTTTCCTTGACTGGTCCCCCTTTTTCAATTGGCTTTTGGATTATTGCAGAAAATAAGATCTGTGACTAACTAATTTTGTTCATCATGATAATCTCCACAAATGAACACAACAATACATTTGGCAGAAGTCAAAAGCTAAATGTCAGCTACAAACAAACTACACCATATATATGTTATATGACGCCATTATGTTAGCCATTCTATTGAAAATGTGCTTAATGAATTACTTGAAGTCATACACTGGCAGTGTTATGTTAATTTTTGTGTAATATTGTTATGTTATGATTTGTTTTTGTGTTGTATATATGTTTTCCACACTAATAAAATATATATTTTCTGTCAACATTTTGAAAATGGTTTCCCTTTTTAAAAGGAAATAATTAACTGTAAAGTTTAGTTATTTTTTTTTAAATAATATAAGACAAGTGTGACTACTGTAATGTAATGTAAATGTATATGCAGTATTATACTGTTAGTGGTTGCATTACAGCAATAAACTGGCAACACTTTAGTCACTGTTATACTTCAATTACAGCAATGCTCTGGCAACACTTTAGTCACTGTTATACTTCAATTACAGCAACACTCTGGCAACACTTTAGTCACTGTTATACTTCAATTACAGCAATGCTCTGGCAACACTTTAGTCACTGTTATACTTCAATTACAGCAACACTCTGGCAACACTTTAGTCACTGTTATACTTCAATTACAGCAATGCTCTGGCAACACTTTAGTCACTGTTATACTTCAATTACAGCAATGCTTGGCAACACTTTAGTCACTGTTATACTTCAATTACAGCAATGCTCTGGCAACACTTTAGTCACTGTTATACTTCAATTACAGCAATAAACTGGCAACACTTTAGTCACTGTTATACTTCAATTACAGCAATGCTCTGGCAACACTTTAGTCACTGTTATACTTCAATTACAGCAACACTCTGGCAACACTTTAGTCACTGTTATACTTCAATTACAATGCTCTGGCAACACTCTGTCACTGTTATACTTCAATTACACTTGCTCTGGCAACACTTTAGTCACTGTTATACTTCAATTACAGCAACACTCTGGCAACACTTTAGTCACTGTTATACTTCAATTACAGCAATAAACTGGCAACACTTTAGTCACTGTTATACTTCAATTACAGCAATGCTCTGGCAACACTTTAGTCACTGTTATACTTCAATTACAGCAATGCTCTGGCAACACTTTAGTCACTGTTATACTTCAATTACAGCAACACTCTGGCAACACTTTAGTCACTGTTATACTTCAATTACAGCAACACTCTGGCAACACTTTAGTCACTGTTATACTTCAATTACAGCAACTCTGGCTTTAGTCACTGTTATACTTCAATTACAGCAACGCTCTGGCAACACTTTAGTCACTGTTATTTAGTCACTGTTATACTTCAATTACAGCAACGCTCTGGCAACACTTTAGTCACTGTTATACTTCAATTACAGCAACGCTCTGGCAACACTTTAGTCACTGTTATACTTCAATTACAGCAACTCTCTGGCAACACTTTAGTCACTGTTATACTTCAGTTAATTAACACTTTAAAAATAACAATTACAGCTTGGCAACACTTTAGTCTAACAGTGTGCCTGTATAATTTTTGGAAATCACATGGGCCAGTTTGGTCTAACAGTTGTATAATTTTTGCCAGCCTTGGCCAGAGTTTGGAAATTTTAGAGAAATGCTTAATTGATGCACTACAATTTAACTAAAGCCATTACATTTTAGTCAACTAAATAACTTTAATTTGGCTGTGGCACAGGTCATAACGTTAACCAGCTCTTCATATGTGGGGGTGAGGAAGGAGCATTGCCATCAAAGCCATGGCAGACTACATCTAGGCTTATGTGTCAGTGGGCCTAGCTGGTGAGGCTTTGCACACCATGTCAGTGCCGCAAGCTTCCAGGCCAATTTACTAAAGAATCTCAGTCTAGGTGAGGGATTATCTCCAGATGGAGTCCTGGAGCTCAACTGTGCAGCAGAACTTGCCCTCCATGCCACCAAGCAGGAGGTCTGTGCCGTGGGTGCCATGGAGAGGCATCTATGGCTTACCTTTTGGGGCTCAAGGAGAAGGAGAAGGAGCCTTCCTCAATGATGCCCTGGTGTCACCTTCTGGACTTTTTTGAGGGGCTGTCAAGACAGTGGTCCAAAAGTTTAGGGAGGCAAAGGTTAAGTTTTGAAGGTTTGAGCAATATATCCCCCACCGCGGTTGAGGCCCTACATCCCTGTCTTCTAACCCTGTTGCTAGCCCTAGTTTGAGACAGGGTCAGACATTAGTTATTGGTTATTCGTCCGATTAAAAGAAAATAAAAAAGAGAGAAATATATTTTCTAGGAATGAAAAGCGCTCTCCCCATAGGAGATTAATATTGGGCTTTTTTGAGGGGATGTGTGTTTTCACTGGGGAAGAAACATTTTATTACCCTGGGGGGAACTGCATTGGTCTGGAAAAAAAGATGGACGCATTAGTGAAGTGGTGGTCGCGGTCAAGTTTTATCTCTCTCTCGGATACTTCTTTCACCCCTCCAGATATGGATGTGGAAATATAATATATCTGTTACATCAAACAAGGTTCCTTTGAGAAATGTACTGCCATTATAAAGCTTGGAAGAGCCAGGACATATTTTAATATAACTTCGAATGTATTCGTCTGAAAGAAGAAAGTCCTATACATGGCTTGAGGGTGTTAGTTAGAGTTAGAGCCAACAGTTGAGAGAGCAATGTTCTCTCTTGAGGCCTCTCCCAGTCCTTAGGATGGGATGCTTAATACTTTACTCCCTTGGAGTAGGTTGCCCTTTGGACCTGATGGCCGAGGGTCTGGGTAGCTTGCTAGTCTCCCCCTCCTTATTGGTTGTCAGACGCAGTGAGGCTGCCATCTAGTCAGTTCTGCCCCGGGTCAGTTATAAAGGAAGTACGGGCAGTACTAAGCTGTGGACGTTGCACCTCAGGCTTTTTAGCTCTTGGTCACAAGGAGCGCTGTATGACAGTGGGTATTAATAACATGTAATATACCGTATTGTTTCAAATGATAATGTTTGATAATGTTCAAGATTCAAGATTCAAGAGTTTTATTTGTCACATACAGTTATATACAGAATATACAACCGGCAGTGAAATGTAAACAGGTCCGCTCCATGGACAGTGCAAATTCACAGTTAAAAACACAAGGAAGAAATTATAATAGAAATTATATATATATATATATATATATATATATATATATATATATATATATATATATATATATATATATATATATATATCTATATCTGTAGAATTATAAATAATCAAGTCAAGAGAAAAAAAAAGGTAACAAATAAGGATAAAGTGGAATAAAATAATTGAAGTAGACTTTGCAGTGAGTAAACTGTAGACTTATAAATATGTGGTTAACAAATGTATAAGAGTATAATGTGCAAACAGGTTTATGACAGGTTGTTACACAGTAACAACGAGAACAGAAAGTGCAGTGCAATGTCAGTGTATCGATGTTTATCCTGAAGTGAAGTCACGTGATGTTAAGTTCAGGAGTCTGATGGCCTGGGGGAAGAAGCTCCTCCTGAGTCTCTCAGTTTTGGCCATCAGGCTTGGGCGCTTACCAGATGGTAGCAGCGTGAAATGAGGGTTTGCAGGGTGATTAGAGTGCTTGATGATCTTGGTAGCTCTACCTTTGCAGTGTTTGGTGTAGACGTCCTGCAGAGACGGGAGAGCTGACCCTGAGATACGCTCGGATAAGCGCACGACTCTTTGCAGGGCTTTGCGGTCATGACTGGTGCTGTTCCCATACCACGCTGTGATGCACTGAGTTAAAACACTTTCTATCGCCCCTAAATAGAAAGTTTTCAGGATAGCTGGTGAAACCCTGAATTTCCTCAGCTGGCGCAGGTGGTACAGTCTTTGCCTGGCTTTTTTCACCTGTGTCTGAATGTGAGCAGTCTAGGTCAGGTCCTCAGAGATGTTTACTCCCAGGTACTTGAAGCTGCTCACTCTCTCTACTGGTGACCCGCTGATCATGAGGGGGGAGTATGTCCGTTGCTGTCTCTTCCTGAAGTCCACAATCATTTCTTTGGTCTTGCCAACATTCAGAGAGAATGTTTGACTTATGTCAATAATACACCCGCAGCAACAGGTGGCACCAAATATGTGTAAAACAAGTGTGCCAAGAAATACGGTGTGTCAGAGTTAGGGATGGGTATCGAGAACCGTTTCCATTTTAGAACCGGTTCCAAATTGCCCAGAACCGATGCATAAGCATTTTGATTCCACTTCTCGGTTCCTGTGTGCGCATTATAATGTGATTTAAACCATTCAAGCTCAAAAGACTTGCACACTGTTTTCTGTGCTGCACACACACAAACACACACACACACACACACACACACACACACACACACACACACGTGTGCACAGAACAGCTTCTCAGTGAATAGTGCACGATAATGAGTTCTCATCCTTGTATTTTTGCACAGCACACGGACGAACACTTACACACACAAATGTCAAAATATTCTCGTAAACAGTCAGTTATGTCTTAAAACAGTTGGTGTAATGTGTGTGTAACAGTATATTGGATCTAGCGGAGTAAAGTTAGTTTTAGGTTTGATATTCGTATAGATTTTCATTTTCCCTTGGCACAGTTCTAAAGAGTCGACAATCTTTCAGAGACATAAATACGATTAATAGTTTTAACAATTATGCAACTACTGTATAGAAACATAAAAAATGTATTCAAAACCACTTACGTGTATTACAGCTGCATATTTATACCCGAGAATGCTTTGAAGCGCTATCACCGTGCTTCATGACAAAGGGAACGTCTGTAAATTCCCCAACAGAGTAAAAACGTCTAATTTGTATAAGTTAAAATGACTTTTAACATAAATTTAAATAAATACAAATAATTCAAAGCTTGAAGTACATTAATTTTTTTAAGACTGACTTAAAAGTATTTTTGCTCATCATATATGTACTGTACACAAATATTTTTAGAAATATTCACTGTTAATGTATTTTTCATATTACTGTAATGCACCAAGTTTTTCCCTACTCCAAAGGTTGTAGTACATTCCTAATTACAAGACTGACTCACTACAAGTGAAAATTTGCTAATTCTTTCCTTACTGTATGTATAGTACAGTCATATTTTAAGAAAACATGAATGTAATTCACCAAAAGGGTTTGTCCATGTTCCACAGGTTGTAGTACATTCCTACTGGCCAGACTGACTTACTACATGTGAAACTATGCCAGTATCTCCCCTACTGTATGTTCAGTACACTAATATTTCTAGAAAACAATTACAGTAACTCACCAAAAGGATTTTTTCATGATCGAAAGGTTTTAGTACATTCCTAGTGGCCAGACAGACTTACTACAGGTGAAATTATCAAATCAAATCACCTTTATTTATATAGCGCTTTTAACAAGTCCAATTGTTTCAAAGCAGCTTCACATTGTTAACAGGAAAATAATGCAACAGAATTTGTACAGCCGTTCTGGTAAAACGGTGATGTTATCCAGCTAATTTCAAGTATCATATAGTATCAATGCGGGCAGATCGGTAATATAGATGAAATTTAGGTGTCCCCAACTGAGCAAGCCAAAAGCCAGAGGCAATGGTGGCAAGGAACCAAAACTCCTTCAGGGCCAGAATGGAGAAAAAAACCTTGGGAGAAACCAGGCTCAGTCGGGGTGCCAGTTATCCTCTGGCTGACGAACAAACAGTGTTTGATTATAATTCTGGCAACATAGCAGGTCTTAATTCATATTAGGTATATAGATATTCGTAAGATTATTCGAAAGATTGGAGTCATCACGCCGGAGACGGGTTTAATGAGGATGTCGTGTCGATGCAGCATTTACGGGGGGAGTTTATTTGACACGCTCTCTGCAGACATTTCAGGGATGCGTTGGTCATGTCCAGGCGCAGGTCCACCATCTGATCTGGATACAGCCCGGATCCGGCTGACTGCAGTAAACCTCGGATAAACAGAGAGACTAACATTAACGTAGATGCCATTCTTCTTATGATGTAACGAGTACATCAGGTGTTATGGGAAGTGTTCCCGGTTCCGGCTGACCTAGTTAATGCAGCCTAACAATCATTTAACTGATTTGAATAATAGAAATTGATAATGGTTTATGTGTAAGCCATAGTAAAGAGATGCGTTTTTAGTATAGATTTAAACTTATTAGATTTAAACAGATTTTATACTGAAATTATGCCAATATCATTCTTACTGTATGTACAGTAAGGGATATACTGGCATAATTCCACCTGTAGTAAGTCAGTCTGGCCACTAGGAATCTACTACATCCTTTGAATCATGAAAAAAAAAAAAAAAAAACTTTTGGTGAGTTACTGTACATTTTTTCTACAAATATTAGTGTACTGTACATACAGTAAGGATGATTTAGCATAATTTCACCTGTAGTAAGTCAGTCTGGCCAGTAGGAATGTACTACAACCTATGGAACATGAAAAAAAAAACTTTTGGTGAGTTATTGTAACTTTTTCTTAAAATATTAGTGTACTGTACATCCATTAGGGGAGGTATTGTCTAAAACGAGATATTGGCAAAATATAATAAATAATTTAGCCCGCTAGGCATTTACCATAACCCTGTAAAAATAAATTTTAATGGATTGTTGAGACACTCGTTTTGCACTGTGTGGTGAATTTGCAGACGGTCCCTAAAAAGGCAGCCTAGGCGGATATGCAGCGAATATCAAACCCAAAACTAACTTTACCTCGCTATTGGAGCTTAAAGATTTTCCTGATGCATCTCTATGATAAAGCTAATCAAACAAAAGGCAACGAGAAAATTCACTCGCTGTTCTTGACCGAATAACTTTTGTGACTATATTTGTAATGTATAGCCTATATTTTATTAATAAAATGCAGTGATATTTTACATTTTATCACAGTTTCTGTACCTGAATACTAGGGCTTGCTGCGATAGTCGGTGTTACATGTTCACAACACCGGTTACATCCCTTGCCCACCGCGGCACTGCCCCCACCGTTATATAATTTAAATAATTATAATTAAATAATTTAGTTCCGTTAGAGAACAGACACTACCCTTAAAGTAACCATGGTTTTATTGTAGTAAAAGTGTAGTAACCATGTTTTTTTGGCTAATTGGTCATTTATATAACCACAATTTTACCACAAATACCATGGTTAAACTATGATTAGAGTAGCAAAACCATGGTTAATTTGTGGTTACCATGGCTTAACTACAATAACCATGTTTTTTTTTTGGTTTTATTTAAACCATGGTTCATTTTCGTAAGGGTACAATTAAAAACTGATTTCATTCATCACGAGAGTGAGGAGCTGACAGACAAGATGATCGCGGAAGATTTGGTTTCAAAGTGAATGTAAAAGCGCCCATTTAAGTCAGTTTGTCATTGTACCGTTTTGTTGTTGTTGTTGTTGTTGTTGTGTTTTCATTAAGAATAATAGGCTAATGAACCCACAGTTCAAGCAACCCGCCCCTGAATTGGCGCTAATTCTAAACCGAAACTAAAATGAGCACACACACATTTACGGCTGCATGGTCATTCACAGTGCGTTTTCAGTCCATGCCTATGGAACTTTCATAGGAATTTAAAACACTTACTTTGAAATGTACAAACATTCACATAAATAAAAAAATAAAAAAAAAGGCCATCCATCTCATAGTGAAAACCATGTAGCCTATAATAATAATTTGTTACATTTATATAGTGCTTTTCTGGGTACTCAAATCACTTTACATATAGAAGGAGGGAATCTCTTCAACCACCACCGATGTGCAGCATCCACCTGGATGATGCGACGGCAGCCATATTGTGCCAGAACGCCCACCACATAAATAAACAATTGAGCAATTACAAAGAGACAAATAAATACAAAGATAGGATTGAAATAAACATGTTCAGGTATTCAGTAGGGATGTGACGGTGAGGAAATATTCCCACCGGTTAATTGACGTGTGACAACAACGGTAAAACTGGTATCACCGGCGGGGGCTTTTCAAATCGCTTATTTTAAACCGAAAGTAAAATGTGCACGGCTCACCCTGTGGTCTGTGTGGGTCCTAACACCCCAGTATAGTGATGGAGACACTATACTGTCAAAGAGTACCGTCCTTCAGATGAGAACCGAGGTCCTGACTCTCTGTGGTTATTAAAAAAAATCCTTGGATGTCCTTCAGAAAAAGAGTAGGGATGTAACCCCGGCATCCTGGCCAAATCTGCCCATTGGCCCCTGTCCATCATAGTCTCCTTATCATCCCCATATTTATATATATATATATATATATATATATATATATATATATATATATATATATATATATATATATATATACACTCACGTAAAAGGATTATTAGGAACACCATACTAATACTGTGTTTGACCCCTTTCACCTTCAGAACTGCCTTAATTCTCACGTGGCATTGATTCAACAAGGTGCTGAAAGCATTCTTTAGAAATGTTGGCCCATATTGATAGGATAGCATCTTGCAGTTGATGGAGATTTGTGGGATGCACATCCAGGGCATGAAGCTCCCGTTCCACCACATCCCAAAGATGCTCTATTGGGTTGAGATCTGGTGACTGTGGGGGCCATTTTAGTACAGTGAACTCATTGTCATGTTCAAGAAACCAATTTGAAATGATTCGAGTTTTGTGACATGGTGCTGGAAGTAGCCATCAGAGAATGGGTACATGGTGGTCATAAAGGGATGGACATGGTCAGAAACAATGATCAGGTAGGCCGTGGCATTTAAACAATGCCCAATTGGCACTAAAGGGCCTAAAGTGTGCCAAGAAAACATCCCCCACACCATTACACCACCACCACCGGCCTGCACAAGGCATGATGGATCCATGTTCTCATTCTGTTTACACCAAATTCTGACTCTACCATCT
This sequence comes from Paracanthobrama guichenoti, assembly GCA_018749465.1. Taxonomy (NCBI): domain Eukaryota; kingdom Metazoa; phylum Chordata; class Actinopteri; order Cypriniformes; family Gobionidae; genus Paracanthobrama; species Paracanthobrama guichenoti. The sequence goes on from CM031963.1 coordinate 28,317,331, forward strand.
GAATGTCTCAACAGAAATCGAGACTCATCAGACAAGGCAACATTTTTCCAGTCTTCAACTGTCCAATTTTGGTGAGCTTGTGCAAATTGTAGCCTCTTTTTCCTATTTGTAGTGGAGATGAGTTGTACCCGGTGGGGTCTTCTGCTGTTGTAGCCCATCCGCCTCAAGGTTGTGTGTGTTGTGGCTTCACAAATGCTTTGCTGCATACCTCGGTTGTAACGAGTGGTTATTTCAGTCAAAGTTGCTCTTCTATCAGCTTGAATCAGTCGGCCCATTCTCCTCTGACCTCTAGCATCAACATGGCCACTAGCATCTACAATTTTCGCCCACAGGACTGCCGCATACTGGATGTTTTTCCCTTCTCACACCATTCTTTGTAAACCCTAGAAATGGTTGTGCGTGAAAATCCCAGTAACTGAGCAGATTGTGAAATACTCAGACCGGCCCGTCTGGCACCAACAACCATGCCACTCTCAAAATGGCTTAAATCACCTTTCTTTCCCATTCTGACATTCAGTTTGGAGTTCAGGAGATTGTCTTGACCAGGACCACACCCCTAAATGCATTGAAGCAACTGCCATGTGATTGGTTGATTAGATAATTGCATTAATGAGAAATTGAACAGGTGTTCCTAATAATCCTTTAGGTGAGTGTATATATACAATTGGCTTCATCACTCTGTCTCCTCTCCACCATAAGCTGGTGTGAGGTGGGCGTTCTGGCACAATATGGCTGCCGTCGCCTCATCATCCAGGTGGATGCTGCACATCGGTGGTGGTTGAAGAGATTCCCTCCTTCTATATGTAAAGTGATTTGAGTACCCAGAAAAGCACCATATAAATGTAACAAATTATTATTAATATTATTATTATTTTGGTAGGCGACATGGTTTTCACTAAGAGATGGATAGGCTTGTTTTTTTAATTTTTTATTTTTTTATGTGAATGTTTGTAAATTTACCAGTATTTACCATACTTTCAAATACAAAAAAAAAAATGAAAAATGAAAAATGAAAATATCATATGCAATATAAAAGCATTTTCTTTATATAAAAAAATGTCTTTATAAAATACAAGATATTTTTGGATATTTTTCTTACAAAACCCCATTGATTTGCTTCAGAAGGCCTTTATTAACCACCCCGGATGGATGCGCTTTTTTGGTCTTCAAATTTTGGACTGCCATTCGTTCCCATTATAAAGCATTTTTTAATATAACTCCGATTGTATTAATCTGAAAGAAGAATGAAACATACACCTAGGATTGCTTGAGGGTGAGTAAATTATGGGATCATTTTCATTTTTGGATGAACTATCCCTTTAAGCACACTTCTTTTTTCACAAGGGATTCCTTTAAAAACACTTACATTTTGGG